>CM065741.1:43667381-43669881 GCA_033310375.1 Conus canariensis | reverse complement strand
AAAGGACGAAAGAACTGAACAATGAACAAGACTTTGTGATCGATGCAAAAACTGTTGAGACTCTATTTCTTAAGCTAAATATTAGGAAGGCAGTGGGTCCAGGCAATATTTGTGGAAGACTGTTAAAGACATGTGCCTCCCAGCTCTGTGATGTTTTTAGTAAAATTTTTAACTGGTCTGTGAAAGAATACTCTGTTCCTCGCATCTGGAAAAATTCGACTATCTGCCCCATTCAAAGAAAAAACAATCCTACCACATTAAATGATTACCGTCCTGTTGCACTGACTTCAATAGTAATGAAATGCTTTGAAAAAAATATTCTTCATCATCTCCTTAACTTTACAAATCAACAACTTGACCCCCTCCAGTTTGCCTATAAACCCCATAGAAGCACCGATGATGCCATTCTTACACTCCTTCACAATGCTTTCTTTCATTGAATAACTCTAAATCTTTTGTTCGAGTTCTCTTCATTGACTTCTCCTCCGCTTTTAACACAATACAACCTCATCTCTTGGCCTTGAAACTGTTAACTTTACAGGTAGATCCGAAACTCATTCTCTGGATCATGAGCTTCTTACTCAATAGATCACAGTCAGTTCGTTTCCAGTCTGCAATCTCAACCGAACAATCTACTTGTGCTGGTGCTCCTCAGGGTACAGTGCTGTCCCCTGTACTTTTTACTTTATACACTAACGATTGCAGAGGTACAGAGAAAACTCCGGTCATCAAGTACTCTGACGATTCTGCTCTTGAAGATTTGTCAAATTGTGATACAGATTATTTTAGAGAGGTAGACAAGTTCTGTTCTTGGTGCAAGGATAATTATCTGGACCTCAATGTTACACGAACCAAACAAATGCTTATCAATTTCCGTAAAGATCCACCACCAGTTCCAAAACTTACTATTGATGGAGAAACTATTGAAAGAGTTGATGAATACCGATATTTAGGTGCAGCTATAGATAAAAAGCTTACTTTTGACAAAAATGTTGAATCTGTACACAAGAAATGTCAATCTAGAACATTCTGCTTGCAAAAACTGAGAAATATTGGTGTTGCTCCTGTGATTCTACAAACCTATTATCGATGCTGTGTTGAATCTGTTCTTACCATTTCTTTTATGTGCTGGTATGGGAGTTTGAGTCTGCGATGTAAGAATGTGCTGAATGATGTTGTGAGTTTGTGTAGTAAAGTTGTGGGTGCAAGACAAACCAGTCTGAAAGCGTTGTACGATAGAAGAGTGCTGAACAAAGCCAGACAGATAGCCAGTGATGATAGTCATGTCCATGCTAAGCATTATGAACTGTTACCATCAGAACGCCGGTACAGAACCTTGAGGGTGAAAACAAGAGCTCAAAAAACTTTTATTCCCCAGTCAATCCATCCTTTATCAAGCAAAACTTGTTTCTTGACCTATGAATTCTGAATTTGTATTAGGTGAGAGTGCGCATGTGCATGTTTGTGTGCGCATGCGTGTGCACATGTGAGTGTATGTCTGTGTTTGTGTTTATATGCATGTGTGTGTGTGCGTGTGGTGTGTGTGTGTGTGTGTGTGTGTGTGTGTGTGTGTGTGTGTGTGTGTGTTGTATGTGCATGTAAGCGCGCACGCGAGGGCGTGCACGTGTGTGTGGTTTGCAGGGATGGATGGGGATACCCGTCTGTGAGTGTGGGGATGTTTGTGCAAACTTGTGTATATGCATGGGTGTATTTGTGGGGCTGTAAATGTGTCATATAAAATGATTTATACACAAATTTGTTTGCTTTAATCGTTAAATTAATCTCTTTACATTTATAAATATTCTCATTGTGAATGTTTCTTGATAATATACAATGTAAATGATGTGATTATGTATGAATGTGCAATATAAATGATATTATGTATAATATAATGTGCAATGAGTTTATGAAATGATTGTGTTCTGTGATGTTGATAATTTAAAAAAAAAAAATTTTTGTGTTTGGTCGGTTTCTAGTGCTGTGCTTTTTGTATGAAATGCGCCTGGACCAAATTTCTCATGATGAGGTAATAAAGTGTTTCTTATCTCATCTTATCTTATCAATTACTCACCAAACTAGTCACACTTCAGATCGATTTCAACATATTGTAAATTCAAAGATTTGAAATCAAGGTACAGGTACGAAAACAAAGCTAAAAGCAACTACAATAAAGCTCTAAGACAAAATATACGAACACAAAACCGGTACTCTTTTACAACTTTAAACCACATAGTTATGTTACACACTAAAAGTAAACAGTATAAATATTTTGCCTGCCAAGCAGCCAGATAGACCGGTGAGAGACGAAACAATACATAAATACATGAATAAGTCCATAAATGGATCAGTTAATTAACATTGAATGCAAAAATCAATACATGGATAAACAAACACACGAATGAATAGACAGATAGATGAATGAATAAATAAATAAACGGGGTCAAGAATGTTGAAAAGTAAAAAAGCAACTACACCACTCCTAAATAAACTCTTCTCTCCC
>CM065741.1:43659881-43662381 GCA_033310375.1 Conus canariensis | reverse complement strand
TCAGAAAATTCTAAGAATACTGTGTGGGCTCCACCAATGAAACTTACGAAGCGTTCAAGTTCAATCGCCGACATCAGGCAGCGGGAGAGTCCATGGAAGAGTTTGTGGCAGACCTGAGGAGACTGGTGAAGATCTGCAACTATGGTCCACTGGGAGACAGACTGCTGAGAGATCAGATCGTGTTGGGCGTGCGTGACGAGACTCTGCGATCAAAACTACTGGAGGTGAGAAAGCTGACACTGACACTAACTGTGTGTGTTGATATGTGCAGAGCGTATGAACGAGTCAGCAACAAACTCTTCAAATTGACGAGAAAGCCTCAGGATGCACAGGACGTCCAAGCATTTCGAGAAAAGAGACCAACTAAAACAAGGAGCAAAGGAAGCAATTCAGAGACCAGGGTGAAATGTGGATATTGTGGTGGATATCATCCAAGAGCAGAAGAAAAATGTCCAGCATTCGGAAAAAAATGCAAAGCCTGTGGGGCACATAATCAGTTTGCACTGTGCTGCAAAACACCCAAGCACTTTCAGAAGAAAACCAGAATTCGACGCATCGAAGAAGAGACAGGCACAGAAAGTCGAGATAAAATTCTCAAGATTGATGACAGAACCAGCAAAAAGGAGAAAAACATACGAGCAAAAATGCTGATAAACGAAATGCCATTAAGATTCCTTCTTGATACAGGAGCAACAACAAACGTAATGTCTGAGAGCCTGTACATCGAAGTTACTGGAGATGAAAGATGCTCTGACCTGCAGGAGACAAAAAAGAAACTGGTGATGTTCAACGGGACTGAAATGAAGCCTGTTGGTGAGATAGTGTTGCGAGTGAAGAATCCCAAGAACAGAAAGAAGTACAAGGTCAACTTCGTGATCACCAAAACAGACTGTAAGCCAGTACTGGGACTGAAAGCTGTACAGTACATGCAGCTGTTGACAATCAATGAAGAGAACATTGCAACGATAGTGGCAGATCAGAAAGCTGAAGAGGCAAACGCAACAGACATACTCACAAGATACAAAGCTGTGTTTGAAGGAGAAGGGAAATTAGAAGGAAAACTCCGTCTGGAAACCGATCCCAGCACTGCACCAGTGAAGATGCCTTGCAGAAAGTGGCCGATAGCAGTCCAAGAGAAGGTGAAGAACGAGCTGAAAAGGTTGGAGAAATTGGATGTTGTCACCAAAGTAGACACCCCAAAGGAGTGGATCAGCAGCTTGGTCGTGGCAACAAAGGGCAACGGGAAGGTCAGACTGTGCATTGATCCCAAGCCACTAAACAAAGCCCTGAAGAGAAACGAACACCCCGTTCCAACTGTTCATGACGTACTGCCACTCCTCCAGGATGCCAAATATTTCAACACTGTTAACACGTTTACACACGTCACATCCCTTTTCTTTAGGAAAACAAAAATATTTCACACACTTGGATGCCAGAAACGGTTTTGGCACGTGGTACTGGACAAAGATAGCAGTTACCTGACGACCTTTGAGACTCCTTTTGGCAAGTACCGGTGGAAACGGATGCCCTTTGGAATTTCACCAGCCCCAGAAGAATTCCAGAGGAGGATTGACACGGCTTTGGCAGGACTGCCAGGCGTGGTAGCGGTTCATGATGACATTTTTGTCTTTGGCATAGGAGCAACTGAGGAAGCAGGAGAAAAAGACCATGATGCCAACCTGAACTGTTTCTTACAAAGATGTCGGGACACCGGAATCAAACTGAACAAGAAGATCGAGCTGAAACAAACGGAGATATCATACTTGGGGCACGTCTTTTCAAGAGAAGGCTTAAAAACCGATCCAAAGAAACTGGACGCTGTCCAACAACTCCCAGTTCCTGAGGACAAAACAGCAGTGCAGAGACTACTGGGTGTAGTCGCTTACCTTCAGAAGTTCGCACCAAATCTTTCTGAAGCAGCAGCACCACTCAGACAACTTGTGAGGAAGGACGTCCACTTCAGATGGGATGAAGATGTCCATGGTGAAGCGTTGAAGAAAGTGGAGAGAATACTTTCTGAGCCGCCTGTGCTTCGATACTTTGACTCTTCAGGAAAGCGTACGACCACACTTCAGTGTGGTGCTTCACAGTGTGGACTAGGAGCGTGTCTCATGCAGGAGGGTCAACCAATACAGTACGCTTTACGAGCATTGACGGAAACAGAACAGAGCTATGCTCAAACAGAAAAAGAGATGTTGGCAATACTCTTTGGACTGGAAAGGTTTGAAAGGTACGTCTATGGAAGACACATCCTGGTAGAGACTGACCACAAGCCGCTTGAGACTATTCACAAGAAAAGCCTACTTTCAGCGCCAAAGAGGATTCAGCGCATGCTTCTCAATACTGAAAAGTTTAGATACACAGTTGTGTACAAGCGCGGAGCTGAGATGCATCTGGCTGATACCCTCAGCAGAGCAGTCAGCGGAAAAGCGGATCAGCAAGTCACCCACAAAGAAGCCATCTTCTACACAGAACTGGAGAACACTGATCCCCTTCAAGA
>CM065741.1:43649881-43652381 GCA_033310375.1 Conus canariensis | reverse complement strand
AGCGGGTATTGAGAAAATTACCAGGCAATTAAGAGAAAGTGTGGGCGCGCGCGCTTGTGTGTGTGTATGTGCGCGTGCGCGCGCCGCGCTCACGCGCTTGTGTGTGTGTGTGTGTGTGTGTGTGTGTGTGTGTGTCTGTCTGTCTGTCTGTCTGTCTGTCTGTCTGTGCTGGAAGGGAAGCGATCGCAAGGATGGTCCTTCGTTCTTTCATTACTGTGTTATCCCAGGACTTTCCATGAAACAGGGGACTTTGATGGAGAGTCCTTTCTCTGGCACCTTGGTACCTTAGCTCCCACCCACCCTCTCCTACCCATCCACTCCCAGTCCTCGCCTGCCTGCTGCATTTAAAGCTCTATCTGACCGCGAAGTATTATGGAACGAAAGAAATTCCTTTCTGTCCCTGAACGTTTGGCTCGATCCAGAAGTCCACTCTCACCAAGTAAAGGAGTCCACGTCCGTCCCCACACTTTGCTTTGGACCTGATCCTGTGGTATTATCTGTACAGGAAACAATGTGCTCCCCCTCCCCACCCCATCCCCACCCCCAACAGAGATTACGTTTGAAAGGATCCTTTCCGTAAAGCATATAAATGTATCAGTTTGATTAACGAACTTTTTCTCTGTACACGTAGACGTATGAGAGAGAGAGAGAAGAGAGAGAGAGAGAGAGAGAGAGAGAGAGAGAGAGAGAGAGAGAGAGAGAGAGTTTAGACTGGATGTGACCTTGAAATGTCACTGAAGAACTCTCTCTCTCTCTCTCTCTCTCTCTCTCTCTCTCTCTCTCTCTCTCTCTCTCTCCTCTCTCTCTCTCTCATACGTCTATTTTCTGATGATAACGACAGAAATCACCTTCCCGTGTACAGTGAATAAGTTCGTTAATCAAACTGATGTATTCATGTGCTTTACAGAAAGGATCCTTTCAAACGTAATCATTAAACACCCTTTTTTTCTCTTCATTTCCGTCTATCTTTCTCTTCATCGTGTCCCATACCAGTCTACACTAGCCCATACAGTAACATGCAAGAGAGTCCGATAACATTCGGGAGTGGGAGAAGGAGGTGTGAGTGAAAGGGGGTTGGAGATGTGACACGAGGGTCGTTGCAATAGTCTTCATTGGTCAGAGGAGCAGGGACGAAGCAAACGTCGACCTCTCCAGACAGCAACGAGAGACTCGCTATCTGAATGGTTCATGCCACTGCAGCAGGTCTGGGAGACAGAGTGATGTGATCACAACTGACAGCCTTGATGCTCTGGGTGAAGGAGCAGTCTTTGGCGAATACGACATTGTACCTGACCGTCTCGGCAGAATTCCTTACGGGCAGAATTTTGACGAGGGGGACGAGCCGATTCAGAAGTCTGGAGAAACAGTGTTTTGGGGTAACGTACTGTATCTTTACTGAGTTACGACCCGTTCACACAGTCCCTGACCATGGGCCTTAGGTAGCAGTGTGTGGAGAAACAGTGTTTTGGGGTAACTGTATCTTTCTGTTTACACAGTCCCTGACCATGGGCCTTAGCTGTAGCAGGGCTGAGAATGAATTGTTGGGATTCTTCTTTGGGTTTCAGGGTCTTCACTGTTTGGAGACTCGGCTTCCGCTTCGCCATTCCTGCTGACATAACAACAAGTTTATATGAGGTGGAAATAATTATGATGATAATAATAGCAATAATGGATATAACAATAATAATAACAAATATAAGTTTATTTTATCATTATTTGTTATTTACATATTATTTTTATTATTATTATTATTATTATTATTATTATTATTATATTATTATATCATCATCATTATTATCATTATTAGTAGTAGTAGTAGTAGTAGTCGTATTGCCATTATTAATACTGTTATTATTGGTATTATTGTTATTATCATTATCATTATTAGTAGCTGTATCAATTGACAGACCATCAAAGGGTTGTCACTTCTAAGTCAGTTTTTAAAAAAAAGTACATGTGGACATTGTTTGAAAGCTTCTTTTCCCGTTTAAATCTTAGATAAACTGAGCTTGGTTGGTCTCGTTAATGAAGTCAAAGAGTATGGTGGAACATCTTTTGACAGAGTGGTCATGAATCTTGCAGTGTTTATGTGTGGCATCATCCAAGTCTTAAACTTTTTAAGAACGTCTTTTCTAGTGAGTGGTAAATCACGTGGAATACACCACGAATACAGGCATAAGTAAAGATAGAGGACATATCTAACGTTGTCGTGAGTGTTCATGGAAGAGATTTAGCAGGAGTCTGACTACACATTTACAGGGTGGTCAAGCCTAGCGATAAGCTAGTCTCTTTGGACTGTCCCTCTCAATGTAGCAGCTTAGTATTATGGCACGTGTGTAGACGTCATGTTCAGTAGCTCTTTGGATGCTAGTTTCAGAATAAACTTTCCAGCAAATGGGCTCTGGATAATTTTTATTAAGTGTAATGCGTATAGTTCAGAATTGTGCGGTAAAAAAAATCTAGATAAGAGCCCTCTCTCTCTCTCTCTCTCTTCTCTCTC
>CM065741.1:43624881-43639881 GCA_033310375.1 Conus canariensis | reverse complement strand
AGGTCACTGTCTCTTTTTTCCCCGTGTGGCCAGGTTTGGAGGAGTTACAGTGATGTGGTGATCGTTGGAGTCTGGAATGGGATTGCTGCTGTTTGTCTGGTCGTTGGTTCCATTTGTCAGAGAAGGAGACAATTCTGAAAATTATGCCCACACATTCATTGTTAGTCTGCCTGTCTGTCTGTCTGTCTATCTGTCTGTCTTTGCGTTTCTGTGCCTGTCCGTCCATTGGGCTGCCTGTCTGTCTGACTCTTTGTCTGTCTCTCGTTCTGTCTCTGTCCCTCTCTCTCTCTCTCTCTCTCTCTCTCTCTCTCTCTCTCTCTCTCTCTGTATCATCTGTTCGTCTGTCTGCCTGCATGTCTGTCTGTCTGTCTGTCTGTCTCTCTCTCTCTCTCTCTCTCCTCTCTCTCTCTCTCTTCTCTCTCTCTCTCAGTCATGTCTGTCATGCCGTCTGTCTGTGTCTGTCTGTCTGTCTGTCTGTCTGTGTGTCTCTCTTCCTTTCCTCCCTCCGTACTTCCCTGTCTCTCTGTCTCTGTCTCTGTCTCTCTCTCTCTCTGTCTCATTCTCTGTGTGTGTTGTGTGTGTGTGTGTGTGTGTGTGTGGTGTGTGTGTGTGTGTGTGTGTGTGTGTGTGTGTGTGTGTGTGCTGCCTCATCAATCTTTCTTCTGGCTACTTCCTTCGCCTCCTCCCCCCCCCCCCCCGTCCCCCTCCCCATCGTATCCACTCTACCACTATCAGCATCTTCACTACTTCACTATTCAGCACGTGTTGCTCAACTGCAAGCGAACTTTGCAATTTGGCTCAGAGAGGGAGAGGGAGAGGGAGTGGGAGGTCGGAGAGGGGGGCTTCAGAGCTGCAAGGGAGGGGGTGGAGAGAAGAAGGAGACTGAGGGGAAGAAGTGGGGTTAGTGGAAGGATAGGGGTGGGTAGTAGTGGCGGCGGTGGTGGTGGTGGTGGTGGTGCTGCTGTGCTGTGTCCAAGTTTCAGGAAGTTCTACTGATTTGGTGGATTGTTGGCAAATTGGACTTCCTGGTTCACTGGGATGAACCACAATGATGGAACGTTTTTGAAATTACGTCTCCAGGTCTGTCGATCTGCCCTGTGCGTCCGGTTGTCTGTCTGCTGAATCATTTGTTTGTCTGTGTATTTGATTTCCCCTTGCCCCCTCACGCTCCTCCCCCCCCCCCCCCCCCTACACCTCCCTCTGGTTAACAGTCTCTGCCTGTTTGCCTGCTCCTGGCTATCTACTCCTCTACCCACCCCCATCTCTGTCTATGTGTCTCAGTCTTTTTATTTATGTCATTCTGTCTGCTTGTGTAGCTCTTTTTCTCTTTTCCTATTTGCTTTCGCAAGTTTCACTATATTTCTGTATGCTTCTCTTTATGCATGTCATTTTCCATCTGTCTTTCTTCATATCTGTCTTTCTGTCTGTCTTTGTCTCTGTCTGTCTGTAGTCTGTCTGTCTGCCTGTAGTCTCTCTCTCTCTCTCTCTCTCTCTCTCTCTCTCTCTCTCTCTCTCTCTCTCTCTCTCTCTCTCTCTTCGTTTCCCCCTAACCTCTGATTTTCTTTCTTCCCTTCACCATTACTGTTACTGTTGCTTTTGTGGTAAGCGTTCTCATGCGAGAGAGAGAGAGAGAGAGAGAGAGAGAGAGAGAGAGAGAGAGAGAGAGAGAGAGGAGAGAGAGAGAGAGAGAGAGAAATGCCAGCTTTAATGGACACAAACACTTTCGCTCGCACGCTTCGACTAACAACAGACTGCTTCCTGATTTACTTTGATAAATTGGCAGATTACCTCCCCTTTGAAGATTCTCCCTGGGAATTCACTCTATTTCTTGTCCCTGTCTGGGTGCCTGGGTGCCTGCCTGCCTGCCTGCCTGCCTGCCTGTCTGCCTGCCTGCCTGTCTGCCTGCCTGTCTGTCTGTTTATCTGTCTGTTTTTTGACTTTTCTTTTTTATTCTTTACTTCTTGTTTCTTTCTTGCTATTACTTTACTGTTGTCTTTCTGTTAATTCCCTCCCCTGTGTCCATCATTCCATCATTTTTTTCTGTCTGAGGCTTTTCTCTGTATGACTGCCTTACTTGGATACTTCTTCTCTGTCTGAATTTCTGTTTGTCTTTCTATATTAGCACATAGAAGGTGTCTATCTTCTTTCTGTCTCTGTCTCTCACTCTCTCTGTCTCTCACTCACTCACTCATTCTACGACTACTGCTTAGACTTCTATTACTACTACTACTGCTGCTGCTGCTGCTGCTACTACTACTACTACTGCTGCCACTGCTACTACTGCTACTGCTACTACTACTACCACCACCACTTCTACTAGTACTACAATGATGGTGATGATGATGATGATGATCAACATCATCATCATCATTATCGTCATCCTCCTTATTATTAGTAGTAGTATTAGTAGTATTAGTATTAACATTATTATTATCATTATTTCTATTATCAGTGTTGTTGTTGTTGTCATCGTCGTTGTCGTTGTTGTTATTATTATTAGTGTTGTTGTTGTTGTTGTTGTTATTGTTTGGTATTCTCCAAAAGAAATGGTGTAATTTCTGGTCATTATTCTGTGCAACTGTGCACTTTTCTGATTGAATTCAGGACAAGGATTCTTGCGTACCGCTCAGAGAGAGAGAGAGAGAGAGAGAGACAGACAGACAGACAGACAGACAGACAGACAGAAGCCAAGGAGTTTGTGTACCGCTCAGAGAGAGAGAGAGAGAGAGAGAGAGAGAGAGAGAGAGGAGAGAAACGAACATTAAAAAGGGGGGGGGGGTATTAGGGTGTGTCAGAGTGGATCAGTGCTGATCACAATTACAAATGCCACACACCTTGGAGGGACAGTGGTTGGATGGGTGAGTGTGGGGGTGTGCATAATCCTCCTGTCACTCAACAGCATTTTGTCTTCTGTCTAAATGTCCACAGCTGTGTCTTTTCAAACGGCAAAACTTACGTTGGTGGCTTTTTCCTATTGTCATTGTGTTTCATTGACACAGATTTTGGGGAGGATTTTTGGATCAATTCTTTACAGTCTGTCTGTCTGTCTGTCTGTTTTTATGTCTGTGAGTGCTGTTGCTGATACAGTCTTTTTCTCTGCCTCTCTGTCTCTGTCTGTCTGTCTGTCTGACTAGCTGTCTCTGTCTCTCTGTCTCTCTGTCTCTGTCTCTGTCTCTGTCTCTCTCTCTCTCTCTCTCTCTCTCTTTCAAATGATGCTTAAGATGTACACCTTTACATGTCAAAGTGTCAAGCGTCTCTGTGTATCACATCGTTTCTCTCTTTTTGTTTTGTTTTGTTTTGTTGTGTTGTGTTTTGTTTCCCAAAGTTAAAATTGTCTGAACAAAGCAACTCTTCGTGTTTTGTTCCTAAATCACTAATTTGATACTGTCACCTCATCTGCTCTTGCTTGATTTTCTCGACAATTTAATTAGGCGTATTCCAGTAATTGTGTTTTGCCAGCAAAATGTTTTGAACCTCTCTCTTCTCTCTCTCTCTCTCTCTCTCTCTCTCTCTCTCTCTCTCTCTCTCTCTCTCTCTCTCTTCTGGTCTATAAATCTCATTGCATTTGCTGAGCAAGGAAAGATTGGAAGAACAGGCTTTGCCTAAAATCTCAATCCTTGATCGAATAAACGTTTTCTGAGCTCTCTCTGTCTCCCTGTCTCTGTCTCTGTCTCTGTCTCTGTCTCTGTCTCTCTCTGTCTCTCTCTCTCTCTCTCTCTCTCTCTCTCTCTCTCTCTCTCTCTCTCTGTCTGTCTCTTCTGGTGTTTAAATCTCATTGCATAATGTGGCTGAGCAAGGACAGATTGGAAGAATAGGCTTTGCCTGAAATCTCAATCCTTGATTGAATAAACGTTTTCTGAGTTCTCTCTCTCTCTCTCTCTCTCTCTCTCTCTCTCTCTCTCTCTCTCTCTCTCTCTCTCTCTCTCTCTCTCCTTTACAAAAGCTAAAGCAGATTGTGTTAGACTCGTCTCTGGTTTCCTTTGCCGTTTCTCTTTCTCCACTATCATCTCAACTATCCTTGGCTGACTGACACTTCATCTGCGCTTAGCTTCATCGCCACCTTTTTCTTTTCCCTCCTACTGACCGCTTGTAAACTTCCTGTAACGTCGTTGGATGTCGTCCAAAAGACGTTTTTCCTTACCCTGATCGTTGTTTCGCTTTCGGTCGCCGTGAGAAGGACTGAGTAATTGCATTGTGGGGTACACTTGGGGTATGGGAATGGGGGAGGAGGGAGAAAGTGGTGGCTATGTGCTCAAGATTCAGGAGGTTACAGTGATGTCGGGAGCTGGGGGAAAATTTGGATTTCTGCTCCAGGTGATTTTCTTTAGCCTGAGGAAGTTCATTTTCTCCTGGAGTTATTGACTGTCATTTTCTCCTGGAGTTATTGACTGTCGTTTTCTCCTGGAGTTATCGACTGTCATTTTCTCCTGGAGTTATTGACTGTCATTTTCTCCTGGGGTTATTGACTGTCATTTTCTCCTGGAGTTATTGACTGTCTCCAAGATGCTGTTGACTTGTTTCCCCTAAAAGTGTTGAATGTCTCCGAGACGTTGTTGATTTTCTCAAAATAATGTCGGCTATCTCCAGGAGGTTGTTGAAATTTCCCCAGGAATCGATGACTCTCCACGAGTCATAGACTCTCTCCAAGATGTTTCTGGTTTTCTGTAAGAATTATAGACTCTGCACAAGAGGTTGTATTTTTTGTTAGGAGTTTTGACTATTGTTGATTTTCTTTATTGATTTCTTCTATCGCGTTACTGAATTTCTGAAAGAATTTTGGACTCTCTTCAGAAAATGTTGACTTTCTATTGATGTGATTGACTCATTCATAGAAGTACCCAAGAACATTGGTCTTAATTTCACAGAACCTCTTGTCATGCCGAGGAGTATATAACGCATGGAGGTTCTCTCCATATGACTCTTACCATGTCGTCAAGATTTATACCTTCGTCTTTGCCACTAACTCCTCTTAAAGTGAGTCATACCAACATTCGAACAACGCTCACTTAAGATGAGTGACTGACCGCTCACTGACCCTCCACTCTATGTAGAGTGTCCGTGCTAATGAAGTTAAAGCAAAGAGGTCGGAAGCGAAGATCGTGGAAGAAATACTTTCCCAAATACACACAAACGACTTTTACTTGCACACCTTGAATAACAACACACTCGACTCCCACTTATCTCTGACAATTGGCAAATTACCTCCCTTGGAACAGCACTCCAATGCTCAAGTCTCCCGTACTTCACCCTCTTCTCCTTCATCGCCATTCCCTCTCTGCTGTATTCTACCTTTCCTCTTCCTATCGCTTTATCAACCCGGTCACTATGAACAGTGATAAAGAGCCCAGGTTACTGGACCTGAGCGACTGGCCAGAGCTGCCAACTGTGTGATCTTTTCCTGACATATACAAACATGGACTTGCTTTCTAAACTCTTTAACTAACAATGCATTATTTTCTTTCTTCTTTTTTTTTCGCTGTCCCCGCTTCTGTGCCACCTCAGTGGCAGTCCACCCACGCCGCTCATGCCGACATCCCATCCACAGCCACAGCCTGGTCGGTCCTGCCGCAGCCTCAGCACTGGCAATTCACGGGGAACGATCAATGTCAAGTCATCAAGAGGCAACCCACAGGAGGAGACACTGCACTGTTGCCAAGTCAGTTTAATGGTGTTCAGTGGCACCTGTTCTAATCAAACATACCCAGGACACCTCCTACTAAGCCCCCAGCTGACGACAATAATTGCTTAGTCGCGGAGCTGGCATGAGTGAGCTCTCCCTCCGGAGGGCGCCACTACGTCTGTCCAACGACAGTCCCCATGGACTCGCCGATACCGGTGACCCCGACGGAAGCAAACCAAGGTCACAGACGTGGAGAGGACATCGAAACTGAGGTCACCATGGCAGCAGGGCATAAAGGGCCACAGAATGTGAGACTTTTTTTTATGCTGATCGATGAGAATGAGGATGATAAAGATGATGCTACAGATTTCCATTTCAGTCTGAGACTGCATTACAGGGATGTACTCTATGCTTCCTTTCATAATATATCCCGGGTCAACCAGGCCCGAGAGATACAGACACCTGCAGAGTTGGTCAGGAAATTTGAACAACACTCTCAGAGATGGCATCTCCATTAAGTGGATGAAAGTCGACTGTGTGGTCCCAGTCTTCCCAACTGAGCCCGTAGCAAACTCAACGCTGGGTAGGAGCCGGTCGGGCCAGAAAAATCCCACATGATTCTGATGGGAATCGAACCCACGACCTCCCAGCCGGGAGTCTGCGACGCTAACCACTTCAGCATGGCGGCTGATGACAATGCATTATTTGGTTTGCTTTAAAGTTGTTGAGTATATTTTCTGGGCAGTCGGGTCAAGTTAATGTAAAGTTTGAGAGCTTTTGATGGAGACAGAAAGTAGTCCATGATATTGTTACATACATCATTAAGACAGATGAGCTTTGTGCTGTGGTCAGTGCTTAACGTGTTTTAATATCATTACAAGAAAAAAAAAGTAGAGGTTAAAGAATGTCTTTATTATCTTTGAACATGCATGTCGCAAATGCTGTGACATACATTATAAATATGTTATGTTCTTAAACAGGAATAACACTAAATGTTGCCATCAGATACAGCTTATAGGATCTTTAAGCAGGTTAATATGAAATGTTGTTGTCAAAAATATTAATATATATATATATATACAGAAGAGAGAGAGAGAGAGAGATATATATATATATATATATATATAAACAGGATACACATATATGTACGTATATATGTGTGTATATATGTATGTGTATGTTGTATATAATATATATATATATATATATGTATGTATGTATATATATAGATCAATGTGATTAAAATTCCTAAAACGATTTTGAGAGTGCTCAACCCCTTGGGGAGCAATATATATATATATATATATATATATATATATATATATATATATATATATATAAGATCTGGAAGGAATAAAAGAGACAAAGTCTTTGAGGGAACATAGACTTGGAGGAATCCTAGACCCAGGGTAAACACAGACCTGGGGGGAATATAGACATGCGGGAAACATTCACCTGGAATCCCCCAAAGACCTGCTGTCTGTTCAGACTTGATCATCCTTTCCAGGACTTTGAACAAGAATGGCAGCTGGAAACCAGTACGTGTTTATGTTGAAGATCACTGTGATCAACAGTGGGTTTCTTGGGAACAGGGTCAACGATAGCTTGCTGAATTTGAGACAGGAGAGATGTACCCAGAATACAGAAAGGCATTAGCAAGATGCATGAGAGCTGGTACAATCTAATCTGTTAACCCACAAATTGGGATGTGGAAAGGGGACCTAATTCGTACATTTGAGAAGCTACGTGTAGCCAACTGTTGCAAACTCACTGCACAAACATGACAAAATTGGGTTAGTGCAGTGTCTAGGAACAGTTTACCACGACTAAAAATACAAGAAACGAGGGGTTGAGGAGGAGCGACACAAAGGAAATAGTAAGGAGTGGAGAGGAGTGGGGCGGAAAAATCTCCCAGGCTTTGAAGAACACGAAAAGAAATATCCTGCTCTTCTTATGGCTCTCTCTCTCTCTCTCTCTCTCTCTCTCTCTCTCTCTCTCTCTCTCTCTCCCTCTGTGTGTGTGTGTGTGTGTGTGTGTGTGTGTGTGTGTGTGTGTGTGTGTGTGTGTGTGTCCCTCTCTCTCCCTAAGTACAGAAAATCTACCGTCTGTTTTACTAATGGAGCCCCGGTACTACCTGGACAGAAAGAAATCAAGATAATGGGTACTCCCTGACGACCTTGACCAAACACCTCGCTTGATATGGGTCATTTTCCACATGCATGTAGCAAAAAATGCTCAAGATCACGAACGCCTGGCCATCAATTCGTGCTCAGCAGAACAAAACTGACAAGCCGGGGGTGGGGGTGGGGGGGAGGGGGGTGGGGGGGGACCGTGTGCTCAAGTGAAATTACACATGTAAAAATATGGCTGTCTGTGTTGGTTTCATTCAAACAAAAATTACATATCATACACAAAAGCAGGAGCTAGGGGTTTTTTTTTTTGTTTTTTTGTTGTTTTTTTTTTTAAAAACTATTTGAAGCAGTTCGACGTCAGTTTAGTGCTTAATTCTAGTTAGTGCAGGCTGGGTCTGATAGTGCCACAACACCCGTCCTTATTTTCTGCAATATGGATGCGTCACGTTGCACTCATACTAGTACACACACACACACACACACACACACACACACACACACACACACACACACACACACACACAGAGGCGAGCGTGCGCGTGCGCGCGCGTATACACACACACACACACACACACACACACAACACACACACACACAACATGGAAACCGTGCATGGATACTTATCGTTGACACAAAAATCGACTGCCTACTTGTAACTGTGAAAGAAAACAGGACACTCGGTAAAGCCTTGTGCCAATATTAAACGGGCCCTGAATTAGTCCTTCCACTATGATCCGATGTAAGCCGATAAAAGTGCAGTGGCTTCTGTAACTTGGGGAAAAATGTAGGATTGGTCGGTAGTTATTTTTTTAATTAATGTTAATACGTCGACCAGCGTCTGGGGTGCAATGGTTACTGTCGGAGATTCCCGGCTAGGAAGTCCTGTGTTCCGTTCCCACTAGAGCCATACATTTGTTAGATGTTATCTTCCCCCACCGGCTCCTACCCAGAACTGAGTTTACTATGGGCTCAGTTGAAAAAATCTGGAGGCAGTGAAAATTCATCCACGTAGCGGACGCTTTCTGAAAGTGTTGCTCAAATTTCCTGGAAACACTGCGTCTGTATCTCTCGCGCCTGCTTGACGCCCAGGTATATTATGAAAGTAAGCGTAGATTACAGCCCTGTCAAGCAGTTTTTTGACAGCTTTGGTATTCCGTAGCTTTCTCTTCGTTATTCACAGCTATCAGCATCGAAAAAAGCCCTGAATGCTGCGGCTGATTATGCCTTTCTCACATAGTGATCTCCGTTTCGGTTTCCTCTCCACGGCTATGCCCTTAGAGGATTCGTGCAGATTTCTCCGACATTGGTCAGTTTATTCGGACTGTGATTAGACGATTGTGATGGAATCCACCAGAGAGGGATGCTAACTCGAGCTGGGTTTATGACTAAGCAATTATTTTCTTTTCTGTTTGTTTGTGTGTGCATCGGAGATTATTACTTGAATTTCACTTCCAGAAGTATGATGTAGTTGCAACGTGAGGCGACTGCAGGCGAAAATCTGAACAAATTTGAAATGTTGGTGATAATGCACCGCCAAAAAACCGTAGACAAACGAATCACAAGACAAAACACGACGCGTTTCGACCTCCTAGGTCTTCTTCAGACAAGGCACAAGACACTCGGGACAACGGAAATGAATAATCTTCATCCAATTCGGCGCAAGATAGGCGTTGAATGAAAACGAGGCTGTCAGGAAGGAGACAATGTTCGAGTCGAGGTAGTAATGATGATACATATAATAATGATAATAGCAATGATGATGATCAGAATAATAGAAAAATAAATGCAGACAGGATTACTACCATTTTGGTGATAATATGGCAGTAGCAGTTGTAGTATGGGAGAAAGGAGAGCGGTTAAGAGGATTCTTAAACAGCATGGTTGCCAGGGCGATGACGATGGTGATGTTCACAGTAGTGATGGTAATATACATACTAACAGTGGTATTAATGATAATGATGATAACGCGAACAACGACAGTCACGGTAATGGGAATAATGATAACGATAATAAAGTATGATAAAACTAAAAAAGAAATAATAATTAGTAATATTAGCAGTAGTACTAATACTAATGGAAGGGAGGAAGAACAAGGAGGTGAAGGAAGGTATAAATTATGGGAACAATGGAATCTAATAGATATATTAATGATTATAATATGTATATTAATAGTTTTAATACTAATCATGATTGTAACCATAATTATAGTAATGATCATAATGCTATAGGAGGCTAGAAAAGTGGTAAAGTGGAATGTCAGAAATATCATAAAGAATAATGATTATATTAATAATAGTGAATATAACATTTGTAACGCTAAGTTATGAAGTTGTAACAACAGGTATACTGATAATAATAGTTTTAAAAAAATAGAAACAACAACAAACTAACTTTATTATTTTTATTATCTCGATTAGTGTTAACATCATAATCATCTTTATCACTACTATGATTACTATCATTAATACCAATTTCATATATATATATATATATATATAACAATTCTTCAGTTATTATAGTAATGACTTGGCAAAGATTTGAATTAAAAAAAAAAAATTGAAGATGAAGAAAATGGGGGAATGTATTATAAATATGAGAAACCCTTCACTAGCTGCATGAGGGAACCATCGTAATCCCTCTCGAAGGCAGATGTATTGGTATTGCCTGCTCCTAGGCCTTTCGTCCGCTGGATCGGACTCATCAGGGAGACATGGCTGATTGTGTCTGTGCTCTTGGTGTCAAATAGAGACACACCACAGTCCATAATTCTGTGGTGTTCTCACCACCAAGGGTTCAAAAAAGAATCCAACAGCACCCCCAAAGCAGCCAGCGAAGAGTAGTAAATGGAACAAAACGAAAGTGTGGAGAGGAAAAAAGTTGCTGAAAAACTAAAAGCATTATTCAAACAGTATAAAATGTAGGGGACAATCTTTGAGCCTATGTTTGAGGATCCATTCAAGGATGCAAGGGAGATCAAAAGATATGGAACAGTCTGAGTGGTCAGCTCTGCTGTTCAATAACCCAAGCATTGTGAGTGGCTAAAAATTGTACAGAACAACCTTTACTTGGATCTCCTAAGAGATGCAATCTCCCACCGATTGACCAAACATTATAATGCTGAACAATCAAGCAGTGGGAGAAAACAAGTGCAGGCTAACAATTCTTCGTCATTATAGTAATGACTTGGCAAAGATTTGAATTAAATCATCATCAGCATACCTGTTGCTACAACTTCATAACTGTTACAAATGTTATATTTACTACTAACTACTACTACTACTACTACTACTACTACACAGAGAGAGAGAGAGAGAGAGAGAGAGAGAGAGAGAGAGAGAAGAGAGAGAGAGAGAGATAACGATAATTTATTCAAGAAAGGCCACAGCCCCATTTGAAGGGGGTATTGACATATAACTGATGTGACAACACATTAATATACAAGCACATATAAACAAATTCAAATCAGATAACTCCTCCTCTTGAAGGATTTATACAATTATGAAGCTAGATCACCAGCAACATTCTCATTTCTTGACGACAAAAGCAAGACAAGCCTAAAAAATGATGGACGTCGATAATATTTCAAAGGAATATATTTTTGTCTTAAATCTGTAAGCAAAGGACAAACAAATAGAAAATGAAGTTCGTTCTCTGGGGCAGACTTGCACAATGGACATAAAACATCTAATTCTGTATGAACATTGTAACGTTGCCTGTGCACAGCAATATCAGATACACCGAATCTAAACTTAGTTAATGCAGATCTGACAAAACTATTAATATCATCGATAGATAAGGTTCCGCTTCCATTACCTGATTTGACTTTAGATATCGAAACAAAGAAAATCTCTCACTGTTTTTAATATGACTATTCCAGTCTTGCAAGTTACAATCAATTATTCTCTGCTTAAAACAAGCCAAAAATGTTTTAACACATCCAACCCTCTGTTCTAACCAAACAAACGAAAACCCATAACTACAAAGACATTTACGAACAGAAGTTGCCCAAGTTGATTTACCTCTAGAATCTAAATCAAACAATACTTTGTATGCTTTTGCAGGTAATCTGTGTTCTCCCATACGCACGAGCTTAAGCCAATAACTAATACATTTCACGTATGAATTTACGTAAATGGGATATCTGCCAAGCTCACCATAAACCAAATCATTAGGGGTTCGTCTATCCACATGCAAAAAGCGTTTCATAGCAAATAAATGTAATTTTTCAATTTCATGACCTTTATCCAATCCCCAAATATCAGCGCCATACTGTACAATAGGATGCACTTGGGCATCAAACAATTTAAAAAATAATTTAACCGAAACACTTTCAAATTTATAAAGCAAGCTTAAAATAGCTATAACAGCACGCTTTCCTCTGTTAACAAGATCATGACAGGCAAACGTAAAGCTAAGTTTTGTTGAAAAATATATGCCCAAGTACTTGTAAGCATTTACCACCGACATTTTGCGAACTTCCATACGACCACCTTTCACGCGATGCTAAGAAACCACCCTTTCGAAAAACTATAATGTTTGATTTACCCATGTTTACTTTCAAATCCAGTCTATTTGCTGCAGAATGCAAATTTTTCAATTGGTTTTGTAATCCTACGACAGTTTCAGAGAGCAAGACGATATCATCTGCAAATAACAATATAAATAATTCAATCAAGTCAAAAGTGACACCGTGTCTTCCCTTCTGAATAATTTCTAATGCTAATTCATTAATATACAATGAAAATAATACTGGGCTGCAGACATCCCCCTGTTTAACACCCTGAGTGCATCTAATATAGTCACTAATTTTTGCCCCACATCTTATCGTAGCTTTAACATCTTTGTACATGCATTTTACACAATTATATAATTTACCTTTGATTCCATTTTTTGTAAGTATCAGCCACAAACGTTTTCTTGAAATGGAGTCAAAGGCCTTTTCAAAGTCTATAAAGGCAACATAAAGCTTGCGGTTATTAGAAAATTGTTTCTGGACAGCTGCTAACAGAGTGAACATATGATCAATTGTACAAAAGTTTTTCTTGAACCCTGCCTGGTGGTCACCTGTTATATTGTTTACTTCAATCCATTCTGACAATCTCTTGTTAATTATAGAACCAAATACTTTACTTCCAATATCAGACAAGGAAATTCCTCTGTAATTGTTAGGGTCATTCGTATTACCTTTTTTAAAGAGATGGAGAATAAATGATTTGTGCCAATCTTCAGGATAAATTCCATTGTCAAACAAATTATTGAACAATTTAACCAGAAAATCAGTTCCAACATTACCAACATTTTTTTTTTAAACTCACAAATCATGCCATCTGGACCAGCTGCCTTTCCATTTTTTTAGCTTTCTTATTGCACCAACAACTTCAATTTTGCTTATAGGACGATCATAATATTCTGTGTATCCGTTGTTGCATATTATATCATTTTCTATAATTTCAGTTTCTATCGTAGAATCCTTATCCAGCACATGCTTAAAATGATTATACCATTCATCTATAGTGATTTTGTTTTGATTATATACTCGCTTTTTAAATACTGTACGTACATTTCTCCAGAACTCTTGCTGACTATCAATACTTGTGATCACTTTTTCAAACAGTAAATCGTTGTGTTGTTTCTTCTTTTCTTAGTAATAAATGTTTATACTCACGTCGAGCTACACAGTATAGATGTCGGACATCTTTATCTAATGTGTTGCAAAATGTTCTTAACAACGTTCGTAAATTTTGTCTTTCAATTTTACATTCGGCATCAAACCAATCATTCTGTCGTTTCACTCTGTTTAAACAAACTTTACGTTTCATACCGTCAGCAGCTCTTTTTACAGAACTGTTAAACAAGTCAAGTGCATCATTTATATTTACATCTACTAAATCCATAGCACGAAATAACTGGAATTTGATTTCCTGTGAGTTCATTGTGTCTATGAAATTCAAGGCATAATCCTTATCCCACACAAACTTTTCAATATACTCTCTCCTTTTTCATTTTCATTCACACCACATTTGTTCCTAGAACATTTACGCTAAGTTCCAAAGGCATATGATCAGACTCCAATCGTTCTTTCACACACAATTTACAAGAAGAATTTATAAAGTCAAAAAGTTCACATGATGCTATAAAGTAATCATTCACACTACAACCTGATTCACACACATATGTAAAGTGACCACTGATGTCACTCGAACAAAGACCATTAAGAATGTACAGACCCAAAGCATTACACATGTTTAACAGACATTTACCATATTCATTCAACACATTGTCTTGAGACTGTCGTTTAACTTTAGACGAATCAAATTTGTCAAACCATGAAAACGTTTTAATATTGTCATCACATTCTGGAGATATGTCTGCTGTTCGACCGTTAAAGTCACCACACATCAATATTGACATCTTATCACTGGACACATATATTATTTACATACAGTCCTCAATTTGACTGATCCCATTATCCACGTTTAACACAGAATAGTATGGCGACTTCTCGGGTGGAACATATGTACATAAATATAAGATATCATTTGATAAGCAGAACAAATTTTTATCAAGAACAAATAATAACACATTATCATAATGAACAACAACTTGTTTCACAAATTTCACAAGACTATTCCTGATTAAACATATTACTCCCCCTGATCTCCTTCCTCGCTCAGTAAATCGTAAAGCTGGCTTTACAAACACAGTATGGTCACTAAACACAGTAGACTGGAAATCATCAACAAATGTCTCAACAAGACAGACAAAATCAAAAGATGACACATAATCAATAAAATCAATATTAGAAAGCTTCGACAATATACCGCCTATGTTCCAATGGAGAAAAGAATAGTTTATTAATAACGGGTGTATTTATTGAAACTGGTGTGATTACAGTGGCTGGCATGACCGTAGTGGTTAGTGAATTAATGTTTATTTGTGGATCATAACCCTCATCTGTCATTACAAGCTGTACAACTGGAACACAATCCTCACAGGCACGCACATTTTTATTGACACATTCACAGCCACGCTCACAACTTGGCACGATTTTTTCATCACTCAAAGGTACACGAGCACCAGAGACATCATTCCTGTGAGAGCTCGACCCATCTGTCGTCACGGAGCACGAGCTCACCTTGTCCACAATACCATTTGTATTTTCACGTGTTAGAGTTCAGCCCAGCTTGCCGTTTTCTTATCACCGGTGTAGCCCTATCAAAAATATCCCTCTCCAGTATACCCCTCTCA
>CM065741.1:43567381-43579881 GCA_033310375.1 Conus canariensis | reverse complement strand
GAGGAAATATGAAAAAGAGGGCTTTAGACGATGATATAAATTCCTTTACTGGCAGCAAACGGGAACCATCGTTGTCCTTGAAAACAAAACCTTTTATATTGTCTGCACAAGGGCGCCTTTCTTCCGCTGACTCAGACTCAACAGTAGGACCTGACATTGTGAGAGTCCTCTCCGGGTGGATGGGTGGATGGATGGATGGAGGATGGATGGTGGAGGATGGATGGATGGATGGGATGGATGGATGACTGGTGTTGGATGGATGTGATGGATGGATGGATGATGAATGCGGTGGTGGATGGATGGATGAGATGGGTGGATGGGATGGATAGATGGAATGGACGGTGGATGGGTGGGTGAATGGATGGATGGGTGGGGTGGATGGATGATGGATGGATGATGGACGGTGCGTGGATGGATGGATGAATGACTGGGTTGGTGGTGAATGGATAGATGGATGGATGGATGGATGGATGGATGTGGATGGATGGATGGATGGCAATGAATGGATGGATGATGGGTGGTGGGGATGGGAGGATGGATAGGATGGATGGTGCGTGGATGGATGGATGAATGACTGGGTGGTGGGTGAATGGATAGATGGATGGATGGATGGATGGGTGGATGGATGGGTGGATGGATGGATGGACAGATGAATGGATGGATGACTGGGTGGTTGGGGAGGATGATGGATGAATGGATGGATGAATGACTGGGTTGGTGGGTGAATGGATAGATGGATGGGTGGATGGGGGATGATGGATGGATGGATAGATAATGAAGACAGACGGTAGTAGTAATGAATGAGGATGGAAGGGAGAAATGGGGGAGGAATGGAGATAGAGAGAAGAAGACAGATAAAGAGGGAAAGAAAGATGGACAGACAGAAAAGAAGATGAAGATAGATAGATAGATAGATAGATAGATAGATAGATAGATAGACAGATGGACGGACAGATAGAGAGATAGATAGGGATATAGAAAGAAAGATAGATGATCAGATATTTTATGCTATATATTTTATAGATCCTACATGTGAATGCCAGCCAGTGTGCTTTCACAGCCAGGGTAGAACCTGGATGAGCACACATGTGTTTCAGCAGCATGAAAATGACATATGTCCTCAGCATGAAAACGACATACGTCCTTTAACACATAACAAAGTGGACATATTTCCCCCGGGATCTATATCAAGACAGTGGCTCTTGTGTGCAAGGTTGAAGCAAAAGGGGCAATGCTCTCGTCAGAGTTCATAATCTCCCTGTACAAGACGTCTGCGGTTGTCAGCAGAACGGGTCCTCCCACGCTTTGCACCATCAGTGGGAAGTCATCCCCGTTCCATTTGCTCACTACTAGCCTCCACAGAATAACTTGTCACTACCAGCAGCACGTTGTCTCCAGCCACTGCCCCCCCCCCCACCTCACCCCCACTTCTCCCTCCCCCCCCCCTCCCAACCCCCGCCACTTTTCCCTGTAGGCCCACGAGGGATCTGTTAACAAGAGGAAGCTGCAGTGCTATGCTGTGGTCACTAGCAGTGACAAGCCATGCAGATGGTGCTTTCTTTCAATTTGATGGTACTAAAAGGAGACTATTGAAAGACTATGAAATATACTCTGGCGTCATATGGAACTGATTGATTGATTGATTGATGGATGGATGGATTGACTGCTTGATTTGACTGATTCCTTGATTGATTGATTGATTTATTGATTGATTTATTGATAATCTTCATCCCTAAGGATAAAGGGTAAACCAGAAGATGTATTTGTTTTCATCGGCTCTTGTCCCTTCAGAGATTAAAGAGACTAACACATTAACACTTTTACACAATATAAGACTGTAGCAAAACAGTGGTGATTCATGTGATTGTAACAAAACACATGCACACACAACCACACTGAAACCACACTGTATGTCGTACACACACACACACACACACACACACACACACACACACACACACACACACACACACACTGTCAGTGGAAAGAGCATAAAAGAACCATCAGCCACCAGTATCATTGGCATGGCCTGCGGAGGAACGAACAGGGATTCATGAGGTAGTCATGCTTCACGTACACACGCATGCATTCATACTAAACATTCTGGTGCATGTGAGATTGGATTTTCAAGTCAGTGAGGAACGCGAGATAATGTTGGAGAGAGAGAGAGAGAGAGAGAGAGAGAGAGAGAGAGAGAGAGAGAGAGACAGACAGACAGACAGACAGACAGACAGACAGACAGACAGACAGACAGACAGACAGACAGAAAGAAAGAGGGGGGTGGTGGAGAGCAACATTCATTATTGCTACGTGGGGGGAAAGACACAAGAAAGAAGAAATAAACAGTAGAATGCCAACAAAAAAGGAAAGCAAATTAAGTAACATAATTACCCATCTCAGCCATCCCTTCCCCCCACCCCCACCCCCACCCCAAAAGCATATTTGATTATGAGGGCAGTACACTGGCTCAAACACATACACTGCATGAGTACGTTACATCTTTCATACATTGACATTTGCCTGCACTGACATAGCGTGTCAATAATAGCAGCAGTTTATTTTAAAACAGTAGCACTTGTAAACAGCAGCAGTCACTTTGGGAAGGTAAGTAAACTGTATGTTGCTGAAGATATAGTCATTAAATGCAGGTGGATATAGCATCGACAAATCAATTATACCGCATATCATCAAAACTAATGTGAGTGTGCAAAATATGTCAATACTTTTCGTCTTAAGATTCTGAACTTCGAAGGCATTTTAACCTCTAGGGGAGACAACTTCCAGAGAAGAGGACCAGAACAGCAAAGACTCGTTTAAAATAGGTCAGTGCAATCCTAGCTAGGGGAACCGGCAGTTTTGTAAAATGTCAAGAGTTCATACTAAATTTGGATCGAATAGCTCGTGGTGTTCATCCAGATGCATTTTTTTGTTTTGCACGAACATTCTCTTTGTTGATAGCAAACATATCCCTCCGTGGAACTGCTACTGGAATACAATCCTATGCTGTAAGGCGTGAGGATTTCAGGAGTACTGCTTTAAGGGCACATTTGTAGATGCTGACTAGAGGTTTCATTGAGCTGGCGTTGGCTGTGCCAAGCAGTGTCGAACAGTAATTGATTGAAGAGAGTATGAATACGTACAGGAATGATTTTCTGGAAAGAAAGTTAAAAAAAAAAACTACTTGATCGTGCATTGTATAATACATTTTGTCCAGATACTCTTTTGCATAACTGCATAACGTTTTTGATGTGGGCAGTCATGTAAACTTGTTGTCAATTATTATACCTAGCACACGATGACTGTTTACTTCTTCAATTCTTACATTACTGATGAAATAAGAAGGGAACTGATATTTTGCTGTCTTTGACGGGTTGTTATGCGCATAATTTCAGTCCTGCTTGATTTTAGTGACATATGATTCACACAGCTTCTTTCACTTAGTATCTGTACAGACTTTTGAAGCGATGCATACTCAGAACTAATATTAGAGCTGTTGGTATGAATCGTCGTATCATCCACCAAAAACATTCACAAAATTAATTAATATGAAGAGGGAGATCGTTTATTTAGACAGAAAATAGGAGAGGACCTAAAACCGACGTCCTGGGGTACTCCATATTTTACAGGTAAAGTGCTTTACTTCGATGAATTGAGAAACACTGATTGCTGAAAACTCTCTAGGAATGATTAAATCAGTTGGAGTGCTTTTTTATGCGCCATACAATGACTTTTTCAGAATAGCTTGTGATCTATGACATCAAAAGCTTTTGCAAACTCAGCAAACATTGCTCCGCAAAACTTATTTTCATTGACATTTATATGCCAGCGATAAATTAAGTTTGCCAGAGCTGTATGACACGAATCAAATTTCCTGAAACCAGTTGATTATATGAATGAAGATGGTCGCGCGCGCGCGCGCGCGCGCGCGCGCTGCGTGTGTGTGTGTGTGTGTGTGTGGTGTGTATGTGTGTGTGTGTGTGTGTGTGTGTGTGTGTGTGTGTGTGTGTGTGTGTGTGTGTGTGTGTGTGTGCGAGGGAGGCAGAAGAGAGAGACAGAGACACAGAGAGACAGAGATAGAGACAGAGAGTGACGGAGAGAGAGAGGGGGGGGGGGAGACAGACAGACTGACGGAGGTTGAAGGAAAGAGAGATAGACAGACAGAGACTGAGAGACAGAGATGCAGGCAGCCAGAAATAGAGAGACAGAGGGACAGAGACAGACAGACAGACAGACAGACAGACAGATAGAGATAGAGAGAAAGAGAAACAGACAGACAAAGACTGGGATAAAGAGAGATCGGCAGCCAGAAGTGGAGAGACAAACAGAGAGAGAGAGAGGGGGGGGGGGAGGGAGACAGGCAGATAGACAGACAGGCAGACAGATAGACAGACAGAGAAAGAGCTAGAGACACAGAGACATAGACAGACAGAGAAAAGAAGAAGTCACAAAAAGAGAAGAAGAAGAAAGAAGAAGAAGAAAGAAGAAGAAGGAAAGAAGAAGAAGAAGAAGAAGAAGAAGAAGAAAGAAGAAGAAGAAGAAGAAGAAGAGAAGAAGAAGAAGAAGAAGAAGACGAAGAAGAAGAAGAAGAAGTCAAAGAAGAAGAAGAAGAAGAAGAAAAGAAGAAGAAGAAGAAAAGAAGAAGAAGAAGAAGAAGAAGAAGAAGAAGGAATGGCCAGGGAGGTATGAAAAGAGGGAGGGCAAAGAGAGGAAGTCAGACAGGCAGACACACAAACTCACTGACTTACGAGTCAGAGAGACAAATCAATCAATATATGGATAGATGAATAAAACATGAGAGAAGCACGGACAAGAAAGCCAATTCTGTGCCTTGCTTTTCAAACGATGAAGACTATGATGAAGGAAGGGGGAGAAGCCAGTGCAAGTAGAGTTGAACGTGGAAAGGGAAACAGAACAAAAAAAAAAGGAAAGAAAAAAGAAAGAAAGGAAAGAAAAAGAATTAAAGAGAGACAGAGAGAGAGAGAGAGAAGAGAGAGAGAGAGAGAGAAGAGAGAGAGAGATGAGACAAGACAGACAGACAGAAGACAAGACAGACAGACAGACAGACAGACAGACAGAGAAAGAGAGACCGACAGACAGACCAACCGACTGACTGACCGACCAACAGACAGACAGACAGACAGGCAGACAGACAGATAGACAGACAGACAGACAGACGGACAGAAAAAATAGAGGGAGGAAGGGCGGAAACTGAAAGAGCTCAAGATCAAACAAACAAATGATGGAAAATAAACCACACAATCCAAGGAGAAAGGGGACCCACAATCACCAGGCATTACTATGGAGATGGCACGGAAATGTGAAAAAAAAGACAAAACCCCAAAGCAATCCATGATAGGCTTCTACAGCTCAGACAGGTGCCATTCTTCCTATCCGTTGGCGACCGTGCTTAGCAAACTCTCACAGAAAATCAGTGGAAATTAATCAATTCATGTTGGCCTCAAACAGCTCAGCCATTCACCCGTTCCATATAAAAATAAAATATATAGAGAAATAATAATAAGAAAAGTATTTCAATGTTTAGTTCAGCATGTTCTCCACGTGCTTCTGAAAGTGCGCAGGCGGTGATGAAAAGAGAGAAGGATTAAAATGAACAAAAACAAAAACAATGCAAAACAAAAAAGGAAAAGACGAGAGGATGGAAGAGACAGATAACTGGAGGATGAAAAAGTACTGAGAACAAGAATAGAAAGAACAACAAGGAAAAACAAACAAACAAACAAACAAAGAACAATAATGAGAATGATGATGATATCGATGACAACATCATGATATTCATCATGACAATGATGATGATGATCCTGATGCTGATGACGATGACGACGACGACGACGACGACAATCACGATGATGATGATGATGATAATGATGATGATGATGATGATGATGATGATTGATACGATGATGACGATGATGAATAAATGATGATGATGATGATGATGATGATGATGATGATGATCATCATCATCATCATCATCATCATCATCATCATCATCATCATCATCATCATCATCATCAACAAAAACAACAACATCATCATCATCATCACGACGACACAACAAGGAGGACAGCGATGACGACGACAACGATACGACGATGATGACG
This sequence comes from Conus canariensis, assembly GCA_033310375.1. NCBI lineage: Eukaryota > Metazoa > Mollusca > Gastropoda > Neogastropoda > Conidae > Conus > Conus canariensis. Next base: position 43,573,759 of record CM065741.1, on the reverse strand, counting down.
ACGATGACAGTGACGAAGACATCGACGATGATTACAACAATGACGACTATGAGGAGGAGGAGGACGGGGAAAAGGAGGAGGATGTTGATGATAATGTTGAGGAGGAGGAGGATAATAATGATGACCTATTCAGAAACATATGCCACACCCAACAGCTCAGCCACGCCTTCTTTTCAGCGTCTGCTTGTAGACCAATGTGTCGTGATGTAATAATCATGACAGACATGCATTAAACAAAAACGGGAACAAACAGAGCATGAACAAGACCTTGCATCAAAATTGGATACTTCATTAGCAAGAAGAAAAGTACAATTCTCAACACTTGCAAACGCACCTCCACATCTCTCACTGACTTGCCATCTACGATTCAAGCGGCGTCCCCAGTCTAATTATGACCTCGTCAGTGTTGGTGCGTGGAGAGGAAGACAGCACGTTAGACAGACAGGTCTGGCAGCATGGAGTTAGACGCTGGAACCGTAGAGCGGAAACGACCGGGAGTTTTCAATGACATCTGTCCTCATGCTGAATGGCGTGTGCCATGCCAAGCCATCGTTGATCATGCTGGGAAGAAAAGCGAATGTGTCTGGGAGTTGTCAGTTCACTTTAGAAAAAAAAATTGAGCGCAATAGAATACAAATGGTTTAACTCTAGTTCTTCTCTAAAACTGCTTTTTGTGGTGCTAAACAGAAGAGAGAGAGAGAGAGAGAGAGAGAGAGAGAGAGAGAGAGAGAGAGACAGACAGACAGACAGACAGACAGACAGACAGAGAGACAGAGAGACAGAGAGACGGACAGAGAGAAGATATACCATTTATGGTTCTTGCCTCCAAGGATTCAAAACCAGAATACAACGGCACCCCAAAGCATACAGTGAGGTTAGAAAATCAAACCAACAAAAAAGAAACTGTACGAAACTGTGTTACGCAAAAACCAAAAATATTATGTAAAGAGTAATAAATATAGGTAGAAATCTTGAGCCTATCCTTCAAGATCCATTTAAGGATTCAAGGGAAGTTGAAATGTGAGAACAGTCAGAGAGGTCAGTTCTATCATGTAATAACCCACGCACTGTCAGTCGTGTCAGTGCTAACAAAAACCAAGAGCTATATATAAGACAGCCTTTACTTGCATCTCTTAAGTGATGAAATATCCCACTGACTGACCAAATAATAATATGTCAAACGAAACAGCAGTAATGACAACAATAATAATAATAATTATTATTATTATTATTATTGTGTATTTTTAAGGCGCAAAATCTTGATGAAATCAACTGTAAGCGCAGTAGGGGAAACCAAAGAGAGAGTAATGGCTTTTCAGAGATAAAAAAAGATCGGTAGAGGGGTACAGGGTGCATAAAATGGAGATGAAAAAGAAGACATTAGAAGATGAATATAAAGTACTTCACTGTCGGCACATGGGAACCATCATAGCTTCTCTAGAAAACAGAGCCATTTATAGTGCACGCCCAGAGGCGCCTTTGGTCTGCTGATTTGAATTCATCACTTGGACCTGCCTGATTCGACGAGAGAGAGAGAGAGAGAGAGAGAGAGAGAGAGAGAGAGAGAGATACAGAGACAGAGACAGAGACAGAGAGACAGAGAGATAGAGAGACAGACAGACAGACAGCTACAGAGACAACAGAGACAGAGACAGACACAGAGACACGGATAATTATATATTTCACTCTATAAATCTCACATATGAATGCATACGAATTTGCTTTCACAGCCAGACTAAGACAATGGGTGAGCACGCACCTGTTCCAGCAGCAGAGAAAATGGCATGATTAAGTGCTTGACTCATGACAAAGTGGCCGTACTGTGTTACAGATCTATGTAAAGACAGTGCAGCTGAGCATGCTGGAACGAAGGGGCATCATCCAGGCTCTTGTCCTCTCTAGTTTGGTATTGCGCTCATCAGAGTTTTTACTGTTTCCCTGTACAAGAGGTCGCTGCTACTATCAGCAGATCGTTGCCCCCTACGCCATGCACTACCAGCAGGAAGTCTCCCTTTGTACGGTGGCCACTGCCAGTGTGGACTAGCCCCCCCCCCCCTCCCCCATCCCCCCTCCCCCCCCCCCCCCCCCCCCCCCCATCCTCCCCACAAAATGACCTGTCAGTGCCAGGATCATGTTATCTCCAGCCACCAGCCCCCTGCAGGCCATGGAGAGATTTGTTCACAGGGCGATGTAGCTGCAGTGAGTGCTATGCTGTGGTCACTGGCAGTGACAGGCAGGCTGCTGGCAGGATGGTGCCGGCTGCAGTGCCCAGTACTTTCACTGTGATGGGCTGGAAGGAGACACGATAGTTTTCATGACTCTGGGAAGATAGTGGAACCTACTCTGGTGTGGTATGTGAAAGGGTACATGAGAGAGAGAGAGACAGACAGACAGACATAGAGACAGAGACAGAGAGAAGAAGAGAGAACAGACAGACAGACAGACAGAGACAGAGAGACAGACAGAGAAATAGAAACAGAGACAGAGAGTAAGAGGCAGAGGGAGAGAGAGAAAGACAGACAGACAGACAGACAGACAGACAGACGGAAAGACAGACAGACAGTTCGAGAGACAGTCAGACACACAGGCAGAGTGAGAGACAAAGTGAAAGGTATATATGCATACATACCTGCATGCAGACAGATAGACAGACAGAGAGACAGACAGACAACAGGCAGAAACTGAAGGAAAGAGAGACAGAAAGAGACTGAGAGAAAGAGAAACAGACAGGTGGACATAAACACAGAGAGACAGAGAGGGAGAGAGAGAGTGAGTGAGAGAGAGACAGAGACAGAGACAGAGAGAGACACAGAAAGACAGACAGAAAGACAGAGAGACATCAAGACAGAGAGACAGAGAGAGAAAGAGACAGGGACGGACAGGGACAGACAGACAGACAGACACTCAGAAGAAGAGGCATAAAGCAACAAACAGAAAGAGATCAAGATCAAAACAAACAAACAAAACTGACCACACAATCCAGGAAGGAGGAAGGAAGGAAGACAACAATAACCAGGCATTACCATGGAAATGGCATAGAACTGCCAACAGAGAAAAGGAATTCCATGACAGCCCTCTCTAAAGCTCAGACAGGTGCCATTCTTCTAACCCGTTGGCGACCATGCTTAGCAAACCCTCACACAATTTCAATTGAAATTAATCAATTCATATCGACATCAAACAGGTCGGGCGACGCGGAAGCTATTCACTTGTTCTGTATTAAAGAAACAAAAACAATGAAAGAAAAATAAGAGAAGTATTATAATGTTCAATTCACACGCTGTGCGCGTGATTCTGAAAACACGCAAGAGGTATGGAGAGGAAAGAAGGAGGGCACAAAATAAAGGATGAGAGGAGAGAAGAGACAGAAAATCGAAAGAACAACATGTGTGACGAAGAACAAAGACAGGAACAAGAAGAGCAAGAACGAGAACGACGACGATGACGACCACAACAAGATGATGTGATGAAGATGAGATGATGAGATGATGATGATGATGATGATACGACGACGACGACGATGAATACTGATGATGATGATGATGATGATGATGATGATGATGATGATGAGATGATAATAGAGAGAGAGAGAGAGAGAGAGAGAGAGAGAGAGAGAGAGAGAGAGAGAGATTAGTTCTTTATTTCCTCGTCGATCCAACGTACGCAAAACAGAAAAGTCACTGACTCCTATTTCTAGAGTCAGGCTGAGGCCACAGTAAAAGGAAAAGCAGACAGAAGGTTGCCTCTGTGACTCATCTGTCATGATCAAGCGTCACAGAGAGATGAGAGGCAGAATGAGAGAGAAGAAAAATAGGGAGTGACAGCGGTATGTTTTTTTGTTGTAGTTGTTGTTGTTGTTGTTGTTTTTTTATTTATTTTCTATTTTCTTTATTTTGTTGTTTATCTCTAGGCCCTTTGCGGTCGGCTGGGCTATAACCAACATTACCTTCCCTTACCTGTTTATCTCTATTTGTTTATTTATTTATTTACTTATTGATTTATGTCATTGTTTTCATCTTCCCTGTATCTTTGTGACATGTGTTACAGTTTATCTTTAAACTTCCGCTGTTTTCTAGTCATTCACGTCTTTTCATCGCTTAATAACTCTCTCTCTCTCTCTCTCTCTCTCTCTCTCTCTCTCTCTCTCTCTCTCTCTCTCTCTCTCTCTCTCTCTCCTCTCTCTCTCTCTCTCTTCATGACGCCTGATGCCTACATGAGTAATCTGTCATTCTATCATTTATTTATTCAACCCTTCATTCATTCGCCGCTAGTCAGTTTATTCATTCATTCATTCATTCATTCATTCACATCGTTTGTTCGTTCATTCTTCATTCATTCATTCATACATTCATACTTTCTCTTTCCTTCCTTTTCCCATCCCTTCCTCAAACCTGTCCTAAACCATCCTACCCTAGCATCCATCATCTACCATCGTATGTGCCATCCTCGCCATGGTAGGCTTATCGTGGACTGAGAGCTCACATGTTAATGCCGACGTTATCACAAATTTGTGTCATTAACCTGGTACGATGGACACATGACGTCATAGTTTAACGTCACTTTCATGACGCGTGCTTTAATTGAAGCATTTGGATCTAAGTACTTCCCCTTTTCCATTATTTGGCAACATTACCAATTTGCATTGCGTGTCCATTGCTTTTGTAAATATCTGTAATTGTTGAAAAAAGTCAATCTCTTTCAGTTGGTGGCTTAGTGTGTGGATTTACTAGCTTGATTCATTAGCTTGTCTTTCGTTTTGAAGTCTCAAGTCCTGAAGACGGTCTATGACCGAAACGTTGAAGATTTTTGTTCTTTTTTGTTTGTTTGTTTGTTTTTTTTTTTCTCTATTTTCAAATCTTCTGAGCATCCTCAAAGATAGTTTGTATTTAGCTTGATTCACAATAAATCATGTAGATATCTTGTTTTACTTAGTTTTATTAAGCAAGATATATCGCAATCTATGTTGGTTCTTTCAGTTATGTAGGCCAATGCCTTTCTGTATAAACCTCTACATGTCCGTTGTCTAAAATGGACATTACGGAAATGAGAGAGTTCAAATAATAAACGTACATAAATATCATGGAATTTATTTCTCTAGAAGATTTTAGTTTTAGTTTTGCATGTCAAAAACAGCTAATAAAAGAAACAAAGCTGTTATTCTCTTAATTCAAATTCTGTTTGAATGAGACTCTCACATCCAGCCAAAACTACGGCACGGTGCGGAAACAGGTTTTCAGATAACTGCAGATATAGAAAAAAAAAGTAGTTTGATTTGCAGTCAAACGCTTTCTGAATGTAGACAATCGAACGCGAATCGATTTCAATGGCGAACTAGGCAGATACCTAATTTACCTCGATTCATACCTAAAATATATTAAATGTATGCTGAAACTCACTGGGATGAATGACGACAGTCTATCTTTTAAAACATTCAGAACGTTATCAACTTGAATTCTAATTGAAAGAGTGTACGGGTTACGAGTGTTCGTCACTGTTTGAATTGTTATGGATTTTTGTTTGTTTGGGGATAATAAAGGTGTTCAAAACTTATCAGTTTTTTTTTTAAACATCTTTTAAGCAAACAATCATTGACGCCAGATGGCAGGACTAACTTGATTACATATGTACTAGCGACAGATTTACTGACAGCACGCTCTTTAAAACTAATCATTTGAAAGAACATCATAATGAGTTGAAAATGAATAGATACATAATAAATGAACAAAGTTTCGGTTTGGTGTGTCTAGTATCGATGTATGAAAAAAAGAAAACATGCTTACCTGACGTCCATGTGATATCGGTAAAGAAGATAGATTACACTTTTCACTTTGCTGCCCTGAGTGATCTCAGAATAGAAAGAGATCCAGCCGAAATACCACAAAGTTCCATGTAGGCCTAATTTTAGGTTCACTTTGCTCCTGCTGACGAGGCATGAGAACGACATTTAAAATGTAGCTATGCATATTTATCAGGCAGTCGACAGATTGCAAACTGTGATTTCGTAGAAAGTGATACTTCCATCTGTGCCACGCAGAACGTTATTTGGCTATTGATTCTTTGTCATATATATGTCATTATTTTTTCTTCATGATTTAGTTACTTGTACGTCACCCTTCATAAGGAGCGTAAATATTTGCGTCTTTCAGTCTTGGGGTCTCTGCATCTATAAGTCTCTCTCTCTCTCTCTCTCTCTCTCTCTCTCTCTCTCTCTCTCTCTCTCTCTCTCTCTCTCTCAATAATTTTCACATCTACGCACTCAAAACATTGTTCCGTCTTTCAGAGAGAGACAGACAGTCAGACAGATAGGCCGGCAGACAGACAGATAGACAAAGATAGCAACGTCCGATCAACATCATGATCGCCTCCATCAACATCGCC
>CM065741.1:43529881-43549881 GCA_033310375.1 Conus canariensis | reverse complement strand
TTTTCACACACACGTCTCCGCTTTAGCCCCGTCTTCCACTGTCCCCCCCCCCCCCCACACCCCCCACCCCTCCCACTTTTCCCTTCCAACAGTCCGCCACCCTTCTCCTCTACACCCTCCCCCCCCCACCCTCCCCTCTTCTCCCTCTTGTCTTCGCCGTTCTCCTCCGCTTCCTCCCTTCCCCTCCCACCTCCAACCCTCCCACCTGACCCCCTCCCATTTCCCCTCCCCCCTCCCTATCAAATCTCTTGCTTAGTATGCTTACGAATAACTCTGGAGAAGAGCTGACGAAATCTGTGGATTTGTGGACGAATTAACGAGGACAGACTTCGCACAGAACCCCCTGAGTCTCTCTCTCTCTCTCTCTCTCTCTCTCTCTCTCTCTCTCTCTCTCCACACACACACACACACACACACACACACACACACACACACACACACACACACACACACACACGCACACTCGCGCGCGCACCTGCGTGTGCGAAATGCGATGGAAAACGAGAGGGTAGGGCAGATCAGGTGGAAAGTGGGCGGTTGGATTAGAAGGGGATAAATGAGAATGTGTGTGTGCGTGTGTGTGTGTGTGTGTGTGTGTGTGTGCGTGTGTGTGTGTGTGTGTGTGGTGTGTGTGTGTGTGTGTGTGTGTGTGTGTGTGTGTGTTGTTGAAGTCAAGTCAAAAAATAATTTTCAGATGATATTTTGAGTAAGCAGAATCTGTCTTTTTTTTCAATATCCCAATTAAGCCAGCTGCAAAAGAAAAAAAAAATGAATAAATTGAAAAGTATATGTAAACAAACCGGAATAAAGAATAGTGGACTATCTACAGTAAGAACTATGACAGAAAAGACGATCTGTACACATTGACTCCCTTCAGCACCCTCACTCGCTCCTACGTATGTGGCAGTACATGAAAATCACACCCAGTGAATTTACATTATTTATGACGAAAATAAATGAAGAGCAAAATCTACGCATGGTTGAAATCATGAACAAATGGAAAGCAAAAAAGGTGATGAGTGAATTCTTTTGAAAATTAAATAAGGAAGCACATGAGTTAATACATAGATGAACAAATAATAAAGGGATATAAAAATGATATAGAAGGAAAGTGACATTTGAAGGAAGCATCAATGATTTGAGCGTTATACTGCGTGTTCGGTTTTGCTTGATAGATGAACTTTCTTTTTTTTTTTTCAAACTGAAATGGGCTCTTAATATTTTTCAGTGTTGATGGTTATGCGGTCCATACATTCCCTCCAGAGTATTGTAAACTGGATTTGTAAAGATGAATTTTAGGTCTGGGAAACACGTTTACGTGTTTACGTCTGTGGTGATTCGTTTTGAAAGGGTCTCTAATCATTCACAACATTATGCATGCACACAGACTTAATGAAGAAGAGTCTGATGTGGATTTCCGGCACCCGTCATTCGGCACCATAAATATCCTGATCAAGGGTCTATATAGCCAGAAAATAATCGACACAATTAAGGTCCAAGATCATCAGCACACAACTCAGTTCCTTTCACTAATTGGAGAATTTGCCGTCCAAAGTCAGTTATGAAATTGGTGTGAAATAACTTTGATCACACATATGAAGATGGCTACATTGTGTGTGTGTGTGTGTGTGTGTGGTGTGTGTGTGTGTGTGTGTGTGTGTGTGTGTGTGTGTGTGTGAGAGAGAGAGAGAGAGAGAGAGAGAGAGAGCGTCCGTGTTTATGGATGTCTGTGTGTATATGTATATGTGGATGCATGCATGTGTGTGTGTGTGTGTGTGTGTGTGTGTGTGTGTGTGCATGTGTTTATCTGCAAGTGTGTGTGTGTGTGTGTGTGTGTGTGTGTGTGTGTGGTGCATGCGTGTATGTGCAAGAGCGTGCGCACACGCATGCATGTGTTTGCGCGCAAATGTGTCTATGAAAGTGTGTGTGTGCGTGTGAATGTGTATATGTGTGGGGAGAGGGGGGGGGGGGGCGCCCGCCCTATCGTGCACCCGCTCGTGTGATCGCCAGTGAATGCGAGTGCGTCTGCGCGTTCCACAATCGCTGTCCGCCACTCCTACAAAAGGCTGAAACAGTTTAATTCTGGAACCCCACAACTCAGGCGGCCACTCACCTCCAGCCTACGTGCTTTGCTTGAATGGATTCCTCTCCGCATTTACGATACATTAGCTGTGCAGTTTCAGATCAATACGCCTTGAGGAGAGGAATAAAGAGAGGTGTGAAAGGGAAGGCATCAGTGTGGAAGAGATAGAAGAATAGTGAAGGAGACACACATGGACGTGTTCAGTTTTTGTTGTTTTTTTTTTGTTTGCTTGTTTGTGAAAGTAAGTGTGTGGTGTGTTGTGTGTGTGTGTGTGTGTGTGTGTGTGTGTGTGTGTGTGTGTGTGTGTGTGTCCTTGCTCTCGATGTTTGTTTGTTGTTTTTGACTCAATTTTTGTCAAATGTCTGTGTGATCGTTTTATTTCGTTTATCCATGTGCGCGTACACTGGACCTTTTTCTGCAATTAGCAGCCCGAGAAGAGGTAGACATGGCAGCTCGGTACATTCTCATAAGGCCTCTCCAGCCATCCCCTCCATGAAGGTGTCACCAAAGCGTAACCGCCATACATCTGCCTTCAATATTTTCTGCAATATTTTCAGTATTACAAAAACTGACATATTCTTCAAGGTTGTGATTGCTTAAAGTTACTGCTTCACACTGTGTATGTTAAATGATGTAATCTGCAATTACTTTAACAAACAAACAAACAAACAAAAAACCTTCGTTCTCTGCAAATCGGACTTACTATGTCATATTTACTGAACAGAGGGGCAGACGTGAGCAGATACTGTATTCAATATAGGGCTAAGCGGTGGGAGGGGACGGGGAAGTGGTGGAGAGTGAGAAGGGAGGGAGGGGGGGTGGCATTATCCACAGCTACACCCGCGTGCTCTTCTGCTTGATGGACAGAAAGACCATTTTCTCGGAACTTGCGTATATCCATAGTTTATGCTACTTAGAGACAGTTGCTTTTCCTTACTTCATGCAGAAGAGGACAAGGGTGTGACATTGAGGAGAGAATAACAAACTAAAGGCAAATGATCTTCACATCTTCCGTTCTTTCAACCAGACATTATTCAGGACATTGTCTTTTCCTCTCACTCGCACAGCTTAAAATTTCTTTGCCCCCCCCCCCCCCCCCCCCCCCCCCCCCCCCCCCCCCCCCCCCCTTATTGCCACACTCACCGAAAAGTCCCACTCTCACACACCCTCCTGCTCTTCATACCTAGGAGAAACAACACCTGCACGCCTGTCGCGAGCAGACGGTATGCACGTGCCTCGGGTAAACTGCAATAGTGATCAATAACGATTGCATTACAGTTAGGTGAATCACGTAACACGACACACGCACACACATGCTCGCGCACGCGTACACGCATCCACGCGTGCGTACACACACACACACACACACACACACACACACACACACACACACAAATACAGACTTAGAGACTGACAGACAGAAAGACAGACAGAGAGAGAGAGAGGGAGGGGGGGGGGGAGGGGGGGGGAGAGAACATACTTAGATCTGTTATGTATTTGTGATGGAATCACTATCAGATACTAGTCACAATTTGCGACAGTTCATTCAGACACACAGGGGACAACACGCACTGGAAAGACACAAAGAAGAGCATTAACCTCGACCCAAGTCGAAGGGATCCGAGATCCGGACTTACATCCAGATCCCCTACCACACACCCAACTCTAAATGCATCGGGTCTGTCATTTAGCCACGTGCAAAATTCCACGCAACCTTCAGTAAAACTAGCTGCAGAGGTTTGAGCGTAGCTCTGATGGACAGATCCCTAGACCCGTCCATAGATCTGGACTCGAACTTCCGATCCTCAACGAACTTTATCGACTTTGTCCTTAGGTAACTTCCCGTCACTCCACCGAGCATTATTGAAGTCAGCTCATTTGTTGTTGTGCTGCTGCTGCTGCTGCTGCTGCTGCTGCTGTTGTTGTTGTTGTTGTTTGTTTGTTGTTTGCGTGATCCTGTTCACCGGCAAATAGACAAACGACCTGAGGCAGGTGAACACACAATGTCCTTGGTGAAGATAGTGAAATCTTGCAATCGTCTGGAACACAGTCGTTAATAAAAACAGACAGTTGTCAGGAACAGAGTTATTAATAAACCAAACAGTTGTCCGAAGCACAGTCCAAATAAAATGATGCTGAAAGATTCTGAAGCATCTGCAGCAGCTCCCACAAAAGAGACGTCTGTCTCACCAGGTGAATAATACACTGCAGAGCGTGTCTCGCCTGGTGAATAACCCAACACAGGGTTTTAGCAGTCAAGAGCTGATTTTCACACACGGATGTTAAGGCGGAAGTTATCTTCCCAAAGCGGACGAAGACTACTTTAGCAGGGGAAGAAAAGATCTTGATCTCTTCCGTCGCCATGTGACGGCAGGGGAAAGGCGTTCTTATCGGGGACCACTCGCACGACAGCTTACCGAATTCGGCAATTTACGTATTGCGAGACATTTCTCAAATATTCATGAACGGAAACGACGGGAATGAACAAAGTCGTTTAAACAGCCAGTTTGTAATTGAGATTCTTTAAATTTAAAATCCATCTCATCTTCAAAAGAAGCCGAATGAATGTTACCTGCAAGGCACAGAACTAGAGAGGAAATCTATTTCTCATTGTGTCCCGCCAATATGATGTTCCCTATGCACCATAAATGGCAGTTTTATCGGATTGGTGCATGGAATGGTCGGCGTTCTCGTTCTTGCGATGCGTGACTCTTCTCGGAAGTGACCGCATTTCTCCACTTTAATTTATGTGAGAATTGCGTCTCTGACAGGCGCCTGGAAAGATCACCTGGTGTCTTTACGAATAACGAGCATCCAGTAGTCATTACCTTGTTTTCCTAGAGTGTAAAGAATTCAGGGCTAAAACGTTTGCCGGACAAGGAGTGAAGGTGGGGGGTGGGTGAGAAGCGGTTCTTCTCTGAACTCCTGCTGTCAGTTTCTCTCTCTCTCTCTCTCTCTCTCTCTCTCTCTCGCTCTCTCTCTCGCTCTCTCTCACACACACACACACGAGCGCGCGCGCGCGCGCGCGCACGCGCACGCGTGCACACACACACACACGCGCCACACACACACGCGCGCACACACACACGCACGTGGCCTGGCACGTGCCCAGGAGAATTCGAGGCGTTTATTCGTCCCCGCGGTCACGTGGTCAAACGAGAATCCCTGTGGCCGTTACTACTGAACTCTCAGATGCTCGAAGAGATGTGACGTGGTGAGTGGCAGGGGGTTAAAAGACGAAGGCGACGTGTAAGAACTCAGAGGATTGTGCTGAGTGATTTTTTTTTGTTTGTGTATGCGTGTGTATATCCAACAAAAAGAAAACCTTTCCTCGGCATATATTGAACCCTCACTCAAATCCATTCATACCGAAAAAAAAACCCTCATTTCTTATAATATGCTTCACAGATTATTTACTACAATATTGTCAAACATGTACACATATGATTAATAACAAAAAATATGTGGTCATTTGCATCCGGAAATGTACAGCAAAGAGAAAGATCATGTTGATGAAAGAATGGAGATGAGAGAAAGAAGGAACTGTGGAATGGAAGAGAGAATGAGGAAAGAAAGAAAAAAAAAGGTATGAAAAAAAAGTTTTCAAAAGTGGAGACGGAGGGGGGGGGGGGGGGGAGGGGGATGACTCTACAATGGTGACGGGCCTTTGTTCAGTTTTAAAATAAAACGGATGTCACTGAAAAAAAAAAAAAAGACGAAGACGAGGGTGGTGGTAGATCCAATGGTCTTTAGGCCGGTGTCCGGTGCCAAGGGAGACAACAAATCTTTTCCATTTGCACAAAATATGGCAATGTTTCACATAGTGAACATTAACGCTTCTGCCCCTCGTCTCGCCCCTTCCCCACCTCCCCTTCATCTTCCACCCTGCTGTCATCTTCGACATTGTGTATGTGTTTGTTATTTTAGGTGGCAAAAATTGTCCGTACGCTATTTCCCCACCCGTCGCACCTCTCTCCTTGTGTGTGTGCGTGTGTGTGTGTGTGTGTGTGTGTGTGTGTGTGTGTGTGTGTGTGTGTGTGTTAAACAAAATTTGTTTCACACACACACACACACACACACACACACACACAACACACACACACAAAATTGCTCTCTCTCTCTCTCTGTCTCTCGCACGCTCGCTCGCTCTGTGTGTGTGTGTGTGTGTGCGCGCGCGCGCGCGCGTGCGTGTGTGTGCGTGTGTGTGTGTGTGTGTGTGTGTGTGTGTGTGTGTGTGTGTGTGTTTTGTTTTAACAAATACTCTCTCTCCCTTTCCCTCTCTGATTTTTTAAACAAATGATCTATCTTGTTTCATCACAATTTTCCTGTTTCGCGCATACACACACACACACACACACACACACACACACACACACACACACACACATACACACACACACAATTCCCATACCTGGATAGCTGTTCTTGAAGTTCGTTCACTTTCGTGCATTAACTGGATGAATGCAACCGAGGTTTGTTCAGAGATGTGTACATAATACATGTTTTTTTTTTTTTTTTTCGTTTTTTTTTTTTTTCTTTGTGCCTTGTAATAGGAAGAATGTTTAAAACTTTGCTATTCAGAATTTTTTTTTTTAAGTTTTGGTTATGTCGGAGATTCACCGAAAGCTGCATGGGAATGACATTACGTTGTACTGTGTTGTCCTGTACAACAGTACATTGTGCTGTACTGCATTGTGTTGTCCCGTACAACAGTACATTGTGCTGTACTGCGCTGCATTGTCCTGTACAACAGTACGTTCTGCTGTAATGCACTGTATAATTGACCTGTACAGCATTGCACTGTGCTGTACCTGCCCTGTATTGTCCTGTACAACAGTGCATTGTGCTGTACTGCACTGTGTTGTCCTGTACAACAGTACATTGTGCTGTACTGCACTGCATTGTCCTGTACAACAGTACATTGTGTTGTACTGCACTGTAGTGTCCTGTACAACAGTGCATTGTGCTGTACTGCACTGTGTTGTCCTGTACAACAGTGCATTGTGCTGTACTGCACTGTGTTGACCTGTACAACAGTGCATTGTGCTGTACTGCACTGTGTTGTCCTGTACAGCATTGCATTGTGCTGTAATGCACTGTAGTGTCCTGTACAGCAGTGCATTGTGCTGTACTGCACTGTATTGTCCTGTACAACAGTGCATTGTGTTGTACTGCACTGTGTTGACCTGTACAACAGTGCATTGTGCTGTACTGCACTGTGTTGTCCTGTACAACAGTGCATTGAGCTGTACTGCACTGTAGTGTCCTATACAACAGTACATTGTGCTGTACTGCACTGTAGTGTCCTGTACAACGGTGCATTGTGCTGTACTGCACTGTAGTGTCCTGACAAACGGTGCATTGTGCTGTACGGCACTGTGTTTTCCTGCACAACAGTGCATTGTGCTGTACTGCACTGTAGTCTCCTGTACAACAGTACATTGTGCTGTACTGCACTGTAGTCTCCTGTACAACAGTACATTGTGCTGTACTGCACTGTAGTGTCCTGTACAACAGTGCATTGTGCTGTACTGCTCTGCATTGTCGTGTACAACAGTACATTGTGCTGTAATGCACTGTATAATTGACCTGTACAGCATTGCACTGTGCTGTACCTCCCTGTATTGTCCTGTACAACAGTGCATTGTGCTGTACTGCACTGCATTGTCCTGTACAACAGTGCATTGTGCTGTACTGCACTGTGTTGTCCTGTACAACAGTGCATTGTGCTGTACTGCACTGTGTTGTCCTGTACAACAGTGCATTGTTGCATGTACCTGCACATGTAGTTGACCTGTACAACAGTGCATTGTGCTGTACCGCACTGCATGTTTGTCTTTTGTATCGTTCAACCAGTAGACAAATTCAACAGATAAATGACACCGCACTTGTTTGTGTCTTTAGTCTTTCGGGATTTCAACCGTCAGGGGAACCAAATTAAAAGAAAATAGATGCACAGCATATAAACGTACTCTCCAGTTTTATCTGAATACTCGTGAGATATTCCATAAAGAGGAAAAACCGTCTTGGGGTGTAACCGTTAGTAAGGCTATCTGGTAAACATCGGCCACCATCTGTGACCCATAATGAACATACCTACAAATTTTCAGAAAGATCGGCCACTACTTCTGAGATATTCCATAAAAAAGAAAAACCGTTATGGGTCGTTATAGCTGTTAGTAACGGCTATAACTGTAAACTAAAACGTCGGCATCATCGTGGCCCATAATGAACATACCTACAAATTTTCAGAAAGATGGCCACTACTTTCTGAGAATTCATAAAAAAGAAAAACCGTTATGGGCCGTTATAGCTGTTAGTAACGGCTATAACAGTAAACTAAAACGTTGGGCATCATCTGTGCCCATAATGAACATACCTACAATTTTCAGAAAGATCGGCCAAGCACTTTCTGAGATATTCCATAAAGAAGAAAAACCGTTATGGGCAGTTATAGCCGTTAGTAAGGCTATAACGGTAAACTAAAACATCGACATTATTGTGACCCATAATGAACATACCTACAAATGTTCAGAAAGATCGGCCAAGTACTTTCTGAGATATTCCATAAAGAAGAAAAACCGTTACAGGCTGTTACAGCCGTTAGTAACGGCTATAACGGAGTAAACTAAAACATCGGGTATCATCTGTGACCCATAATGAACATACCTGCTAATTTTCACAAAGATCGGCCACGTACTTTCTGAGATATTCCATAAAGAAGAAAAACCGTTATGGGCCGTTACAGCCGTTAGTAACGGCTATAACGGTAAACTAAAACATCGGGCACCATCCTTGACCCATAATGAACATACCTACAAATTTTCAGAAAGATCGGCCCAGTATAGTTTTGTATGGAGCGAGTGGAATACATTTTGACCACGGACGGACACACACACACACACACACACACACACACACACACACACACACACACACACACACCACGCACGCACACACACACACACACACACACACACACAGCATTTCTTCGTTCCCATTCTAAAGTACTCCCTGTTCTATAAGAACTGGGACTACAAAAAGGACGTGTTATATAACGTTTTAACGGGTTTTAGGGATATTTACGTCAGTAATCAGAAAAACTAAAACTACAGTTTTTTTGGCGTTCTTTTTCGTTTTAAACCCTTTGCTCACTCTGTTCCTCTCACTCTGTGTGTGTGCGTGTGTGTGTGTGTGTGTGTGTGTGTGTGTGTGTGTGTGTGTGTGTGTGTGTGTGTGTGTGAGCGCGCGTGTGTGAGAGAGAGAGAGATGAAGGGATGGGTGAAAGGGATTGGGGAAACGAGTGGGCGTCTGTAGAGTGTACTTTTGCTGAACGAGTTAGATTCATGATCACGTCTGGTCATATTGCATTATGCGCGCACGCATAAACATACTGCAATTCACATACAGAGAGAGAGAGAGAGAGAGAGAGAGAGAACATTCCTATATTTCGAACCAGAGATAAAACTCGGCCCACTCACCTCACACCCTGCTTCTGCGCCCCAGGGTACGCCCATTCATGTCACACCTTGCGTCCGCACCTTCCTCTCCCGTTCGCCCACGCACGTCACGCCCAGCGACCATTCCTCTACACCTCCACCCCCTCCATTCGCCCATCCGTGTCACAGTCCGCATCCTTACTCCTCTCAACACCAACCCCTGTACACCCCATTCACGGCGTGCTCTGCTTGTGCAGCAACTCCCCCCCCTCTCTCTCTCTCTCTCTCTCTCTCTCTCTCATACACCCACCCATGTCATGCCCCGCATACGTGCACCCCCACCCCCATCCACGTGCATCCATGCTCCCCCCCCCCCCCTCCCCGATTTGGTTATCTCATTACGACCACCCATGTGCATCAACGCTGCTCCCCCCCCCCCCTCCTCCCACCCTTAAGATTTCTCGTGCTACATGCGCTCCACCCCTCCAGCTTGCCAACCCAAGTCACACCCTTCATCTGCGCCCTCTCTGCCCTAACACACTTACCATGTCACGCCCTGCATCTGTGCCCCCTCTGCCCTAACACACTTACCATGTCACGCCCTGCATCTGTGCCCCCTCTGCCCTAACACACTTACCATGTCACGCCCTTCATCCACGCCCTCTCTGCCCTAACACACTTACCATGTCACGCCCTTCATCCGCGCTCTCTCTGCCCTAACACACTTACCATGTCACGCCCTTCATCCGCGCCTTCTCTGCCCTAACACACTTACCATGTCACACCCTTCATCCACGCCCTCTCTGCCCTAACACACCATGTCACGCCCTGCATCTGTGCCCCCTCTGCCCTAACACACTTACCATGTCACGCCCTTCATCTGCGCCCTCTCTGCCCTAACTCACGTACCATGTCACGCCCTTCATCTGCGCCCTCTCTGCCCAAACTCACGTACCATGTCACGCCCTTCATCTGCGCCCCTTCTGCCCTAACTCACCATGTCACGCCCTTCATCTGCGCCCCCTATGCCCCAGCACGCCCATCCACGTCACAGCCTTCATACGCTCCCGCTCTCCCCAATACATCCACCATGTCACGCTTTTAACCTGCGCCTCCTCTGCCCCAATACATCCACCCACTTCGTCTGCGCCCCCTCTTCCCTAATACGCCCATCATATCACACCCCTCACTTGGGCCCCCTCCGTCCCAATACGCCCACCGCGTCACGCCCTTCATTGGCCCCCTCTGCCCAATACACCCACCCACGTAACGCCTCTTATTCACGCCCCCTCTGCGCAATGCGCCCACCATGTCACGCTCTTCATCCATATCTTTTCGACTAATACACCCGCCCATCTCATGCCCTTCATCCGCCCACTCTGCCCCAGTATCCCAACCCACCTCACGCCTTTCATCCTGTTACCTGCCGCAGTGTCGTACACTGCATCTGCGACCCCCTTACCCCCGTCACTGTCACACCCTGCATCCACGTCCCCCGGCCCCCACACGTCATACCCTGCATTCGCTCCCCACTAACCCCCATCCCACGTATGCCTATACATGTCATTCTCTCCTCCCTCTCTCTGCCCTCCCAGCCTCCCCCCCCCCTCCATTCTGTTTGCCCATCCATGTCACATCGTGTATCCGTGCTCCCCCCCCCCCCCCAAACCCACGCATGTCACGCCCTGCATATACGCTCCTTCCAACTCATTATGCCAACCATGTTGGCCACGCTTTAATCCACCCCCTCGCCCGCCTTCCTCCCCCCTCTCCCCCACTCCATCCAGTCCGCCCAGCCATGCCACACTGCATCTGCTCCCCTCTGCCCCATATTGCCCACCATGTCACACCCTGCATCTGCACTCCCACTGCCCCATATTGCCCACCCATGTCACACCCTGCATCTGCATCCCACTGCCCCAAATTGCCCACCCATGTCACCACCCTGCGTCTGCACCCCCTCTGCCCAAATTGCCCACCCATGTCACACCCTGCATCTGCACCCCCTCTGCCCCAAATTGCCCACCCATGTCACACCTTGCATCAGCACCCCTCTGCCCAAATTGCCCACCCATGTCACCCCTGCATCAGCACCCCCTCTGCCCCAATTGCCCACCCATGTCACACCTTGCATCAGCACCCCCTCTGCCCTAAATTGCCCACCCATGTCACACCCTGCATCAGCACCCCCCTCTGCCCCAAATTGCCCACCCATGTCACACCCTGCATCAGCACCCCCCTGCCCCAAATTGCCCACCCATGTCACACCCTGCAACTGCACCCCCTCTGCCCTAAATTGCCCACCCATGTCACACCCTGCAACTGGCACCCCTTTGGCACAATGCACCCACCCATGTCACACCCTTGCATCAGCACCCCCTCTGCCCCAAATTGCCCACCCATGTCACGCCTTGCGTCTGCGCCCCTTTGGCACAATACACCCACCCATGTCACGCCCTTTATCCCCGCTCTCTCTGACCCAATACGCCCACCACGTGACATCCTTTATCCCCAACGTCTTTGCCCCAATACGCCCATTATGTCCTCCCCTTCATCTGCGCCCCTTTGGCCTCATATGCCTACCATGTCACTCCCTTCATCTATGCCCCTTTGGCCTCAATATGGCCATTGTTACGCCCTTCATCTGCGCCCCCCTGCCCAAATATGCCCATTATGTCACTCCTTCATCTGCACCCCTTCGGCCTCAATATGCCCATTATGTCATGCCCTTCATCTGCACCCCTTCGGCCTCAATATGCCCATTATGTCATGCCCTTCATCTGCACCCCTTCGGCCTCACACATGCCATTATGTCACTCCTTCATCTGCACCCCTCGGCCTCAATATGCCCATTATGTCACTCCCTTCATCTGCACCCTTTCGGCCTCAATATGCCCATTAAGTCACGCCCTTCATCTGCTCCCCTTCGGCCTCAATATGCCCATTAAGTCACGCCCTTCATCTGCGCCCCTTCTCCCCCAATATGCCCATTATGTCACTCCCTTCATCTGCACCCCTTCGACCTCAATATGCCCATTAAGTCACGCCCTTCATCTGCTCCCCTTCGGCCTCAACATGCCCATTAAGTCACGCCCTTCATCTGCGCCCTTCGGCCCCAATATGCCCACCATGTCACGCCCTTCATCTGTGCCCCTTCGGCCCCAATATAGCCCAACCATGTCACGCCCTTCATCCGCCCTCCCTCGACCCCTCTACACCCATCATGTCACACTCTTAATCCGCACCCCCTCTGCCCCAAGCAGACGCCCTTCATCCACGCCCCTTCGGCCCCAATACACCTACCGTGTCTCACCCTTCATCTGCGCCCCCTCTACCCCAATACGCCCACCCACATCACGCCCTTTATTAGAGCTCCCCATTGCAATACGCCCACCCACGTCACGTTCTTCATTAGAGCTCCCCATTGCAAAACGCCCACCACGTCACGTTCTTCATTAGAGCTCCCCATTGCAAAACGCCCACCCGCCACCACGTCACGTTCTTCATTAGAGCTCCCCATTGCAATACGCCCACCCGCCCACCCACGTCACGTTCTTCATTAGAGCTCCCCATTGCAATACGCCCACCCACGTCGCGTTCTTCACCGACACCCCCTCTGCCCCAATACAGCCACCCGTGTCACACTCGCCCCGCGTCCATGCCCTCTCTGCCCCAATATGCCCAACCACGTCACACTCTTCATCCACAACCCAGAGCATACCCTGGATCCACGTCTCCCGTACCTCCACACGTCAAACCCTTTATGTGCTCCTCCGCACTACCTCCCATGTACACCCATCCATGTCACGCCCTGCGTCTGAGCCTTTTCCATCCCCCCCCCCCCAAACCCCACCCGCAGTTCGGCCATCCATGACAGACCCTGCTCACGATTTCCCTCCTCCCCCTTACGCCCACCATGTGCATCAACGCCTCCCACCTCCTGCCCACATATTTGTCATGCTGCATCTGCTCCATCCCACCCCCTTCCACTTCGCCTGCCCACGTCATGTCTTTTATACGCAACCCCTCCACCCCAGTACACCCACCATGTCACGCCCTTCATCTGAGCCTCATTCATCAATCCACTCAGTTCACGTCCTTCATCCCAGCCCATCCACCCTATACGCCCATCATGTCACGCCTTTCATCCGTGCTTCCTTTTGCCCAATATGTCACGCCCTTCATCCACCTCCTCTGCACCAGTACACCCACCTACATCATGCCCTTCATCCGCGACCCCTCTACCTCAATACACCCTCGAATTCATGCCCTGCATCCATGCCCCCTCTGCTCCAATACGCCAACCCACGTTACGCCATTCAGCTGCCCCTCTACCCCAATACCATCATCTATGTCACGCCCTCCACACCCTTTCTGCCCCAATAGCCTACGATGTCACGCCCTTCAATCGCGCCCACTCTTCCAAATACGCTCGCCCATGTCATACCCTGTATTGACGCCCACCCATGTCATGCCCTGAAATCTGTGCGTCCTGTACCCCACCCATGTGACGACCTGCACCTTCCCTATCCTACCATATTCTGTCAAGCTCAAATCCAAGTCACGTCCTGAAATAAAGCACTGAGCCCCCCCCCCCCCCCCCCCGGCTCCATCCATGTCATGCCCTGAAATTGACGCATCCCCTCCCCTTCCCCATACCTCCTACCTATATATCATCATGATCTGAAATCCGTGCTCCCTACCCTTATCCATGTGAAGGCCCCAAATCTGCCTTCCCTGTATTCCCACCAATGTCACACACCGCATGCGTGCCCCCATCTCCCAAACCATGTTATGCCCTGTATTTGCACCTCCCCTCCCTCCATTCCCCCATGGCACGCCCTGCATCCACGATCCCCACCGATGTTATACGCCGTATACGCGTCCTCCATACCTGCTACCATGTCATACACTGCATCCGCGATCCTTGCACCCCATCCACGTCACAGCCTGCATTCACGCCGCCGTACCCACGGTGTTCCCTGCATCCACGTCCCACCACACATCATACCCTGCGTTCGCTCCTCCCCCTCCCCCTCCCGCGTTGTGCCCATATACATTGCACCCTGCAAACGTTACACTCTTCCCTTCCCCTCCCGTTTAACCCATCCATGTCACATCATGCATCCCTGCATCCCCACCAAACCAATGTCACACCCTGCATCACGTTCTCCTCAGTATGCCCACCCACTGGATCCACGCCCCTTCATCCCCGTGCCCGGCCCCCTTCCATTATCCCATCCATTTCACGCCTGTGCATTCATTGCCCCCTCTCCCAATACATCCCACCAATGTCATACCTTCATCCACGCACTCTGCTCCAATGCATCCCCAATTCACGCCCTTCTCCATGCCCCTCTGCTCCAATACATCCACAATGTCACGCCCTTCATCCTGCCCCCTCTGCCCAATAAGATACCCATGTCATGCCGTTTACCCCAATAAGGCACCCATGTCTCGCCCTCCATCTGCCCCGACACACCCACAATGCCACGCCTTTCATCCGCGTCCCCTCTGCCCCAATACACCCAACATGTCATGCCCTTCATCCTCCCCAATACTCCCACCATGTCCCATTTTTCATTCACGCCTGCCCCAGTAAGACGATCACGTCATGCGCTTTATTCTTGCCCACCCTGCCTCAAAAAGACGCCCACAGAACGCCCTTCATCCACGCTCCCTTGGTTCCCGTCTGCCCACCATTTCACGATCTTCATCCGCGCTCCCTCTGCCTCAATAAGAAACTCATGTCACGCCCTTCACCTGTGCCCCCTCTGCCCCAATACTCCCAACATGTCACGCCCTCCATCGCCGCCCCGTCGGCCCCAACACGCCCACCCATATCACCGCCCTTCATACACACACCCTCTGCCAATTGCACCCCCTCTGCTCCACACACCCACCCATACCACCGCCCTTCATACACATCCACTCTGCCTCTTGCACCTCTTCGCTCCCATACGCCAACGCGTGTCATGCCCAGTATCCACGCCACATCTACCCCAGTATGCCCACTCATCACACTCTATATCGATGCCTCTTGTACGCCACCTTGTCATGCCCCGAAATCTTCACTCCTTGTTTCCCTACTCATGTCAGGCCCTGAAACCTGCGCCGTCTATCCCTTAACCCCGTGTCAGGCCCTGAAACCTGTGCCCTCTATACCTTAACCCCGTGTCAGGCCCTGAAAAATGTGCCCTCTATACCTTAACCCCATGTCAGGCCCTGAAAACTGTGCCCTCTATACCTTAACCCCATGTCAGGCCCTGAAAAATGTGCCCTTTATACCTTAACCCCATATCAGGCCCTGAAAACTGTGCCCTCTATACCTTAACCCCATGTCAGGCCCTGAAACCTGCGCCCACTATCCCTTAACCCCACATCAGGCCCTGAAACCTGCGCCCACTATCCCTAAACCCCATGTCAGGCCCTGAAAACTGTGCTCTCTATGCCTTAACCTATGTCACGCTCTGAAACCTGCGCCCACTATCCCTTAACCCCGTGTCAGGCCCTGAAAACTGTGCCCTCTATACCTTAACCCCATGTCAGGCCCCGAAACCTGCGCCCACTATCCCTTAACCCCACGTCAGGCCCTGAAACCTGCGCCCACTATCCCTTAACCCCACGTCAGGCCCTGAAACCTGCGCCCACTATCCCTTAACCCCATGTCAGGCCCTGAAACCGGCGCCCACTATCCCTTAACCCCACGTCAGGCCCTGAAACCTGCGCCCACTATCCCTTAACCCCATGTCAGGCCCTGAAAACTGTGCACCCTGTACGCTAACCCCTCTCACTCCTTCCCTTCCCTACCCTACCCCCACCTACATCAAGCTCGAAAATCCGCGCCCATCTATCCCCCTTCTTTACCCCCACCCAGATCAGGCGCGGAAATCCGCCCCCACCCCCCCCCACCCCACCCCCCAAATGTTCCCACTCATGTCGAACCCAGAATTATACACGCCCCTGCTCCCCCCCCCCCCCCCCCCTCCTCCTCCTTCCCCCACCAAAACCCAACCTATGTCATGATCTGGAAGCCGCGCCACCTAACCACACCTACGTCAAACTCTGCGCTCCCTGTACTCCCCATCCATGTTACACCTTGCATTCGCAGCCTCTGTACTCCCACCCATGCTACACCCTGCATCTTCATTCCTGCCTCCCTTGCCCCTGTCCCCACCCATGTCACGCCCTGCATCTGCACCTCCTCCACGTCATCCTAACCATGTCACGCCCAGCAACCGCGACCACCGTACCCCCACCCATGTCATACGCTGTATTCCCCCGTGGTTTATACCCGGAGCCATGCTGTGCGCTGCATGCGCGACCCCGTAACCCATGGCCATACCCTGCATCCACATCCCACGTGTCCCCGCACGTCATGCCCTGAATTTTCTTCTCCCCACTCACCATCCTTGCACTTCAGCGTGGTCCTTTGCGGTCGGATGGGCGGTGAGAAACGTTGCCTCACTTTGCCTCCATCCTTATCACGACCAGCAACCGCGTACCGTGTAACCCCCCCCCCCCCCCCCACACCATCCATGTCATGCCCCGCATTTGTGCCACAGCGTACGCTCAACGAATGAATGACTGAACGAACGACTAGCCGACTGAACAAATGAATGACTGAACGAACGACTAAACGAATGAATGACTGAACGACCGACTAAACGAATGAATGACTGAACGACCGACTAAACGAATGAATGACTGAACGACCGACTAGCCGACTGAACAAATGAATGACTGAACGAACGACTCGCCGACTGAACAAATGAATGACTGAACGACCGACTAAACGAATGAATGATTGATCGAACGACTAACCGACTGAACAAATGAATGACTGAACGACCGACTAAACGAATGAATGATTGATCGAACGACTAACCGACTGAACAAATGAATGACTGAACGACCGACTAAACGAATGAATGATTGATCGAACGACTAACCGACTGAACAAATGAATGACCGAACGACCGACTGAATGAATGAATAACTGAACGCTGGACTGAACAAATGAATAAATTCATGACAGGTTGAACGAATGAATGAATGAACGACCGATTACCGACTGAACGAATGATGACTGAATGACCGATGACTGACTGAATGAATGAATGACTGAGCGACCGACTGAACGAGTAAATTACTGACAGACTGAAAGAATGAGTAACTCGACAACTGACTGGCCAACTGAACGAATAAATGACCAATTGACTGACTAAACGAATGAATGACCAACTGAAAGAATGAATGATGAAACGATCGACTGAACGAATGACTGACCAACGGAACGAATGAATGACTAAACGACCGACTGAATGGATGACCGACTAACCGACTGAAAGAATGAACGATTGACTGACCGACAGAACAAATAAATGATTGAAGACCAATTGACCGACTGAACGAATGAATAACCGTACGATCAACTGACTGACTGAACAAATTAATGACCGACCGACCAAACGTATGAATGACTGAACGACCGACTGAACGAAAAACGATCAATATCGACTGACCGACTGAATCACTGAACGACCGACTGACCGAATGAATGACTGAACGGGCGACTTACCGAACGAATAAATGAACAACCGACTGCACAAATGAATAAATGAACGACCGACAGAACGAAAGTAAGAATGAACGACCGCCTGAATAAATTGACGATCGACTGAACGAATGAATGAATGAACGACCGACTGAACAAATGAATGAATGAACGACCGACTGAACAAATGAATTAGTGTCCGACTGAACAAATGAATGAATGAACGATCGATTGGCCGACTGATCGAATGACTGACTGACCAACTGAAAGAATGAATGACTGAACGACCAACTGACCGAATGAATGACTGAATGACCGACTGAACCAATGAATAAATGAACGATTGATTGACCGACTGAACGAATGAATGACTGAACGACCGACTGAACGAATGGACAATTGACTTTACGACTAAACGACCGACTGAACGAATGAACAATCGACTGACCGACTGCATCACTGAACGGCTGGCTGACCGAATGAATGACTTGTCGACGGACTGACCGAATGAATGAGTGAACGATTAACTGTCCGACTGAGCAATTGAATGTCTGAACGACTGACTGAAAAACTGAATGGCCGGCTGAACGAATGAACATGAAAATTGACTGACCGCGTGAAATGATTGAACAACCGACTGACCGAAAGAATGACTAAACGAGCAACTGAACAAATGAAAAAATTGAAGACCAGCGATTGACCGACTGAACAAATGAATCACTGAACGGCCGACTGACCGAATGAATAAATGACCAAATGAATGACTGAACGAGCGACTGACCGAATGAATGCATGACCGAATCAATGACTGAAAGAGCGACTGACTGACTGAATGAATGAATGAATGAGCAACCGACTGACCGATTTCTCGAATGAGTGAAAGACAGACTGATCGAATGAACAAAATAAATGACCGACTGAATGACTGAACGGGCGACTGACCGAATGAATGACTGAACGACCGACTGAATAAATTAATGACCGGTTGAACGAATGAACGAACGACCGACAAAAGAATTTCACTCCTCTCCATTACTCCCACTATGTGCATCACCCCCCCCCCTCCCCGCCCATATATTTTTCATGCTGCATCTGCTCCACACCCCTCCCACCCCTCCAGTTCGCCCGCACACGTCACGTCCTCTACCCCAATACGCCCACCATGTCATGCCCTTCATCTGAGCCCCATCCAACCTAATCAGGACGAATAACTGAACGAATAAACGATCGACCGACTGACCGTCTGAATCACTGAACTGCCGACTGACTGAATGAACAACCGACTGACCGACTGCACGAACGACTGAACGACCGACTGATCGAATGAATAAATGAACGACCGACTGAATGACCGAACGGGCGACTGACCGAATGAATGAGTAAATTAACGACCGACTGAACGAACGAATGAATGAACGACCGACTGATCGAGTGAACGAATGACTGACTGAACGACCGACTTAACGAATGAATGAGTGTCCGACTGAATGACTGAACGACAGATCGATCGACTGAACGAATAAATGACTGTACAATCAACTGACCGACTGAATGAGTCAATGACTGAACTGCGACTGACCGAATGAATGACTGAACGACTGATTGACCGACTGAACGAATGAATAACTGAATGATCGCTGTCCGACTGAAAGAATGATGACTGCATGACCGAATGAATGAGTGTACAATCGACTGTCCGACTTAGCAAATGAATGTCTGAACGACCGACTAACCGACTGAACGAATAAATCAATGATCGACTGAATAAATGCATGACTGAACGACCGACTGAACGAATGCAAATGAAACATATGACTGAACCGGCTGAACGAATAAATGACTGAACGAACCGAATGACCGAATGAATGACTGACCGATTGAAAGAATAAATGATTGAACTGAATGAATGACCGAACGAATG
>CM065741.1:43512381-43524881 GCA_033310375.1 Conus canariensis | reverse complement strand
CCACCTCCAGTACTGACATAACCATGGATTGAAACTAGCAACTGTTAAACCGTTCATTTATCTGGGATTTCTTTTCAGCGAGGGGGGCATTTAAATCAGACATCCTTTCAAGAGCAGTAAAGACATCAGTTCTGTGCAGACTGAACCCTGTATGGAAAGACAAAACATCTCAGTGGAATACAATCTGGCTCCTGCTTGCAGGGTGTGTTTCACTTTCCTATGTACAGACGCGACATGGACCTGGAAGAAAGAATCAAATCATGGAAAGGAGATGTCGTTGTAAGATACTGTCATCAAATGTACTGATCATATCACCATTGAACAGTGCGCCAGACCATCATACAGCACATCGGGCCACAAAAAGATTTGCCGACACCAGCAAAGCAAAGAAACTGAGTTGGCATTGTCATGCAGATCCACGGCCCCGCTAAAATAATCATTCAGGAAAGTGTTGAAGAGCAGACCCGAAAAACACAAAAGGACTGACAACATTGCAGAATGGACAGTGAAACCGTCTGTAGAGTCTAAGGCCTCTGAACACAGCCCACAGAACTGGAGGAATCTGGTGAACAGTTCTTCAGTGCGATGCCCCAGACACTTCACACGGACCTAGGAAAAAGAAGTTGCATATTAGTGACACCAAGACAAAATTATTCTTGTATCTTTAAATGATTTTTCTTTAATCCAGAACGTGTGCGTGATGATTCTAGGACTGAGCTATCTGTTAACTTTTTTTGACAATTTGGATACACGGCTTTGATGTGTTCTTGAGTCGCAGAAAATAATACGTGTACGTTATCATCTTTCTCAAAAGATAAAATGTTAATGTTTTCATGTGTCGTCAGTGGAATATAATAATTATCTAATCTGACCTGTCCTTTCTCTTAATAAGGCACGACAGGCACTGTTGAGCCCGATGAAACAGATAACAAAACAAAACTGCATTCATTGTAAAGTTCATTGGTATGATTTCTAGGTGGCTGTAGAGAGACAGCGCGTGTCTTGCTCTTTTCAGATACCCGTTGCCAGTATCTAAGAATACCTCGCTTGATTCTGAATTCAAGACAACAACAAAAAAATTTTAAAAAAATAAAAAAAAACCTTCGAATAAAAACGGTTAGCTTTTGACAACTTATCTTATTTTGAAATAAACAGTGAGCCAGCCCCATGGCATGAATTCAATATATTTGTACGTACCAGACTGCCAAGAGCTAATTCAATAGCTCTACTGTCTAGACTGCGTATCATTCAACAAGCTGTGCAGGGTTGATAAATAAACGTATTCCCAAATCACTTTGATTTGTTTGATCTGACGAGAATGATGGCCGTGGTAACGGAGGTTTTGTTGTTGTTTGTATGTTGATCCCATGGTCAAATATTAACTGCTGTCAAAAATTTTGGCCTTTTCCTTGCTATCACTATCAATTTCTCAGTATGAAATTGCCGATGTAGTAACTAGTCAAGTGAGTATCCAGACACTTCCGTGTCGTGTGAACGTTGTAAAGTTTTGTCAACTAATACTTGATGTTGTAGCAATGACGTCTGATTCTCCCCGTAAAAAAAAAAATATATATATATATATTATATATATATATATATATTTATATATATATATATATATATTAGTGTTTTCTCTCCTGACTATGCAAGCCCATTTCCTTCCGTGCACACGTCTAACGCATCTGTCTCAAGGTGAGGAATGTTTTGTGCATAAATTATTGCCCTCGTCTTCTTCTATTTGCATTTGT
Source organism: Conus canariensis (assembly GCA_033310375.1). Classification (NCBI taxonomy): domain Eukaryota; kingdom Metazoa; phylum Mollusca; class Gastropoda; order Neogastropoda; family Conidae; genus Conus; species Conus canariensis. The sequence goes on along the minus strand of CM065741.1, from coordinate 43,523,133 downwards.
CTGGATGAAATGTCTGAAAATACACATTTGCATCCCTCTTGATGGTACCTTAGCTAGGTCATAGGTAAAAGTAGCACACACAACAGTAGTAATCATGACGCATTGAAGGGTACGGATATTCTGAAAAGATGACTAGACTGCCGACTCTTACATATTCAGATTCTCCCGATTAAATTGCTGATACAAACCTTCGCTTACTCTACTAACTCTCACATTTTTGGGCAGTTTCACAAGTTTTTTTTTTTTTTTTTTTTTTTTTTTTTTTGGGTAAGCTTTTAATGATAAACACAATGTATTCATATAACATGATATAAAATAATAAAAGCAAGCTATGTGACTTTCACAGACTATCCCATAAAACAGCAAAGCACCAAGAAGGAATAAATAGTAAACACAATAGAAAAGGGTATAAACTGTACACAGAGAGAGAGAGAGAGAGAGAGAGAGAGAGAGAGAGAGAGAGAGAGAGAGAGAGAGAGAGAAATACCGCGAATACGACAAAGTTAAGCCGTATTCCCAGCATTGTGCAAAAAAAAAAAAAAAAAAAAACTACGAGAAAAAAAATGTGGTGAAGCCATACCTGGTAAAAGTCATTCAAAACCAGTACAATTCGTCCAAACAACAGACACACATTTCATTTGAAAAGTGACATATACATGCTCTCCCCGCCCCCTTTCCTCCACACCTCTCCATCCCCATCTTGTCCCCTGTCCTGTCGCTCCTCCACAAACACATCGATTTACATGGCTGCGCGAAAACTGTGACTCATGCGCCTCCCTCCTACCCACCACCCCCGCACAAATAGAGAAAACAAAAAAAAAAACGAGCACACACACACACACACACACACACACACACACACACACACACACACACTCACACACACACACACACACACACACACACACGCACACCGCGGACGCACACATACATACACACACACGCAAGCGCACGCGCTCGCTCGCGCGTGCGCACGCACACATATATTATACAACTATGCGCGCACACGAGCTGTTAAATACACATACACCCACGCGCGCGCGAACGCAAAACGCATATCTCGCACACACACACACACACACACCACACACACACACACACACACACACACACACACACACACACAACCTACCTCGCGCGTGTGCACATTAACACACACATGCACGCGCGCACACACACACCCGCACACATGGTACCATGCGCGCGCACGCAAGACGTACAAATTACACACACACACACACACACACACACACACACACACACACACACACAACACATGCACACACATGCACACACACACACACACGCGCGCGCGCGCACGCAGATACGCACACACCACACACACACACACACACACACACACACACACACACACACACGTGCGTATCCTCACTGAAAGCCGGCACAGAGTGTTGAGCAGCTCATCGGCACATCTCCGTTTGCTGATTGCTGCTGAGTGTTGCAGTGTGATTTTGAATTGGTCGCACTTCATGAAGCAAAAAAAAAAAAAAAAAATTGCTGATTATCTTATGTGCATCAACGTTTTTTTCAACCCGCCTGATGTACTAGGACTATATTTTTTCCAGAGGCTTTTCAAACGATCTTCTGGCTTTTTTGTTCGTTTGTTCGTTTGTTTGTTTTAGAACAATACCAACAATACTTTTACACGAACAGAAAGACGTCAAATGTTCTTTAAATTCCTGGTATGTCATATTATGAATTTGGTCTTTGATGAACAGGTAGTCTCATCTTTCTGTCTTCAGCTTTTGATTTTAGAAATGAGGCTCAACGATCTATTGTTCTCCGAGAATGCCTTACAAATGGCTGTGCATTTGTCAAAAGATCTCATGACAACAATGCTTCTTAATTTAATTGGATACAATGGGAGTTCATAACTGCTGTTAATTTCTTTTGTTTTTTCCACACGCTGTGCACATTTTTGGATTCAAGTATTTCAGAAAGATGAATATCAGAAAATAATGCAATTCTAGTTTCAACAACAACTCTGACGCTATGATTTAACGTGAAAATGATGGGTGACGAAAGGGAGAAGAACGTGAAAATGATGAATAACTGGCGGGAGAAGAGCGTTAAAGAGTGATTGACCATAGAAGAACGTTTAAATGATGCATGACTGGCGGGAGAAGAGCGTTAATTTAAAGAGTGATTGACCATAGAAGAACGTTTGAATTATGAATGACTGGCGGGAGAAGAATGGGGAAACAATAAATGACTTACTGGTGACGTGTTGAAATGGTAAGATGATGAAGCACAATGTGAGACTGATAAGAAAAGGGAAAATGATGAAAAGACGATGGGAAAAGGAGAGGAAGATGAAGGTGGGACAGGAACAGAACGAGAGAAGGACGAGAAATAGTTCGGACGAAACAACAAGAACGTAAGAAGGACGTATGTTGGACAGAATAAAAGCGGAACGTAAGAACAGTGAATGAAGTATCAAAGGAGAACACGTGAACGTTGAATAACAGACAATAACAAATGACAGGTGGGATGAGATGACATAATATCCATGAAGGAGAGGCGACGAGAAGAATGTAAAAATCAAGAGAAGGGATCAAAAGAAGGAAAAGCCGAAAGCAGCATGAGAATGATAGGTTACATTAAAATAAAGCAGCATGAGAATGATAGGTTACATTAAAATAAAGCAGCATGAGAATGATAGGTTACATTAAAATAAAGCAGCATGAGAATGATAGGTTACATTAAAATAAAGCAGCATGAGAATGATAGGTTACATTAAAAAAAGCAGCATGAGAATGATAAGTTACATTAAAATAAAGCAGCATGAGAATGATAAGTTACATTAAAATAAAGCAGCATGAGAATGATAAGTTACATTAAAATAAAGCAGCATGAGAATGATAGGTTACATTAAAAAAAAGCAGCATGAGAATGATAAGTTACATTAAAATAAAGCAGCATGAGAATGATAAGTTACATTAAAATAAAGCAGCATGAGAATGATAAGTTACATTAAAATAAAGCAGCATGAGAATGATAGGTTACATTAAAATAAAGCAGCATGAGAATGATAAGTTACATTAAAATAAAGCAGCATGAGAATGATAGGTTACATTAAAATAAAGCAGCATGAGAATGATAGGTTACATTAAAATAAAGCAGCATGAGAATGATAGGTTACATTAAAATAAAGCAGCATGAGAATGATAAGTTACATTAAAATAAAGCAGCATGAGAATGATAGGTTACATTAAAATAAAGCAGCATGAGAATGATACGTTACAGTAAAATAAAGCAGCATGAGAATGATAGGTTACATTAAAATAAAGCAGCATGAGAATGATAAGTTACATTAAAATAAAGCAGCATGAGAATGATAGGTTACATTAAAATAAAGCAGCATGAGAATGATAGGTTACATTAAAATAAAGCAGCATGAGAATGATAAGTTACATTAAAATAAAGCAGCATGAGAATGATAGGTTACATTAAAATAAAGCAGCATGAGAATGATAAGTTACATTAAAATAAAGCAGCATGAATGATAGTTACATTAAAATAAAGCAGCATGAGAATGATAAGTTACATTAAAATAAAGCAGCATGAGAATGATAGGTTACATTAAAATAAAGCAGCATGAGAATGATAAGTTACATTAAAATAAAGCAGCATGAGAATGATAGGTTACATTAAAATAAAGCAGCATGAGAATGATAAGTTACATTAAAATAAAGCAGCATGAGAATGATAGGTTACATTAAAATAAAGCAGCATGAGAATGATAGGTTACATTAAAATAAAGCAGCATGAGAATGATAGTTACATTAAAATAAAGCAGCATGAGAATGATGTTACATTAAAATAAAGCAGCATGAGAATGATAAGTTACATTAAAATAAAGCAGCATGAGAATGATCCAGCAATGGACAAACTGGGGGAGAGAGAGAGGGGGGGGGGGAGGTGAAACGAAAGAACAATACATTTTTCATGAGGTAAAAAGAAGAAAAGGTGAAAACGATGAAACCGGAGACGGGACAAGAAAAGACGAAGAGAGAAAAGAGCGTCAGGACGATGGAAATCATAAAAATAAGATACTGTCAGAATAATTCGTTAAAGGAAGAGAGAGATGAAGTGATGACGAAAATGACGAATGGTGGACGCAGTGAGGAGAGAAGAAAAAAAGGCGAAATGGATGAGATGTATAGAGAGGAACGTGAAAATAATTAATCATGGACCGGAGAAGAGCGTGAAAAAATTTCATTGGACAGCAGTAGAAGCAGCGAATGGCCGACGGCATTACAAGAATGAGAAGGCGTCAATTGAAGGAACGATCATGAAGAACAAGAACACCAGGACGTACATACGACGAAGGAAGAAAAGAAGTAAGGAATACGAGTAACACACAATGAGAGCAAGAAACCGTGAAGGTTATGAGCGACTGACAAGAACAAGAACATGGTCAAGGATCGACGGCACCAGAACATGATAAGAATGAACGGATTGAGAAAAGAGCGTGAGAATGACAACAGAGGGACAACAGGGTTAAGGAAAATGGGTGAATAACGGACGAAAGAAAAAGAATGGTGAAAGACAGGAGAAAAGGAGAACGCGAGAGTAATGAAAGAGAGATGGGAGAAGAACGTGAAAATGATGACAAGGTAATCAGAAACAAACGTGAGAGTGGTAAAGGGCAGTTCAGATGAGAAGGCAAGAAATACAAGATGGCGTATTTAGCCCCGATTGGAAGAAAACCGGCAAACACGAAACTGACAAAAGGAAGGACGAAAGGTGAACATGAGATGACTAGTGATCGAGATGATTAAAGCGTCAGAATCATGAATGGGAGGGAGGGGGGGGGGGCGGGTTGAAAAAAGACAGTAATACCTATAAACGGGAGGTGAACAGAAGCATGTCAGAATGATCAATCATGCATGAAAGGTGACGGACAGAATTGTGGATGGAAAATAACGTGAGCACGATGAAGGACGGGGACAAGAGGGGAAAGGAGAGAGGAGTGTGAGGTCAATGGACTGATGAACACTGGACAGCGTGGGAATGGTGCAGTGGTGGCCAGAAGAAAACAAAGGAAACAAAGGGATGAGGACTGTTTCTACACAGAGAAAAGGAGAAGGTGAGAGCAGTGAGTGAGAAACTGGATCTGAGAAGGGAGATCAGAGGGAAGAACGTGGGAATCGTGGAGTGCATGAACATCGGACATCGTCAGAGTAATCCAATGATGAATGGAATGTGAAGGGAACGAGAAAATAATGAATGATGGACGCGATCAGAAAAGAAGAACGACAGAATGATGAATGACTGAGGAAATTAGAAAAATTGGGAATGGTAAATGACGAACGTGATGAGGAGAATGACGCGAAAATGGTGAATGCTGGAGCTAGGGGAAAAGTTGTGAGTGATAAATGTCGGACAGGGAGACAGGAGAATAAATGATTTAGTATAGGGAGGAAAAGTGAGAATGATGCACGTTGGACGGGGGAGAACGCGATAATATTGAATGTTTGATTGGGGAAAAGGTGAAAATAATGAATGTTGGACGGAGGGGGGATGTGAAAATGATTAACTCTGGACCGACGCAGCGTGAGAATGATGAATGTTGGATGGAGGAAACGTGAAAACGAAGCATTTTGGAGTGGCGCAAAACGTGAGAATGAAGGGTGTTATAGGGGGAAACGTGACAATGATGAATGTAGGACAGGGAAAACATGAGAAAACTATGGATGTTGGACTAGGGCAAAATGTAAGAATGATGAATGTTTGAGTGGTGGAAATGTGACGATGGTAAATGCTGCACAGGGGAAAACACCAGTATGATGAATTTTAACCAGGAGTGTGCATGTGTTGTGTGTGTGTGTGTGTGTGTGGGGTGGGGGGGGGGGGGGGGAGGGGGGGGCGTTAGAATGAGTAATGCTGGACTGAGAAAACACGTAAAAAATATGAAAATTGGATTGCAGGAAAAGGTGAGAAGGATGAATGGTGGAGTACGGTAAAACATACGAATGGTGAATGTTGGACGGAAAGCGCGCATGTGTGTGGTGTGTTGTGTGTGTGTGTGTGTGTGTGTGTGTGTGTGTGTGTGTGTGTGTGTGTGTGTGCGGTGTGTGTGTGTGTGTGCGCGCGCGCGCGCGTGTTGTGTGTTTAAGAAGGCAGAAGGCAGAGGGGCGTGGGGTTGAAAATGATGAATACTGGACTAAGGAGAAAACGTGAGAATGACCAATGTTAGACTGGGAGAAAAGGCGAGAACAATGAATGCTGAACTAGGGGAGACGTGGAAAAAAAAGAATGTTGGACTGGGTAAAAAGTCGAGACTGATGAATGCTGGACTGGCGGGACTGGAGGGAGGATGCAACGCGAGCACTGTGAATGCTGGACGGGAGGAGACTGTGAGAATGATGTATGCTGGACTGAGTGGAAAAGAAGAACGCAGGAAAGATGAACAATAGATGGAAAGGTGGTGTGACACTGATGAATGAAATAGGGATGAGGAACGAGAAGACCGTGGGAATGAAGGCCTTCAGAAAACCAGGATAGCGACAGAGTAGCAGTGGGCACAATCAGCACAGAATGAGACGAATTGAGAGGACGGGAACGCGTGAATGATGAATGGCGGACACAACGAGACGAAGAGAAGAGAAAAACGCTGATCGAAGGACGGGGCAGAACACGACAACAGCAAATGAAGAACAAGATGAGAATAATAACTGAGAGACGGAACGGGAACTGGGGACGTGAGAAGGATGAACGACTGATGGACGAGTGAAGAAAAGCAGAACGAAGATCAATGGATGTGAGGAGAAGACAACGTGAAAGTGACGAATGATGCTCTGGAGAAGGAAAGGAGTTTCAGACCATGAATGATGGACGAGAGAAGAACATGAGAATGATAAATGACGGGCGGGATAGGAAATGGAGAACTGGGTGGAGTTGAAAATGGTACGTCCATCCTACTGTTCAAACACCGCCGAAAGAAAAGCAAAGGGGCAACAATAAAAATGACTGTATCGCAAGTTGGAAGCAATGCAGAAGAATAAGTCAGCAGTGTTTAAGAAGGAACTGTTGGTAGCAGAGAAGAATGAAAGGGGAGGGGGGGGGGCTGGGGCGGGGGGCTGCAGGACTTCAACGGTTGGAGATTTAGTGGGAAAAGACCAAATATGACACAAGAGAATGGGGAATATGGAAACGTGAATGATGTACACAGGGGGTACGGGCGGTACCGGAAGGGCTAAAGAATGAAAAAAGGGCGGAGGGGAGAGAAACTGAAGGCCTCAAGTTCAAATCCATGAAATATTTAAAGAAGGCAACTGCAGTGGAAAAGCAAGACACTGCCACTGGGTGGAGATAGAAACTGGTGGTGGTGGTGCTGTGCACAGCATGTTTATGTGATAAAATGAAGGGTCTCTGGAGACCATCAAGAAGTGAACTTGAAACGTAGGGAGTGGTGAGAAAAAGTACAATAGCCTAGTGTGAAAGAATGCAAATGAGACTTAAAGGAAAGTAAGTAAAAAAAATGTTGTGATTGGCACCAGGAAATCCTACGAGATTGGGAGTATGGGCAAAAGTGGGATGTTTATAAAGAATTATAAGCAGTATCTATGTAAAGTGAAAGATTTTGAGTGGATGAGACAGAAACCATATCAGGGCCATAAGCCTTTTTTTAATGCCAGTTAATATCAAGACCAAGACTCAAAACTCGCATGGATCATTTCTTGTAAGCCCAAGCTTCCTGTAATCAACGTGATTTAGCGTAATCGCTTCAGGATCCCCCCCCCCCCTCCCCCCACCAATTCCGATCAATACCCATACCCACCCCATTAAATAGTAAGCTCAGGGTAAAGCACCCAGGCCTTGTCAGACGAGTTCACATACGCCTGAGGCTTCATGCATTGCTGTTCTGATGGTGGTGTTGTAGTGTTGCATACACCCTCTACCATCCCTTTCTTCCCCTTCATTACCCAACCCTCCCAGGTCTTCCTGCTATCGTTATCACGCCTGCCCTGTCACCTTGGTGAGTGTTGACGCTCAGCCTGAATGTGACCCTCACATCGAACCTGCCGTGGGTGTCACCTCTCTGCACCGGGTCAATGCGGAATCAGCTCTAATACTAGTTCGACAGATGCGGGAGAAATCTCAGCAACGAAATATTGTTGGATACGACCGGCGGTGTCGCAAAAGAAATCTTACAGCGATGTCACAAGCGAAGTGTTTCATGTAACGGCAACGGAATAACATTGAGATATAACCTCGGTTGCAATGAGAAAGAGAGAACAGCACAAAGCACGAAGAACTCGGAAACAAATGCTAACTCAGCCAGGTGCAGAAACCTGGTCACTGTAAAAGGAAAGAAAAACGTACGGTGTTGACTGCCTCGACAGGAAACGGTGAATCAGGAGGCACTGACATGGCCGCCTGTCTGTTGACCTATGGCACAGGGCGCTAAACGGAAGTTAACCCTAAAGCAAAAACGTCACGCAAGAAGTGCACATAGCACGTGGAACATAGAACAGAGAAAACGGACAAAAAAATGTGTGTGTGCGTGTGTGTGTGTGCGTGTGTGTGTGCGTATGTGTGTGTGCGAGCAAGCGTGCGCGCGCACGCGTGCGTGCGTGCGTGCGTGCGTGCGTGCGTGCGTGTGTGTGTGTGTGTGTGTGTGTGTGTGTGTGTGTGTGTGTGTGTGTGTGTGTGTGCGTGCATGCGCGTGCACCCATGTTTTATATATATCAGTTCACGAGGAAAGAGTCTTTTACAAACGGTAAACAACAGCTCCGGATACCATCGGTCTTCGAACGGCTGGATGCGAAGGAAGGGAGGTCTTGTCGGACAGTGCTCGTCTGCATACGTGGCGATAAACAAGTCTTGGCATAGCGGCCACTCAATCACCAAGCAAAGAATGTTAGCGCTTTGGGGGAGAAATGAACTATTCAAAGCTGAAAGCACCATCAGAAACAAAACTGAAATGGCAGTATCGGAGATGGGCACAGACAAAATATCTGTTTCAGTACAGCTCGAGCAGACACAGAGAGCGTTTCCAGGGCTGTCAACACGTACCAAAATAAAAACAAAATTAAAAAATAAAAAGCGCAAGCAATCAAGCCACACATCAAGAAGTCATTCCCGTCAAGAGAAAACTCATCTACATACGGTTTGCACTTTACGGTACACTTATTCAAAACATTGCATATCCATGCTGCAGTCCTTCACTCGGATAAAACAAAGCCATGTTAAGTGTGCCAACCACTCTGATCATTTCGCTCGACTGTTCCTTAAAAACCGACTTAAGAATCCGTTTGAGAAAATTCCAGTGCAACAAAGATACACCAAAATGCCTAACTAGCGAACAGCACCGCAGAATGGAAAGCAAGTGCCTGTTCCAGTGGTTAAACTTTCACTACTTTGTCACCAGATTACATGGGAGAACTTGATTCTTACAAAGTTTGTCAAGAAAAGAATGCTTTCCAGACCACAGGAAGATGAACAGGACACAAAATACAGACAGGCGATTGGCAACAGTACAGAGAAGAAAAAAAAAGGATTAATCCCAAATTCGAAAAGAAAATAAGGTCAAAGAGGCACTGAAGAAGAAGTTGCCAGCACCGGATTTCTAGAAGACAGGGGCACAATTCATATTGAAAGGTCCTCACCCACCCACCCACCCTCTTTCCCGGACATTCTTATGGAGCGAATTAAAAAGTATGCAGAATGCTTAAAACACACGGTAAAGACCAAAGAGCAGAAGCAAATGATAGTGAAGAAACTGAGACAAAAAAAAAGACAACAAGCGAAAGAAAAAGGAAATTACGAGCCCAATATCGCAAGAAGACTGGAACACACTTAATACTAAAAGAGCCGTACCCCCCACCTCATCCCTTCTTTTGGCATGGGGTTTCCACTGTGCAGCGAGTTCTGGCTGAAAAGTGCGCTGCAGACTGGCTCACAGGAGGACCAATATGACCGAGGTGAAAGACAAAACACACATTAAGGGGACCGTGAAGCAGGTTTAGAAAAGTATCTTATATAGAAAATCTTCACAGAACAACTGTGTTCACGTGTTGGCAACACTGGAAAGTTCGTTTCAGGATACTCAGAGAATGCAAGCCAGTGCAGGAATGAGTTTCGTGGGACCTCACAATGTCCTTTTTCTCTAAGATGTTGTGAACTGATATTTCACTCACAGAAAGAAAGGAAGTGAAGATGCATCAGTGAATAAGGAACCGTGAAGGCAACGAGGGGAAGGGGTGTGTGTGTATGTGTGGGGGGGGGGGGGGGAGAGACAGACGTTCGCATGGGATTAAGAGGGCTCTTAGATAATGAGATAACCATTAATAACACCAATTAAACAACAGGTAGGGCAGAGACAGAAGACCAGATACGTTCGACAAGACAGTACTTAGTGATCAGGAGGGAAGAATATAACATGTCAATTTAGAACGCATCACGTCTAAGACTTTAAAAAAATACCTGTTTTTGTAGAAAAAAAGACAATTCTGTTAGTTAATTCGCTTACAGCACAACCGCTTGCAGACTGCTACTGCCCCTTGTCAAACAATAGGAGTGTCCGCTTGTGTGAGCGTGTGCGTGTGTGTGTGTGTGTGTGTGTGTGTGTGTGTGTCTGTGTGTGTGTGTGTGTGTGTGTGTGTGTGTGTGCGTGTGTGTGTGTGTGTGTGTGCGTGCGTGCGTGCGTATGCGTGTGTGTGTGTGCGCGCGCACGTTTGTGTGAGGAGTTGGGGGCGGAGAATAATACTGGTAAGTACCAAA
>CM065741.1:43494881-43499881 GCA_033310375.1 Conus canariensis | reverse complement strand
TGCCAGATATCAACGGATGTCCCACACTGAAGATAACGTAGTGCCAGATTGAATGGATATCCTACGCCGAAAATAACATGGTGCCAGATATCAACGGATGTCCCACACTGAAGATAACATAGTGCCAGATATGAATGGATATCCTACGCCGAAAATAACATGGTGCCAGATATCAACGGATGTCCCACACTGAAGATAACATAGTGCCAGATGTGAATGGATATCCTACGCCGAAAATAACATGGTGCCAGATATCAACGGATGTCCCACACTGAAGATAACATAGTGCCAGATGTGAATGGATATCCTACGCCGAAAATAACATGGTGCCAGATATCAACGGATGTCCCACACTGAAGATAACATAGTGCCAGATGTGAATGGATATCCTACGCCGAAAATAACATGGTGCCAGATATCAACGGATGTCCCACACTGAAGATAACATAGTGCCAGATGTGAATGGATATCCTACGCCGAAAATAACATGGTGCCAGATATCAACGGATGTCCCACACTGAAGATAACATAGTGCCAGATGTGAATGGATATCCTACGCCGAAAATAACATGGTGCCAGATATCAACGGATGTCCCACACTGAAGATAACATAGTGCCAGATGTGAATGGATATCCTACGCCGAAAATAACATGGTGCCAGATATCAACGGATGTCCCACACTGAAGATAACATAGTGCCAGATGTGAATGGATATCCTACGCCGAAAATAACATGGTGCCAGATATCAACGGATGTCCCACACTGAAGACAACATAGTGCCAGATGTGAATGGATATCCTACGCCGAAAATAACATTGTGCCTGGTTGACCCAGCAGTGACGCAACGTGTTCGCAGTTCTGAAATTCCGACCGACACAAATAAAAATCATCCGTCATTTTCACTGTCCATTTCACTGCGCTGTTCTTCTCCTTTCCCGTGCTCCACCTTCCCCGCCCACACACATGCAGTCTGAAAGGGTTAGTCCTATCTGTAACATAACTTATGGTGCACGTGGACATCACGCTTGAATGTACCTATCCAAACAACTTTAATAATTAGTCCCATTATGGCTAGTGCACCTATCTCAACCCTAATATGGCCAATAACAACTATGAAAAAAAAAGTTGAAAAGTGGACAGGCCTGAATTGGCCGGTGCAACTATTCAAGCAAGTGGACAGCCCTGCTGATATTGCCAACTGCAAGGAAGATAAATGACAACATCATGAGGAAGGCAATGACAAACAGCAACATCAAGATTACAAATTAATAAGACGGATGAGGAAATCATGAAAAAGGAGAGATAGAAGAGGCCATAGGAAAAAACGAAAGAGCGATAAGGAAACAAAAACAAACACACACACACCCCAGAAACAAACAACAGAAAAATGGATTATGAAACCACAGCAAAAGGAGAGATGGGTGTGGTCATTATGAGCATGGAAAGATAGATGATTACATCATGAGAAAGTAAAAGGAAAGCTACACCCGAACGTGCCTATTACGGAGAAAGTAACGTACAAAGGATCGGTGTGGACACCATAACCACCAAAGATGGATATGGACAAGGTGAGAAATGACAGATTGAAGTAGATATCATGAGAAAGGAAAGATTGGTGTGGACAAGAGAAAGGTAAGATGAATGTGGGTGTTATAAGGAAGGAAAGATGGGTATGGACATCCCGAGGAAACAAAAAGAGGGCGAGGCCATTACAAAATGCACAGATGGATGAGGACACACTAACAACGGGACACTGGATCTAAACATAAAGAGAATGGAAAGTTTCCGTTTCATCAAGGAGGCGTCACTGCGTGCGGACTAGTCCATATACGCTACACCACATCCGCTAAGTTTTGAGATCACACTACGTATGATTTTAAGCTAATGGATAAATAAATTAACGGCTAAGATGAGAGAATTGAAGAATAGGGTCTCGTGGCTACGACTCGGCGGATGTCTGACCTACGCATTAGCCCTATGCGCTGGTCAGACCTTGAGAGAATGGAAAGATAATTTAGGACATCTTGAGAAATGGAAGATGGGTGGAGTCATCGTGAAAAAAGATGGATGTGGACATTGTGAGAAAGACAATATAGGTGTGAACGTCTTAAGAAAGGAGAGATGGGTATAGACATTATGAGATACAAAAGATGGGTGTGGACATTATAAGTAAGGAATGACGAGTGTGAAAAAGGAAAGGATGAGTGTGCGCATCGTGAAAAAGAAAAGATGGATGTGGACATCATCAGAAAGACAAAATGGGTGTGAACATCGTCAGAAAGGAAAGGTTGGTACAGACATATAGACATCTTGAGAAAGGAAAGGTGGGTATAGACATATAGACATCGTGAGAAAGGAAAGGTGGGTATAGACATATAGACAGCGTGAGAAAGGAAAGGTGGGTACAGACATATAGACAGCGTGAGAAAGGAAAGGTGGGTACAGACATATAGACATCGTGAGAAAGGAAAGGTGGGTATAGACATATAGACATCGTGAGAAAGGAACGGTGGGTAGAGACATATAGACATCGTGAGAAAGGAAAGGTGGGTATAGACATATAGACAGCGTGAGAAAGGAACGGTGGGTATAGACATATAGACATCGTGAGAAAGGAAAGGTGGGTATAGACATATAGACAGCGTGAGAAAGGAAAGGTAGGTATAGACATATAGACAGCGTGAGAAAGGAAAGGTGGGTACAGACATATAGACATCGTGAGAAAGGAAAGGTGGGTATAGACATATAGACATCGTGAGAAAGGAACGGTGGGTAGAGACATCGTGAGAAAGGAAAGGTGGGTATAGACATCGTGAGAGAGGAAAGGTAGGTATAGACATCGTGAGAAAGGAAAGGTGGGTAAAGACATATAGACATCGTGAGAAAGGAAAGGTGGGTATAGACATCGTGAGAAAGCAAAGGTGGGTATAGACATCGTGAGAAAGGAAAGGTGTGTACAGACATCGTGAGAAAGGAAAGGTGTGTACAGATATCGTGAGAAAGGAAAGGTGGGTATAGACATCGTGAGAAAGGAAAGGTGGGTATAGACATCGTGAGAAAGGAAATGTGGGTTTAGACATCGTGAGAAAGGAAAGGTTGGTATAGACATCGTGAGAAAGGAAAGGTAGGTATAGGCATATAGACATCGTGAGAAAGGAAAGATGGGTATAGAGATATAGACATCGTGAGAAAGGAAAGGTAGGTATAGACATATAGACATCGTGAAAAAGGAAAGGTGGGTATAGACATATAGACATCGTCAGAAAGGAAAGGTGGGTATAGACATATAGACATTGTGAGAAAGGAAAGGCGGGTATAGACATCGTGAGTAAGGTAAGGTGGGTATAGACATCGTGAGAAAGGAAATGTGGCTATATACATCGTGAGAAAGGAAAGGTAAGTATAGACACCGTGAGAAGGGAAAGGTGGGTGTAGACATCGTGAGAAAGGAAAGGTGGGTATAGACATCGTGAGAAAGGAAAGGTGGGTATAGACACCGTGAGACGGGAAAGGCGGGTATAGACATCGTGAGAAAGGAACGACGGGTACAGACATTGTGAGAAAGGATAGGTGGATACAGACATCGTGAGAAAGGTACAGTGGGTATAGACATAGTGAGAAAGGAAAGTTGGGAATAGACATATAGAAACCGTCAGAAAGGAAAGGCGTGTATAGACATACTGAGATAGATAAGGTGGGTATAGACATCGTGAGAAAGAAATGGTGGGTACAGACATCGTGAGAAAGGAAAAGTAAGGTATAGACATCGTGTGAAAGGAAAGGTGGGTTTAGACATCGTGAGAAAGGAAAGGCGGGTACAGACATCGTGAGAAAGGAAAGGTGGGTATAGACATATAGACATCGTGAAAAAGGAAAGTTGGGAATAGACATATAGACATCGTCAGAAAGGAAAGGCGTGTACAGACATCCTCAGAAAGATAAGGTGGGTACAGACATCGTGAGAAAGGAAAGGCGGGTATAGACATCGTGAGAAAGGAAAGGCGGGTATAGACATCGTGAGAAAGGAAAGGCGGGTATAGACATCGTGAGAAAGGAAAGGCGGATATAGACATCGTGAGAAAGGAAAGGTGGGTTTAGACATCGTGAGAAAGGAAAGGTGGGTATAGACATCGTGAGAAAGGAAAGGTGGGTATAGACATCGTGAGAAAGGAAAGGCGGGTGTAGACATTGTGAGAAAGGAAAGGTGGGTTTAGACATCGTGAGAAAGGAAAGGTGGGTATAGACATCGTTTGAAAGGAGAGGCGGGTGTAGACATCGTGAGAAAGGAAAGGTGGGTACAGACATTGTGAGAAAGGAAAGACGGGTATAGACATCGTGAGAAAGGAAAGGCGGGTATAGACATCGTGAGAAAGGAAAGGTGGGTATAGACATCGTGAGAAAGGAAAGGTGGGTATAGACATCGTTTGAAAGGAGAGGCGGGTGTAGACATCGTGAGAAAGGAAAGGTGGGTACAGATATTGTGAGAAAGGAAAGGTGGGTATAGACATCGTGAGAAAGGAAAGGTGGGTATAGACATCGTTTGAAAGGAGAGGCGGGTGTAGACATCGTGAGAAAGGAAAGGTGGGTATAGACATCGTGAGAAAGGAAAGGCGGGTATAGACATCGTGAGAAAGGAAAGGCGGGTATACACATCATAAGAAGGGCATGACGAATGTGAACATCATGTGAAAGGAAGGATGAATGACAACATAATGAGAATGGAAACATGAATCAGTAGGTGGGTGTGGAAAACTGGGTGTTGACATTATGAGAAAGGAATGATGGGTGTGAACACAATGAAAAAGGAATGATGAGAGTGTAGGCATCGTGATAAAGGAATGGTGAGTGTGGCCATCATGAGAAAGGAATGGTGAGTGTGGCCATCATGAGAAAGGAATGGTGAGTGTGGCCATCATGAGAAAGGAATGGTGAGTGTGGCCATCATGAGTAAGGAATGGTGAGTGTGGCCATCATGAGAAAGGAATGGTGAGTGTGGCCA
>CM065741.1:43452381-43482381 GCA_033310375.1 Conus canariensis | reverse complement strand
CCGTCAGTATGCTAATCTTCCTCAGCTAGGAATAAAATGCTGAACAGAGAGAGAGAGAGAGAGAGAGAGAGAGAGAGAGAGAGAGAGAGAGAGAAATGGCTTACCTGAGAATGAGCAGTCAGACCTGAACCGAGCTGCTGTCCAGGCTTCACCGCCAATTTATAACAAACCCGTGGTGGAAAGACGAACACAGCAATTAGCATTAATCCTGTTCCTATCTGATATCCTGCTGGACAAATCAGCTCACGATCTGATTGGAGATATTTAAGAGGGGAAAGGGAACGGCCTTCATTTGATCAAACTTCAGTTAAAGATTTTATATGATTTACACATGGAAAATGGGAGGGGGGTAAGGGTGGTGGGGGAGAGAAGACGACAATGGGCAGAAGGAAAAATATACGGTAATTTTCTTACGCACGCACGCAGACACACACACATACACGCACACGCACACACACACACACACACACACACACACACACACACACACACACACACATCACACACACACACACACACACACATCATCATCATCATCATCATCATCACCATCATCATCATCATCATCATCACCATATCATCACCATATTCAATGCGTATGTCCAGCGAGGAGGCTGCCTGGCTTTTGGAGCTCCCGTTTTAACTTCATTTTTACATCTTTTACGTCTTTTACATCTTTTATTCATACGAGTAACTGTGAATTTTAATAATCAGCACTGTTGACTGTTGGTAGTTTAATGCTAAATTTTATTTTTTTTTAACGAAGTTGTGTTTAAAGCCTTTTCAGGTAAGGTGTTGTGTCTCACTAGGCTTTTCAAGATGGTTACCGGCGTGTTGTTCCTCGGTTTCGTTAAAAGTTTTCTACTTTTTCTTGCTGTTTGCACATATGATAGGAACAACTGTATCCCTAGCAATCAGTTTTATTTTGACAGTTTAGATGTAGATGTAGACGCCTTTAGTTCCATTTTTGCAGGTTATAAAACTTTGTGCAACCTGAACCATGTTAGCCTCTTGTGTGCACCTGTGCCGAGCACTGTTCTCACGTCGATTACTAGGCCCAGATTCGAACCTCTGATTTCAGTTAATATCAGAAATAGTACAGTGATAAGAAATTGTTTTAATAAAAGAGTTAGACATAGAGGAGTTAAATCATGGCTCTTAAGCCTTACCCTACTATCGGGATATATTGAGCTCAATCCTGGTCCGTCCACCAAAGTAAAATATCCATGCGGAGTCTGCAATTTGTGAGTAACATGGAAACATAAAGCAGTTGCCTGTGACGTTTGCAATACATGGTATCACACCAAATGTATGTTATTAAATTCAGCTGTTTATGAAGCATTATGTAATAGTGATATATCTTGGACGTGTTTTACCTGCGGGCTTCCAAACTTTAGTTCGAGACTTTTGAAAATTCTATTGAAGATTGCAGTTCAGAAAGCAACCGTTTTGACCCTATCTCACCAGACCGATTCCCAAAAGAAAACTTGAAATTTTGTCCTAAGTTTGCATCCACCCCTGATTCTAAAACTGATAAAATCACAAATCATAAAGTGCAACCGAACTCCAAATCATCAAAAGAAAAAGACAAACGTAAATGCATAGTCGTAAACTTTCAATCACTTATCAAGAAAAAGGAAGAACTCAGTAATTTAGTCACCGAAAAAAACATTGATGTTGTAATTGGAACAGAAACTTGGCTAGAAACTGCAACATCCAGCAGTGAGCTTCTAATGGAGGATTTTGATATTTATAGAAAGGACAGACTTGGAAAAAGAGGTGGGGGAGTCTTGATTGCCATTCGGAAGAACCTAGCCAGTGAGTTTTTATATCAAGGCAAAAATAGTGAAAGTTTATTTTGTAGGATTAATTCTAAGAATAAGAGACCTGTCATTGTTGGATCAGTATATCGACCTCCAGACTCAGATGAAAATGTATGTTCGTCTATTTGCAGAGACATTTCTGACATTGTTTTGGCAATAGGAAGGCAATATTATGGATTGGTGGAGACTTCAACTTACCCGATATCGACTGGCGTGAAGGTGCCATACTTGGTAATCAATATAATAAAAACATTAATTCTCAGTTTTTTTGATACCACCAAAGACCTTGGATTAGTGCAGTCAGTTGAAATACCAACACGTGGCAATGCATTCTTGTATTTATTTTTTACCAATTGTCCAGGCGCTTTAGGCAATCAGGAATTAATTGCAGGCCTGGGTGATCATGACATAATTCTCTTAGAGAGCAACTTTCAACCCTTTCGAAGAAAACCCCCTAAACGTACCATCAGACTCTGGAACCAAGCAGACTTACCAAAATTACGCAGGGATACTCATGATTTCAGTCGTTTTTTTTTTTTTTTTTTTTTTTTTTTTTTTTTTTGAGGTCTCATAGTGTTAAAGATAATGTCAATGACCTTTGGAAGTGTATAAAAACTAACTTGGAATTTATATGGATGACAACATACCAACTAAAATAACTTCAAGCAAGAACCACCAGCCATGGATTAATACAAAAACTAAACGTTTGTTGAGAAGGAAACATCGGTTCTTTAAGAAATTGAAACTACTACCCTAATTCAGAAAGATTACTGATTAGGTATAAACATATTAAGAGAAGGTGTCAGAGAGAATGTAGGCTTGCTCACTCCAATTATGTTAATTCGATGATTTCAGAAGGTGATCATCAAAACAAGAAATTATAGTCTTACATAAGGAGTAAGATACAGGACAACATTGGGATTCCAGACCTGAGAAATAACCAGAACAACCTAATACAGGACCCTGAAGGAAAAGCAAATTTACTACACAATCAGTTTTGTTCAGTTTTCTCAAATCCCAAGCCTCTAATTAACGTTAGACTAAAGGATGATGATAAACTCCCTGAAATGCAAAATATCAAAGTAAGCAAAGCAGGAGTATTCAAGTTACTGACCAACATCAATGAAAACAAAGCTACTGGTCCTGATGGCATTCCTGGCAAGCTCTTAAAATTATGTGCCAATGAATTGACTGAGGTATACCAACTACTTTTCCAAGCTTCACTGGACCAGGGAGTAATAACTGATGAGTGGCAGATGCTAGCATTGTTCCTTTATTCAAAAAGGGTGACAAAACAAAAACAGAGAACTATAGACCTGTATCTCTTACATCCATATCAGCAAAACTACTTGAACACATAATATATAGTAGCATAATGGACCATCTTGACAAATATGACTTCTTAAATAACGCCCAGCATGGTTTTAGACAGCGAAGAAGTTGTGAGACTCAACTTATAACAACTCTCAATGAGTTTAATAACTGCCATCAAAATTGCCACAAATGCAGTCTCATTTAAAAATCAAATTGATACGACAGTCTTGAGATCTGCATATTGACTGATTTTTCTATTTTAACTTCCCCAGATATTTTATGGTTACCTGGGCCTGATCCTGGCCATTGTTTTTAACTTTTTGAATATCGTGTGCGACCCCTTGTTGCCAAATTTTGCTCCAGGGGCCAACAGGCTGAGTCGCACTTTATTTTATTTTATTTTATTTTATCTTATCTTTTAACATGCGCTCTGGTGACCTACTCGTTTTTGAGTGAACCAGCCTTTTAGGAAGAAGAAGACACACACACTATGATAAAAACATAGTGCGTTTATGTAAAAAGAAAATAGCACGTGATCATATTGTTAGATGTCAAAACTTGAACAAAATAATTCCAGTGTTGAGGCAGTGCACAGGCCATCTGTGAGTCACCAGCTCTAACATTGAGTTTTTTGTATGCTTAGCGCACACTCCATTGGGGAAGTATTTATAGGTGCCTTGTGTGTGTGTGTGTGTGTGTGTGTGTGTGTGTGTGTGTGTGTGGTGCGTGCGTGCGTGCGTGCGTGCGTGTGTGTGTGTGTGTGTGTGTGTGTGTGTGTGTGTGTGTGTGGGGTGTGTGTGGAGCGGGGATGGAGGATATGTGTGGAGAGGGAAGATGGAATAATATACAAAGCTTACAAGTGACAAGGACTGAAAAAGGTTCAGTTTCTGCGCCTTGATGGTTGTTAAATTATTTAGTTTTGTTAAAGATTTTAATTATTTTTTTCCTTTGAAACTTGTTTGAAAAATTTAAGTGCTTTGTAATTACCATTATTATTCATATAAGCACTCATATAAGCACACACATATGCACACACACATACTCAAACACACTCGCATACGTATACACACACACGCGCACACGCACATGCACACATACATATGCGTGCACAAGCATATGTACATACGCTCTTTCTGTCCCTTTCTCTCTCTTTCGGCACGATTGTTTTTAAAAATCGTCTAATATCACGATTAGTGGACAGACGCTAAATGAATGACACACACACACACACACACACACACACACACACACACACACACACACACACACACACACACACAGAGAGAGAGAGAGAGAGAGAGAGAGAGAGAGAGAGATTCAGATTCAGATTCAGATTCAGATCCAGGAATAGATTCGGATGATTTATTCAGTAAGGTCATGGCCCCATATGAACAAGGGACAGTCACTGTGTTTAGCAGGTATCAGTATGAGAATTAAAGCAAAATTCGTATTCCGCTAAAAGCATATTTTCCAAAAGAAATCACGAGAGGAGAGCTGATCTTAACAGAAAAGCTTTATGCAGTTAAAATGCGGAATTGTTTACTGTTCCTTTCTCTTTCGATGCAATATGTAAGCAAAATTGAAAGAAAAACGGATTCATACAGAATTTCTCTGGAATCAATTTCATACAAAAATCGTTCAGAACAGGACATATTAGAACAAAGTGAAGGTCATACTCAATTGAATCTTTACACAATGGACATAGTAACTCAGTAACATACATAATTTTATATCAATATGAATGTACATTAATTTTAGAATACCAAATCTAATGTTAATAACAATAAACCGCACATATCTATCCTTATCAAATGAGAGATATGATTTCACCAAATGACCAGAGATAAACAGTTTCTATACATTTTAACCTATCATTTGATTTTATATGACCTTGCTAGTCTTCATTTCATTAAATCCAATTCAGTGCACATATTTAACCTTGATTTACCATAACTGCATTGCATCATCTGTAAACTATCACTATATTCAGTTTTATTTGAATTATCATGGCAAAAAACAATACAAAATTCAACAGGACAATGACCAGATTCGAATTGACTGGAAACCTGCAATTCATACACGTCATTTAGAAGGTCGTAAAATCATTAGACAAAATGAAATAACCATTCGCACTGCTTCCATTTTCGCTTGTATATGTATAGCAACCTTGCTGGTTGCCATTTCATTCCAATGCTGTGCACATATTTAAAAATGATTTACCAAAACTATTAACACATTTATCTTGAGAATGCTAGTCACAAGCAACAGAATGACTTTTGAACAGAACATTACTATTGCAATATTCCGGGCGTGATCGAAAAATATTAGAGATTCAGCTGTTCATATCACCACAAATAATGGTGTAAACATCTTCCATCTATATTAGCAAGTCAGTCAAGCACTCTTCAAGCATAGCTACTCCTTGGTCATGATTAAAGTATGAGTAGAAAGGAGAACCCAATGGTGAGACATACGCTCATACAAAACGAATGTCTTTCACGCATCCAAACAATCTTTTATCAATGACAAATGCACACATCTCAAAAGACGTAATGTATGAAAAGACATCATGAAATATAAACTTAGACCTTATACCATTAACATTAAAGAAAAGAGATTCTGGATCATTAGTAAACAAGATTTTATATTAGCAACAAAAGGCAAAGCTTTATTTACGAAGTTGAGACATCGCCTTTCATATCACAGCAAGACAGACTTCCACATTTCCACTTTCCACAAGTTATTGGAGCGCGAGAATGTTTTCATAAAGGCAAAGGGCAACAGTCACTTTAATGCCCAACTAGTCCGATAAGTTCTAGATTCTCACGTGCAAAAGGTGCGGTCACCATTGGTTGTGTGAATCAAACTGGGAAGAATCTGGTGTTACTGTTTTCTTTGTATCTGTCGCAAATTCTATCCCAGCGACTTTGATGCAAAAATCAGGCCAGCCAGTTTCCTATTTGATTTCTCTCAGTGAGTCATGCACATCAAGACCAAACTATTTACCATTGATCGATAAATTATCAACCCCACACGAACTTGTTTGCCCTCAGCCTTAGCTTTTTTTGTTTTTACAGGTGAGGGCCCAACTTACTCTAGATATCACGTACGCCTCGAGGGAAATCCTCCCCAACAAATACGTCTGTTCTGTTTTTGTTTTAAATATTTCAATTTATTTCTCAACAAAACCCAGTTTTAGTTTTGCGTGCCAAAGTATAGCTAATAAAGGGAAGAAAGTGGTTATTCTTTTGTTTCATATTTTACATAGATTAGATTGCAATGCTTTCAGTGCCTTTGTTAAACTACTTGACTCTCAGATTCAGCCAGTGCTACCGTACGGTGCGTAAATATGGGCTTTTGAAAAAAAAAAAACCAGAAATAGAAAAAGCACATTTGTTTGCATTGAAACGCTTTCCTAATGTTGACAATCTAACGCCAAATGATCTTGTTTATGGTGAACTAGACAGATATCCAATTTACCTCAGTCAATACATGAAATGTATTAAGTATTGGTTGAGACTGACAAGAATGAATGAAGATAGACTGCCTTTCAAGGCATACAAAATGTTATTGAATTTAGATTCTCATAGTAAGAAGGTTTGGGTTACGAATATTCGTCATTGTTTAAACTTTGGATTTTCGTTTGTTTTGGATAACCAGGATGCCCAAAATATATCAGGTTTTCTAATGTCATTTAGGCAGAGAATTCTTAATTGCAGATGGCAGGACTGGCATGATCACATATGTAATAGTGACAGATTTTCACAGTTCAGGCTGTTTAAAACTACTCATTTGAGAGAGCCGGATATAGAGCTGAAAATGAATAGATATATAAAACGTGGAATGACCAAGTTTTGATTTGATGTGTTTAGTATTGCATGTCATTGCTTCAGATACAATGTCAGAAATGAAAATATGCTAACCTGCCGTCTATGTAACACTGGTAAAGAAGATGAATTACATGTTTTATTTTGCAGCCCTGCCTTGAGATCTTAAAGCAAAATCTATACAACCAAAATACTACAAGGTTCCATGCAGTTTCAGGTTGACCATGCTTATGTGAATAAAGCATGAGACTACAATGTAAACTTTAGCAATGTATATTTCACTGGCGCTTAATAGGCTGAAAATTGTGACTTCATAAAATGTTAGCTTTCAGTGCCTACAACAAAGAATCTTCTTTTGTTTATTTATTGTTTGATTTGTATATGTCACTGGCTTTTTTCTTGCTTAGTTGTGCAAACATCCCCTTCAGTAAAGGGCCTAGGCATTTACCTGAATAATTTTTTTTGAGTCTTGAGTCTTAGAGTCCCTCTCTCCTGACCCCTTTTTGTAGACCCACCTTATAAGGAAGTGTCTGGCAGTTTGAGGACAGGTGGTTTGGGGATAGGATGTCCAAGTGTTCCCCGCTTGTTCTCTTACTGAATAGGACTTTATGTGAATAGAGCATCTGTTACTATGAACTGTTCACGCTGTGCTCACGGGAATTTACCTCTTGTTCTTTTGCTGTAAAGGATTTGCTGACAAGAAATTGTTTTTCACATTCCCATTTATGGTTGTTTTACATCTTGTTCTTTTACTGTATTTCACTGGTGTCTACCTGAAAGTTTGTGAGTCTGGTTTGTTCCCGTTGTGCACAAGAGCTGGTTTTCACTGTAACATTGGCAGAATTAGTTTGCAAAATAGATAATTCATTTTAAGAAACCATCGGTATCAACAGACATCATGAAAAATGAACTAAGAAACTGTATCCAAGAAAACTCTGTTGGGGTACATAAAAAGATGGTATACGTCTGATATAACTAATTGCAGCCACACAAATCTTTTCCTATAAACTTTAGGTCGTTACTTTCTGCACAAGCTTCAATGTTGTTGGCTCATCAATGCACAAAACACATTCAGCAGAGTGAATTAATTCCAAAGACCGAAACTGAAACAACCTATAAATTTACTTAAAAGAAAAACATGTTTGATTTGAAACAAAGGTCATGGCTATCCGCTGACAAATCATCGAAATAGACTTAATAATACAAGCAAAATAATGTGTAGAGGTGAGTATTCAGCATTATTAGTGACAAACTAAGTGCTTCAGCGCTTTTTTCTTGTTTCCTCTTTTGTTCTTTTACTGTACTGAACTTGCGTATGGACAGGGGTTTGTTAGCATGGCCTGTGCATGTTGCCTTCCCGAGTGGGTTCACGCCTGTAAATTTTTATGTTTTAGCTACAAGTGTTTAGCACTGTGGTGCTCTTGTTTGTTGAGAACTGTTTGAGTACGTAGCTGTTGTCATTACTGGGTGCAGCATTCTACAGCATTTGGGTTTTGGTTAGTTCTTTCCATGTGCGGGAGTGTGTGTGATTTGTTTGTTGACCTCTGTCATAGCTGTATTAAATCATCTCCTTAGTTGGTGGTCCGGACATACACGAGTTCTGAGTGTCTGTGTGTACTGTTCTCTGGTGCTCTGGGCGATACCTGAGTTCTGAGTGCCTGTGTGGACTGTTCTCTTGGTGGTAACGGACACTGCCTGAGTTCTGAGTGTCTGTGTTACTGTTCTCTGGTGGTCTGGACGATATCTGAGTTCTGAGTGTCTGTGGTACTGTTCTCCTGGTGGTCTGGCGATGCCTGAGTCCTGAATGTCTGTGTGTACTGTTCTCCTGTGGTCTGGACGATATCTGAGTTCTGAGTGTCTGTGTGTACTGTCCTCCTGGTGGTCTGGACGATATCTGATTCTGAGTGTCTGTGTGTACTGTTCTCCTGGTGGTCTGGGCGATGCCTGAGTCCTGAATGTCTGTGTGTACTGTTCTCCTGGTGGTCTGGACGATATCTGAGTTCTGAGTGTCTGTGTGACTGTCCCTCTGGTGGTCTGGACGATACCTGAGTTCTGAGTGTCTGTGTGTACTGTTCTCCTGGTAGTCTGGACAACACCTGAGTTCTGAGTGTCTGTGTGTACTCTCCTGCTGGTTCTCTAGGTGGGTCAGGGGAACCAGCGGCAGCGTTTGTTGAGCCTGTGTTGTATTTGAGTTGAGGGTTGGCTGCACTAAGAGGGAGGGACGGGAGGGGGAGGAGGGACTGTCACTTCTCTCCTCGTGCTTACCACCGTTTACTTGTCATCCTGCTTATCAGGGTCAGCGGACGCCTGGACCTGCTTTTGTTTTAGTCGTCGGTTTGGCCTGGACCTAGGTTGGACGTCCATGCACAACATTTAACCTGAGCCAGGGAGAGCTACTCCTGGCCGCCCTATTTCATCATGTTGGACCAGGTTGCCTCCCCATCGTCGACAGTTTTGGAGGACTGGCAAGTCTAAGTATGAGAAAGTCATTCAACCTTGTGACATGTGTGTGGCCAGTATGTCCTTTACACTGGTTCCTAACCAGTTTAGTCAAAGAAAGCAAGTATGGGATTTTGTATGAAAGTAAAAGAAATGAAACGGCAGTCAAACCAGGATATTCCCTTTACACATCAGACAATACATTGCTTTTTTTCTCTTTCTTTCCGTCCATTTCTTCGTCATCGTCGTATCCTTTTTGTCGTAGTTTCGTTGTCATCGTCGCCTCCGCGTTTTCGTTACTATTATTTACATCGATTACAAAATTAGAGATGAGGGGGGAAGATACCGCGTACCGAGAAACAGATTTACATTTAATGTGGCTCAGTAAACCCGCTGGAATTGCCACAAATCGGTTTTTGAACTGCTACAAGCATCCACTTCGGGAGGTTATTTCCACAAGAAGGAATAATTTTACCTCCTACAGAGCAACGATAAAGCTGAAAGTCATCTTTTACATTTTCGCAGAATATGTAGTTTACCCCACTCGTTGTTCATGATAATGACTAATAACAATGCCAGCTGCGTATGATTTTTTTTTCTCCAATTTGATCAAACATCTTTTAATTCAAACGTTAACAGACGAACAGAACTTAATCCTTTTGTTCCCTGTCTGACCTTTTCTGTGAAAAGACCTCACGATTATTATCTCAATGAAATCAGCACAGAGAGAGAGAGAGAGAGAGAGAGAGAGAGAGAGAGAGAGAGAGAGAGTTTGGTTTTCACTGTTTTTGTAAGGTGGAAGAGACACCTACATTCTGTAGTCAGTATTTTCATTTTTACTTGGAGGGAAGGTTTCAACAAGGAGTGACTTACGGCGGAAAATGAAGTACAATTTAAAAAAGAGAGGGGTTAATTACTGCCAAGGACACAGACCAACAGAGTACAGGACTAGACACAATGCATTTTGACCTCTTGGGTCTTCTCTAGGTTAGGACAGTGAAAAAGAACAAGAAACCACTTGGCGGCTATTAGTTGCTATTCCTGTTCGTCTCGCAATCAAAAATGGCCTCCAGACGGAAACGGGAGAATCGTGGGAGTGGAAGTAGGAGGGGAAAAGGGAAGGGAGAAGGGGGGGGGGGGGAGAAGAAAGGGGAGGGTGTGTGAAACGATGGTAAATAAAATAAAGTAAATAAATTCATTCACACACACACACACACACACACACACACACACACAGAGAGAGAGAGAGAGAGAGAGAGAGAGAGAGAGAGAGAGAGAGAGAGAGGATGAAGCAGAACATTAAAGAAAAAACAATATAAATAAAATAAATAGAATGGAAATAAATAGATAAATAAAACAAATTTGTAAAAAAAAAAAAATATATATATATATACAAATAATAAAATCAACAAATTTTTATAAAAAATGAAATAAAATAAAATAGATGGAGGGTGGCTGCACCTTCTGTATGCAGTGGGTAGTGGGGGCTATGGTGGTGGCTTTTGTGTGTGTGTATGTATGTGTGTGTGTATGTATGTATGTGTGCGTGTGTGTGTGGGTGGAAGGTTATGCCGACTGGTGTGGAAGTGGTGGGTGTATATGTTAGTGTTACTGTTGGATGTTGATGCCTTGGGGCCTTGATGCCAGTCTGGCAACGAGATGTGTCTCTCGTGATGTTCGTTCAAAGGTGTCACTCTGTGATTGCCAGTGCCAAGACCTTCACATGGTTGATGTTGTGTTGGGGGTGGTTGAAGTGCAGGGCAACGGGTTTGGGTCGGTGGTGGCGGATGTCAGGCAGGTGTTTAGAGATGCGTGTCTCCAGTGTGCGGTATGTTTCACCTAAATAGATCTTGCCACACAGCTGGCAGTGGATAGCGTATACAATGCTGCAGCTCTGGCAGGAGAATTTGCGTTTAATAGTAAAGGAGTCCTTAAGGCCCTGTAGGATGGTGTCTGGTGTGGTGAGGGGCAGATTTTGCAATTAGGTTTTCAGTAGGGGTGAGTATTTGGTGGTGTGGGTATGGAGATTCTGTTCAATTTGGACCGCACGAGAAGATCTTTTAGATTTTAATCACGTTTGTGGAAGGCAGGTTTGTGGTTTGTACAATGTGCCAATTGGATTTGAGGATCCTGCATATAGGGAGGGTGTGTGGGTGGAAGAGGAGGCAGGTGGTGGATCTGTCTCTCTCCTTTGTAATGCTGT
This sequence comes from Conus canariensis, assembly GCA_033310375.1. Lineage (NCBI taxonomy): Eukaryota > Metazoa > Mollusca > Gastropoda > Neogastropoda > Conidae > Conus > Conus canariensis. Next base: position 43,470,775 of record CM065741.1, on the reverse strand, counting down.
GTTTCCAGAGCAGTTGTTCTGGATATGGCCGTGGTGTGGCTGAGAGCTTCGTTGATGATGGAATTGTGGTATCCACGGTTTGTGAAAAATTCTGACATTTTGGCTGCTTGTATATGAAAGTCTTCTTCACTGGGGCAAAGTCTGCAAAGACGGAGAAATTGTGAGTATGGAATGCTGTCTTAAGGGTATGGGTGGTGGGAGGATGTGTAGTCGAGGTATGCATGTTTATCAGTGGGTTTGTAGAAAATGGAAGTTTTGAGTAGGCCATCTTCGAGGGAGATGGTGATGTCCAGGAAGTTGACTGACTGTGAAATGGTGTAGGCTAGTTGGATGGATGGATGGAAGGTCTGTGCAAAGTTGAGGAAGTTGAGGAGATCTTGTTTGGGCATGGATGTGGCTCCCAGTCCATCATCGATGTACCTTTTGTATAATTCCGGTGTGGGGCCTGGGTATGTGGTTAGTAGACGGTGTTCCAAGTGCCCCATGAGGAAGCAGGCATAGGATGGTCCCATTTTGGTGCCCATAGCAACACCACTAATTTGTGAGAATGTGTGATTGTTGAACTGAAAGGTGTTGAGGGTGAGGACTAATTCTGCAAGTCTGACCAGTGTAGTGGTGGGATGGCGTTGCTGGTTCGGGGGGCCGTTTGTCGAGGAAGAATGTGAGGGCCTTCAGTCCATTAGCGTGGGGGATAGGGGTGTAGAGTGACACCACGTCAAGTGTGAAGAGGAGGCTGGGTTGAAAGTGCGGTCTGCATTGCATGAATTGATCATGTTGAATGTGTGGGTTGTGTCTTTGAGGTATGTGGGGAGGCTCTGTACTATGGGTTGAAGGAGAAAATCTAAGTACTGTGAAATGTGTTCAGTGGGGCAACTGCAAGCAGAGACAATGGGTCTGCCAGGTGTGTTTGTTTTATGTTTTTTGGGAAGCAGGTAGAAGGTGGGCTGTTTAGTGTTTGTCTTGATGAGTTTGGCTGTAGTTGGTAGGTTGTTGAGTATGATTTCTTCTTTGACTGAGTTTGCGATGAGTTTCTGGTGTTGTGGGAGGGGTGATGTTGTGAGTGGTGTGTAGAAATTTGTGTTTGACTGTTCTTTTTTATCTTCTGTTATGTACAGTTGTTTGTCCCAGACCGCAACTGCACCACCATTGTCTGCTGGCTTGATGACTATGTCTTGTCGTTCTCGTAACGATTTCAGGGCTTTCTGTTGGTCTTGTGTAAGGTTACAGTGTCGGACAGGTTTGAATTTGATTTGCCTGATGTCTTTTTTGCATTTTGTAATGCAGAATTCAACTTCGCTGGATTTGTTGGAGGGTGGTTGGTGGAGCACTGGGATTTGAAACAGTCTTCATTCTTGCGCTGAATATGACTATTCCCTGCACGGTCTGCAGTTACTGGGTTTACATGTGCGTTGATAGTGCTGATGCTATCGGTCTTTCTGAAACATACTTTTCATGTGCACCATGCCCGTTTTCGTTCTTTCTCCAGTTGGTTCCTTTCTCATCATCTCTCCTTTTTCCTTTTTAATCGCTTTTTCCGAGGAATAAATACAAAACTGGGTTGAAGTGGTTTTACGCTAATTGTTAGTGTGCTAAAACCTGTTATGTGTGACAACTGTGATAATGATAGCGTTTTCGACAACACGATTTTACCAGACAACCATATATTTGTGGGTTCCAATTGTTTAGCTGTTATTGTAACGTTCTATGTTTTGTTTGTTTTTATTCTTCTTTGATGAAGGGTGCTTCATGTTTGGGTGAGAAGTATATATCTATTTTCTTGACCATTGTGCGCGTTTCTCGCGCTCTTGTTTCTACCCAAACACTCTGTTTTCTTCCTGTTGATTTGTGTTTCAAACAAGCGACAATTCTGACACAATTCGTACATCATGTTTGGTCTACAATGTTGCAGCAGTTTCATCAGCAATGTTTTTTTCCAGTTGTATGTTGGAATCCACTTTCGATTTTGTCGTTCTATAGGTCCGTGTCTGTGATGTTTGCCTTTTTTGATTTAGATGGCTAGAAGCTCAATGACTAGATGGAAGGAGGGAGAGCTTAGTTGCTATCCTTGTCTTATCCTCTTTCAGTTAGAAACCACACTAATAGCCACCCTCCATTGTTAATGCAGCTTCCCATACTTCTGGATATTGTAGATACCAGCTTTTAGAGAAAAAAAAGTGCAAACTTGCCAACATCTCAGACTTGCCAACGACAGTCCACCAAGACTATTTGGTGAGAATGAAGAGATTATCGAAATATGTCTTGGAAAACGATGATTTTTCCAGAGTGACAATCTATGGACAATCCCAGACATACACCAAACCTACCCGACTACCAGACAATACACAGCTGATAAAGTAGATGAACACATCCATTAGAAACGGAGAAAGTGGTTCAGCCTCTCGTTTATCAACGAGTTCCATTTTCCATGTTCCTCTGAGGCCCAGAGTGCAAAACATCTACATCCTTCATCCTTGCCTTGGTTTGGAAGAGACTTTAGTCAAACAATTCTGGAAGATCAGTCAGGATGAATGGCACTCCTACAGAAATCTCCAAGGCAGTTCAGCTGGTGGCACTCAAAGCCCTCTTGATCATCATTACCTGGGAAGAAGAAGAGAGACCATAAGACTTCGGGGATGAAGGAAATGTGTTTATGTGTCAAAACAAAGACAATTCAACTGGTTTGGGTTGGACAAAGTTGGCACGTGTCTTCAACATTTGTCTCATCAACAACATCTCAGAAGAGATGTTGCCTGAGGCACACAGTGCAGTCTTCGTCCTGGCCTCTGTAAAATGCCCATGATTTTTTGCCATGCAAGATTACATGAGAAACGCCTGGTGCAAAACCCAGCCCTCTTCACTGCGGTCATAGACCCCACTAAGCAAGCTATGAATGATTATAAACATCATGTGTTTTTTTAGCAATGAAACTTGCATCAATAATGGGTAAAAATGATTAGTTTTATTAATTTTGATTCGTTTCTTCGTGTTGTCATTTTTGTATTTTCTAAGCATATGTTACGGTGTTTAGCAGATGATCATATTGATGACAATGATGATGAAAATGACGAGGGGAAGAAGAAGAAGAAGAAGAAGAAGAAGAACAAGAAGAAGAAGAACAAGAAGAAGAACAAGAAGAAGAAGAAGAAGAAGAAGAAGAAGAACAAGAACAAGAACAAGAAGAACAAGAAGAAGAAGAACAACAACAAAACAAGAAGAAAAAACAAGAAGAAGAAGAACAAGAAGAAGAACAAGAAGAACAAGAAGAAGAAGAAGAAGAAGAAGAAGAACAAGAAGAAGAAGAAGAAGAAGAAGAACAAGAAGAAGAACAAGAAGAACAAGAAGAACAAGAAGAAGAACAAGAAGAAGAAGAACAAGAAGAAGAACAAGAAGTACCAGAAGAACAAGAAAGAGAAGAAGAAATAATTGATGAGAAGGAAACAACAAGAAAAAGAGAAGAAATTGCGGTACGAATTGACAGAAAAGGGAAAAAAACTAGAAGGAAAGGAACACACAAAGAAACAAAGACTAGAGGAGAGAAAAAAAGAAACAAGAAAAAAGGCAGAGGCAAAAATACAAGAGAGAGACCAAATCAGGGGCAGATAAAAAGGAAGAAAGTGTGTGTGTGTGTGTGTGTGTGGTGTGTGTGATGAGAGAGAGAGAGAGAGAGAGAGAGAGAGAGAGAGAGAGAGAGAGAGAGAGAGGCACACAGACAGGACAGTCTAACATACAGACAGACAGACAGATAGAGAAGACGAAAACGGAAATCAAATCAACGATTAACACACTACTATCGAAAAACAAACAAACAAATCAAACAAAACCCAAAACGAAGGAAGGAATGAACACATGAAGCGAAACAAATTGGAACAAATTGAAGCACTTCACATTCTGCTTTACTTTATTTTTCTTCACTGATCATGAAGTCATGAACGAGACTAGGGATACTGTGTTTGGACAGAATTTCAGTGCGATAGTTATATTAGATCGAATCTTTATCAGCATCGTTGCAACGACATCAATATTCAATGGCCTTCATATCTTGGTACACTGGGATTTCTTAACTTAGTTCGTTTAGACATCAATGGTCTCTTGGTGGTGATAATAATAGCTCTGAATCTGGTTGTTGCCCAGGTTGACGTCAACATACATGCTGATGTCCATGCTGGGACGTTCCCCTCCCTCTCCTCCTCCTGTCTGTCCTCCTCCTTCTCCCCCTTCATCGTAGACTCCATTGACAACGTCAAAGATCCAGGCATAATAGCTGGACACACGGGTGTACACTCCAGGATAGCCTTCCCGCGCGCACCCAATCCCATAAGAGACGATGCCTGTTTGCTGTTGGTAGCCTTGGCACTCACACGCGAAAGGCCCACCCGAGTCACCCTGCACGTGAACCACGGACTTTCGGTTTGTTTCATTTGCGCCGTCAGCGTCATCATTGACGTCATCGCTGTAGCTGTCGCCGTCAGTAAGGGATCGTTTTGTCTAGAAGGGGCGAGGTCGGTCAGTTTCTTTAAATAAAAAGTCAACGGTTTGGTGAGGAAGGAGTTGAAGTGTGTACAGAACCAGATCTTATCCTCCTTCAGGACATAAAGCAAGGCTCAACGAATAAATGTTTTGAGAAGAGAGAGAGAGAGAGACAGAGACAGAGACAGAGAGACAGACCTAGAGACAGACAGACAAAGACGGAGAGAGAAACAGAGACAGTCAAACAGAAGTGTGGTGTGTTGTGTGTGTGAGTGTGTGTGTGTGTGTGTGTACGTGTTCGTGCGTGCACACACACACACATGGTTTCATAATGTCCAGAGCGTTTCTTCTTTTTTTTTTATATCAGAAATCAACTTTTGAGGTCAGTGCAGATGTTTCTGTTCTACAAAATTGTGTCTGGAAGTAGAACGCGGGAGTGATGGGGAGTGTGTGGGGGTGGGGGTAGGGGTGGGGGGGGGGGAGGTGGAGGATTTGAATGGGAAAGGGGGATGCAGTGGTAGGTGAAGTGTAAGGGGATCCAAATGCCCACATCCTGCTCCCTCCTAATCCAAGTTGTGTCTGGTGATGGTAGCTACAGCAGCAGCAGCAGCAGCAGCAGTAGAAGTAGCAGCAGCAGTATTAATAGTAGCAGTAGTTGTGATAGTAGTAGTGATGCTGGCAGTAGCAGAAGTAGCGGCAGTGCCAACAGCAGTGGTAGTAGCAACAGCAGCAGTGGCATCGGTGATGGCACTAGCAGCAGCAACTGCAGCAGTAGTAGTAGTAGTAGTAGAGGACTAGTGGCGGAAGTAATAGTAGTAGCAGTAGTCGCAGCAGCAGCAGCAGTGGCAGAAGCAGTAGGACTAGCAGAAGGAGTAGTAGCAGTAGGAGGAGGAGGAGGAGAGGAGGAAGAGGAGAACGAGAAGAAGGAAAACCAGTAGCAAGAACAGCAGCAACAGCAGCAGCAGCTGTAGTAGTAGTATCAGTGGTAGTTGGACGAGGATGAGGAAAAGGAGAAGGAGTAGAAAGGCAGGAAAGGAAGTTGTTGTTGTTGTTGTTGTTGTTGTTGTTGTTGTTGTTGCTGTTATGTTCTGCCAAAGCAAGTTGCATGACCCAAAGCATAAAATTCAATTCAGTTTTTATCTACCTTTTTTCCCCTTGTCTATCTTGTTCTATTCTCTCCTGGTCCTTTCTATTGTATTCACTACTCTGACCATCACGACCTCTGCTCTGACCTGTCTACACGAAAATGATTTCCTGTTCTATTCTCTCATTCTCATTGTATTCAAGTCATGATTAAATCAAGGCCCCTCAGATAAATCTATTGATTGGTCCAAAAGTCGCATTTGTTTAGGTGTCGTTTTACTCTCTCTTCCTCCCACCATCTCTCTCTCTCTCTCTCTCTCTCTCTCTCTCTCTCTCTCTCTCTCTCTCTCTCTGTCCTGCCTATCTGTTCATCTCTCTCTCTCTGTCTACCTGCACGTTTCTCTCTTTATATCTCTTTCCCCTACTTCTTGCTCTCTCCCTCTCTTTCTTTGTCTGTTTGTCTGTCTGTCTTTCTCTATCTGTGTTTTTCTCCCTCTTGCTCATCCCATCTCTGTCTATCTTTCTCTTTCTTTGTCAAGTATTCTCTCTTTTTTCTATGATGTGTATCTTCTTCTCCTCAGTCTCTCCAGTCTCTATCTTCGTCTGCCTGTCTGCCTGTCTGTCTTACCTGACAGGAGTCTTTCCCTTCTTGCCCAGCACAGATTTGTTTGTCACCGTACTCATAATCACTGTAGGGTTCCGCACACGCGGACTGAGGCAGTACAGGTACCCCCACAGTCAGGGCCACGTCACTGCTACTGCCGCCTGTCACAGATAAAAAATAAAAATAAAAAAAAGCCGTTCCTGGACAAGAACACACCTATCATTATTCATGCCATCTGAAAAGAGTTAAGAATATTACACGTCTGATGAACAACACGTTTTGGGCTGCCTGTAGCGAGTTTCAAACACTGTTTGTTCACTGCCAAAACTATCGCTGTCTGTACCATGTGCAATGAGTGAAAACAACTGTTCCAACGAGGAGGGCATAAGACTGCTTGCGTTGTCTGTAAAGAGATCAGAATACAACTGTTCACTGACGAGACCACAACGTCACTTGTGCTGTCTGCAGCGACAGAAAACAGACCTGCGCGAACCGAGAAAGAAGAAGCGTTGCACGTGCTGCTTTTCATGGATAAAACACAACTGTGTCATCGCCAAGGACACATTCAGCGACATGACAACATTGCTGGCTGATGGCCCTGCAAAGAGCTAAAACTTTTTTGTATATATGTTCACTTCCAAGACAAATATCACTTGTTCTGCTACAAATCGTTCTCTCAGTTACAACGGCAGAACAACACCGCTGGTTCCACTGCCCACAAAAGTGTTACACCCGCCTCTCGGCACCCTTAAAAAAAAGTTAACCTGCAAGTTGTGCCGCCTTTAAATAGTAGTCAAAAAAGAAGAAAGAAATAACAAGTGTATGTTATTCATTGATGAGACTACAATTCTCTTTGTCCCGTCTACGGAAAGCAAACAGACAAAAGTTGTTTCGCAGAAAAGGTTCCAGAGATCTTTGTCGAGAGAGGAATCGTGCTGAAAAGGCAAGGCTGTGTGTCTTCGTATGCAGTCTACAAAGACTTAGGAGGCAAAAGGTGTTTCACTGACATGTCTCCATAACTCCTGGTACAGTCAACAAAGAGTTAAAAGATGAAAGGTGCTTCACTGACATGTCTCCATGACTCCTTGTGCACACTACAACGAGTTAAATGACAAAATGTGTTTCATTGACATGTCTCCGAAACTCCTTGTGCAGTTTACAAAGAGTTAAAAGACAAAAGGTGTTTCACTGACATGTCTCCGTAACTCCTTTTGCAGTCTACGTAGAGTTAAATGACAAAAAGTGTTTCACTGACATGTCTCCGTAACTCTTGTGCAGTTTACAAAGAGTTAAAAGACAAAAGGTGTTTCACTGACATGTCTCCGTAACTCTTGTGCAGTTTACAAAGAGTTAAAAGACAAAAAGTGTTTCACTGACATGTCTCCGTAACTCTTGTGCAGTTTACAAAGAGTTAAAAGACTAAAACTGTTTTGATGACATGTCTCCATAACTCCTTGTGCAGTCTACATACAGTTAAAAGACAAAAGGTGTTTCACTGACATGTCTCCATAACTCCTTGTGCAGTCTACATACAGTTAAAAGACAAAAGGTGTTTCACTGACATGTCTCCATAACTCCTTGTGCAGTGCGCTAAGAGTTAAGGACAAACATGTTTCACTCACATGACTCCATAAATCCTTGTGCAGTCTACATAGAGTCAAAAGACAAAAGGTGTTTCACTAACATGGCTGCCTATCTCCTTGAGCAGTCTACAAAGATGTAAAAGACAAAAAGTGTTTACGGACATGTCTCCATAACTCCTCGTGCAATCTACAAAGACTTAAAAGACAAAAGGTGTTTACAGACATGTCTCCATAACTCCTTGTGCAGTCTACAAATAGATAAGGACAACAGGAGTTTCACTGACATGGCTGCCTATCTCCCTGAGCAGGGACAAAGACAATTCTAGAGGAATGACGTAGTAGGTCATAGTACTGTCTATAGAGAGTTTGACAGACAAAGAAAATGTCTCCAAGACAAAGCAGCATCGTTCCTTGTGTCCCTATGAAGAGTTGATAGACAGCCTTTTCCCAGCAAGGCTGGATGGCCCCAGGTGCCATCTATAAAGATTAAAAAAATCAAAAGGTGTTTCACTAACCAGCAATCATAGCTGTTTGTGCCGTTTGCATCGTGTTAAAGCGTGTTGACAACGGAGATATCCCTGAGTCGCGTTCTGGGGCAAGCTGTGTACATCTCTGTGACAGCCACAGCACCTCAGCCGATGTGACAGAAGGAAGTAAGACTGTTGTGAAAAGTGGGGACAGTGTTGGTTTTGCTTCAGCCAGTGATACAGCATAGGTCAGTAGGATGACAGGTGACAGTGTTCCTTGAAATTATATGTCCTGGTTGAATCATCGGTTAGAGGAATTGAATGAACTGACTGCATCAACGGTCTATGCCAAAAGAAGGCTGTCAGTAGTGACACCACCACTGGCTAGGACATCTCTCTCTCTCTCTCTCTCTCTCTCTCTCTCTCTTCACAGCATCCCAGCTGACCTTCAGTCGTAGCTCCCCAGCCAGACACGGCACACGAGGTGCAAGTGTCGGGACACGTGTAGTTGTAGTTGAGAGATACTGGTTGGACCCAGTAGTTGAACTCTAGAGGAGAATCCAGTCTCAGTACTGCTATGTCGTTGAGTAACTTGCTACCTGTGCACAGAGAGTGACACGTCATTTCAAGACTGACGTCATGCCATTTTAGACGTCATTTTGAAGCGATGCGTCAAAGCATGCTCAAACGCCTGTCGTTTTGGTATATTAAAAACGGAATTCGGTGAATCATGCATCAGCACGTGCATTTATCCATGCAGTGGAGTGAGAAAGAGAGAGACGAACACTAAAGACTACACTTCAACAACACAGTCTCTGATTCAGCATCTTTTGGCCCTTCGGAAACACACACACACACACACACACACACACACACACACACACACACACCAACACACATCACATCACATCACATTACATCACACACAATCTCTCTCTGTCTGTCTGCCTCTCTCTCTCTCCTTCTCTCTCTCTCTCCTTCTCTCTCTCTCTCTCTCTAACACACACACACACACACACACACACACACACACACACATATATATATGCAGACTTATGCTCTCTCTCTCTCCTCTCTCTCTCTCTCTCTCTCTCTCTCTCTCTCTCTCTCTCTCTCTTCACCAGTAAAATTCAATAAGAACACTAACATTTTATATCTACAGACGATCTTGTAACCATCTCCACATTCGAAGCTGGGCTACAAAATATGCTAAATAAACTGTAAGCTAAATAAACTGTAATGAATGGCGACCTAAAATCCATCAAGAAAAAGAACAGCTGTCATTTTCTCCGAAACGTCCCAAAATGACTTTTGTATTTAAGAGCAGGACCAGTATTCTACAGTTCACAAAGCCATTCAAACATATTGAGGCTGTTTTCCATTAAAAAAAAAAAAAAAAAAAAAAAAAAACCAACAGTTTGTTCAAAAGTATGAAAGAATATCTAGCAAAGCTAGCAAACAAAGCACCACCAAACACGGCCAACCAAAGGTGAAGGACCTACACTAACTAGACGCAACAGCTCATGTATATATGCTGATCACTCCAATATCAACCTAGGAGACTGAACTACGGTCTCTATTTTTAGATCATCGCATGAAGAGCTCACATATCTTCACGTTTTCCCCACGGAGCCGATCACACGCATTTCCGCATGAAATGTACGTACAGAACTCTGTAAAAATATGCAGGGCCCACATAAAAGGGAACAAACCTCCCAACAGATGTAGAACTTGCACGTTTTTCTATCGGTTTACAAGGTACGGTAATGTTGCTTATAGCCCAGCAGACCGCAAAGGGCCATATCAGGGCTGTCACCATGTTAAAAGCAACTCACAACTCATTCATTTACGCAACTCTTTGAAATACAGCTTCTAAATACCCACCTGAAATTTGGTTAAAAAATTTTCCACTGTAAAATCTCAGATACGATGAGAAATGTTAATCTCTTTCAAGTATTCAAAAATCGCATCAGGCGGAACATCTCTGTACGGTTTACAGTGTGCCATTCTCGGACTTCTGGTTGCACACCACGAAAGCAGATAATACGTCCTGCTTCAAACAGATATATGACAACATGCCTTCAATATATATATATATATATATATATATATATTTCCAGTAGCCAATGGCTAGACTCTATCCAAAATGATCTACATAAAATGGAAATGGTTGATACTCGGAACAATCAATCAATCCTTCTTATCGTTTCAATAAGTACGAAAAAGCAGTTAAAGTCTACATACATAAGGTTCTGGAAACAGAACGGTTACACTTCAAATCTATGTGTTTTTACGACAGATTTAGCAGAAACTATTACCCTGAGTCACAACAAACAAACGTACAAAATTTCGGGTCAGTGCTTATGGCCTACAAATGGAAAGAGGTCGGTACACGAGCACCAAGAGAAAAGACAGAAAATGCTGACCGAACGTGGTGTGGTCGAAGAGAAACCTCATTTTCTGGACAGCTGCACCAAGTACAAACTTAAAAGAGAAAAACAATGACAAAATAACTCTTTCATGTTATACCAGATCCGACGTGCGAGAACAATACCCAGGTAATGTGCTCCACAATAATGACCTACAAGCCTATACTGCAAAAAAAAAAAAAAAAAAAAAAAATATATATATATATATATATACACACACACACACAGCCGCATGAATATAAGGAGAGACAATACTTGTCATATTATGTGGGCCAACATAAATCATGATTCAGCATGAAATGCAAGCTATCTTGAATCTTGTGCTTTTACCATGTCGTGTCTGTAGACTCTTTATGGTTCTAGTGACAAATCTGATTCTGTGTTTGAGTCAGCAAAAAAAAACAATCTCTGTGATGTGATTTCAGAAGCACTGACCATCGTATTTGGGGTGGTTGAACACTCTCACTACTGGTAGTTTCTGCTCTGTGCCTTCAACCATCGTCTCGTTGTGCTCGCCGGCTATTATGAAGTACTCAACATCGGTTTCCCTGTACACAGACCATGATCAACACCCCTTTTTATAAAACTCACGTGCTCTTTCCCTTTGCACACCAACACCAAACAATGCTGTCTTCTTTTACAATGAGGTCATGGACTCTGTCCCCTTCACCTGCACATGGACAACAAACTACACTGACAGACTTCGTACTCCCTGAGGTCATACACTGAGGTCATACTCCTTGCCCTCCAACCCTGCTTACAGGCAACAAACACTTCCTTCTTTATACTGAAGTCATATCCTCTGCCCCGTCCTACAACATCCAGACAAAAAAAAACAGACCCACACTGTCTTCTTACACTGTTTATGTACTCCCTACCTTCTCCCCCCACTGGAAAACAACCAACAACACTCCTTCTGTACACTGACATCATACTCCCTCTCCACTTCCCCTGCAGACCGACAACGAACAACACTTCCATTTTTACACTGGCGTCATATTCTCTACCCTATACCCACGGACACAGAAGACCAACAACATTTCCTTTGTCACACTGACGTCCTACTCCCACCCTCTCCAGTCCCCTTCTGCTGCATTCAGATAATGAATAACAATCAACTTTTTAACAGTAATACCACTGTTCATGCATGCTGTGAGCAACGCTACTTTCTTTACAATGATGTCATATCCCCAACAAACACCATGCATAAAGACAACATCCTTCTTTTGCAGTGACGTCATACCCTAAACAAGCACCTCTACTGGAAAACAAGACTCGTTTTCCACAAAGACTTCGTACTGTGAAAAAAGACAACACCCCTCTCCACAATGATGTTATGTCACTGGCAAGCACCCTACATGCAGAGAGTTCTTATTTTTCTGCGGTGACTCATGCTTCAAGCTAGCACCCGTGCCCTCAGACAACACTCTCTTTTTACAGTGACGTCATACTCCGAGCCATCACCTTAGCCACAAGACAACACTGCCTTGCTTCCAGCGACGTCATACTTCAATTCAGCACACTTACTACAAGACAGCACTGCCTTTCCTGCAGTTACGTCATACTTCCGTTCAGCACACTTACCACAAGACAATACTGCCTCTTTTTAAGCTATATTGTTCTTCAATTCAGCAAACTTGTCACAATACTGCCTTTTTGAAGCTTCATTATACTTCAATTTAACACACTTACCACAAGACAATACTGCCTTTTTGAAGCTACATCATACTTTAATTCACCACACTTACCACAAGACAACACTGCCTTTTTTGAAGCTACATCATACTTCAATTCACCACACTTACCACAAGACAGCACTGCCTTTTTGAAGCTACATCATGCTTCAATTCATCACACTTACCACAAGACAACACCGCCTTTTTTGAAGCTTCTTCATACTTCAATTCACCACACTTACCACAAGACAACACTGCCTTTCTTGAAGCTACATCATACTTCAGTTCAGCAAACTTGTCACAGGACAATACTGCCTCGGAGACACTTGATATGCATCCTCCCTCCTCCCCTGTCCCGCTGTCCACCCATGCCCTCCCCCCCCCCCCCTCCCTCCATCCGACTTCCATCTTTTTCCGTATAGCCTTACTGGTAGCAGTGGGCAGCGGACAGCACGTGCTTCTCGTCAATGATGCTGCCTCCACACCACTTGTACTCTGTCCCAGAATAGAGAAGCTTCACCTGCACCAGGAACGGCCACTCGTTGGGTGACAGCTCCGTTCCCCCGACTATCTTCCCTTCTTCAGGGTCCTGCAGCCAAAAGGAGGGTTCGGAGCTGAATAAGAATATGCAGGATGGTGTGTGTGTGTGTGTGTGTGTGTGTGTGTGTGTGTGTGTGTGTGTGTGTGTGTGTGTGTGTTTGGCCTTTGCATTTGTGCATGCGGGTTTGTATGCAAATGAATAAATGAAGGGGCAGATCATTTTGTTCGTTCAATGGGCGAAAGCAGGCGTTACTGTTTTATTAGTCATGAACCGGTTGTGGCCCAACCCCCCTAGAGTGTCAGGAGATAAGGGCCGAAACACTTGCTTGAAGGGGGCTTCTCTTCTGAGGACTCTCTGCTGCCACGCTCTCCACGAGTTTCTTTCTACTTAGTCAAGACTGCAGGCAGTTGGAAAGCACTCTCGGGTAAAAAAAAAAAAATGAGAAGGGGTGTGGGATAATTAGCGGCAAGGTCAGGGGGCAGGGATGGCCAGAGAATGGTATTCAAAGCGACAGAGAAGTAAACAGGGGTAAGGGTGGTGGCAACATAATCCGCTCCTGGTGCGTGCATGCGTTAGTGTAAGTGTCCGTGCGTGCGTGCGTGCGTGCATGTGTGTGTGTGTGTGTTGTGTGTGTGTGTGTGTGTGTGTGTGTGTGTGTGTGTGTGAGTGAGTGTGCGCACGCGTGTATGCACGCTCATGAAAGAGAGAGAGAGAGAGAGAGAGAGAGAGAGAGAGAGAGAGAGAGAGATGGTCAGGCAACAACATGTATGAACATCAGTCAGTATCCATCTATCATTCTCTCTTTCTGTCTACGTGTCTGTCTGTATGGCCGTCTGTCTGTCTGTCTCTCTGTCTGTCTGTCTGTCTGTCCGTCTCTCTCTCTCTCTCTCTCTCTCTCTCTCTCTCTCTCTCTCTCTCTCTCCTTTCAGCATCCTGGAGAGACAAACAGATACCCTATATATATTAATTCAGCTGTAAAATGTATAAAGTTTTGGTTAAAATTGACAAGAATGGAGGAATCTAGGCTACCCCGAAAAGCTTACAAAATGTTGTATGATTTAGATATACGTGGAAAGAAAAATCGGGTTACAAATGTTCGTTGTAAACTATATATGTTTGGTTTTGGATATGTATGGCTTAACCAAGGTGTTGAGGGGATAGACAGATTTCTGCAAGATTTCAGAGAACGGTTAATTTTATGTAGATGGCAAGAGTGGGACTCTCATATTAGTGATAGTGAAAGGTTTTATGTTTACAGAACGTTTTGCAAGGTGCCTGAGGTAAAAATTTATTTACTGATGAATTTAGACAGGCATTTAAGGTATGTATTGACGAGGTTTCGATTTGGCATTTCTGAAATAGCGCAACATCGTTTACGTTACAAAACACATAGTAATGCTGACTTAAAATGTCCGCTTTGCAAAAATGAAAAAGAAGATGATGTTCATTTTGTCTTATGTTGTCCTGTTTTGAGTGACTTAAAACACAGTATATACCTAGTAAATTTTATGCAGATCCAAATAAATTTAGATTTGCATTGCTTATGGCAACAGAGCATAAACAAACTGTGAAACAACTGTCCATTTATCTTTACAAAGCATTCAAGTTGCGTTCTGTTCTGGTTTCTTGATTAGATACTAAATATGTTGTTAATTATGCATTTGTGTATAGAAGTTATGTACCCCTTCATGAGGGGCAATGGCCTATACATGAATAAACTTTCCGTTTCCGTTTCCGTTTCTCTCTCTCTCTCTCTCTCTCTCTCTCTCTCTCTCTCTCTCTCTCTCTCTCTCTCTCTCTCTCTCTCTCTCTCTCTCTCTCTCTCTCTCTCTCTCTCTCTCTCTCAACCTGGAAACCACTAATCTTTTCTTCTTGAGAAGTCTGTTGAGCTAGAGTATAAATTATGCATGAGGGCTGTAAAAATTATAGCAGTAGTATTAGTTGCAGCAGCAGCAACAGTAATAGCAGCAGCAGTAGTAGCTGTAGTAGCAGTAGTAGCAGTTGTAGCAGCAGTAGTAAAAGCTAGAGCAGCAGTAGCAGTAGTAGTAGTAATAATAGGTGTTGGTGTTGCTGCTGCTGTTGTCGTTGCTGTAGCTATTGTTGTTGTATCGACGTTTGTTGTGCCTGTACACAATACATGCAAATTTAAATCATACTTTCATTTCAAGGATAAACCGATCTTTTGTCTGACGAGTTTACATACATGGACAAGTTATATGGGGATCATATATATGCCATAAGCTCGAGTGGGGACTGCATCTGTGGGATGGAAACAAAGTCCAATAGTTAGGCGTCTGCCTGTCAAGCTGACCGCTGTGAGTTTCAACCACTCGTGGTGGGATGATTGAGGCTTGACAACGCTGTCTGAACGCCCAGCACTCGGCTAAAGCGGCAGAATGGAGGCACTGTCTTTGTTTTCCGTCATGCCACGCCCCTGACATGGAGAACATGTAACAGTTCACTGCTCATTTGGTCATAAACCTATGTGACATTAATCTTTTACCATAACTACATATACATGCATTGAATAGAAACGGAAAAGGGCCCTTTAGTTCAACAATTGTGCAAGATTTGCAAAGTTATTACCACTGAAGGTACCTGACTACATCCTATGCTGCTATACAGTTGAAGTAAAGATTGATAGAAAAAAAAAATATTCGATCAGAGTTATCTTCATCAAGCTCCGGAGAAATACGCTCCCTTACACACTGCATAACTGCAGTACATGTCCCGTTTCTCTGGGTTTTAGTTCTCTACTTTTTCTCCTTATTTTAAGGCTAAAGTGATCAAAAGGGACGAACATCTGTAAACATTCAGAGATGGTCACTAACTTCTGAATCCCCTCCCCTCCCTCAGATCGTGTTTCTTTCTTTCAACATTTCGTTTTGCTTGTGTGTACAATGCCTAGTCTTGTAACAGTATCATCGTATTCTTCCCCTTTCATTCTCACCTTCACATAGCTTTTTCTGAGGCCGTCGAGGTGGCGAGGAAAAGGACCTCTGGGGAAAGTCGGCAGTCTGGGCTCGACGTCTGTCTTCTGACCATTGATGGAGATGGTGGGAACTTTGGGCTCGATGTCCACCTTCTCACGATCACTGTGGAAGCTGAGCAGGTCTATCGGGAAGTCCGTCTCATCATCATCGAACTCGAAACCGTCACGTGCAGCTGGAGCAGCGCCATAGTGGTGAGGTGAAGGCAGTCCAGCGGGTTCTGGGATCAGCTTCCCCACTTCTTGTCCGTGCTTGTGGACGGCCTTGGCCCAGCCTACAACATCAGAGGTGAGCAGTTCACCACATATATATAAAATATAGTAGTAATAGTAGTAGTAGTAGTAGTAGTAGTAGTAGTAGTAGTAGTAGTAGTAGTGATACCCCAGCCTACAAAATCAGAAGTGAGCAGTTCACCACATATATATAAAATATAGTTATAGTAGTAGTAGTAATAGTGGTAGTAGTAGTAATAATGCCCCAGCCTACAATATCAGAGGTGAGCAGTTCACCACATATATGTAACATGTAGTTGTAGAAGTAGTAGTAATAGTGGTGGTAGTAGTAGTAGTAATGCCCCAGCCTACAGTATCAGTGGAGAGCAGTTCACCCAAATATACAAACTGTAGTAGTAGGAGCAGTAAAAGCAGCAGCACCAGTAGTAATAGTAGTGGTGGTAGCAGCAGCAGCATCACCAGCAGCAGAAGTAGTTGTAGTAGTAATGCCCCAACCTACAACATCAGAGGTGAGCAGTTCACCACAAATATAGAAAACGTAGTAGCAGTAGTAGTGGTAGTTGTAGTAGTAGTAGCACTTGTAGCAAGGATGGTAGAATTAGTATTAGTAGCAGCAGAAGCAGCAGTAGTATAGTATAGAAGTAGTAGTTGTTGTAGCGGTAGGAGTAGTAATGGTGATGGTTATAGTGGTGGTGGTGGTGATGGTTGTAGTAGTAGTAGTAGTAGTAGTACTAGCAGCAGCAGCAGCAGTAGTAGCGGCAGTAGCAGCAGCCATGGCAGTAGTATAGTAGTAGTAGTAGTAGTAGTAGTAGTAGTAGCAGCAGCAGCAGCAGTGTATTTTCTCCAAAGGTGAACTCCAGGCCAGAAGTACTAGGTATGATTCCGCCTCATAGAAGAGACTAGCAGATAGGTCTTTCCCCCTCTCTATCAATATGTCTGTCAAACCTAGTATTTGTCTTCTCCGATTGGTGACGCCCAAGAGGTCCAAACGCATGGCATGCTAGTAAGCATGCTGGTCTTATCGTCAGGTGAATGCAGTATCACATTTCCATTTATGTGCTGCTTTTTGTCTCTCTGTCTTTGTTTCTGAAAAGAACAGTATTTAGCTCCCAGTCCTACAACGCCACAAACTCGCGTTACACGGAAGAAGAGCAATTTACTTAGAACGGAATTCTTTTCTCATCTGTTTTATCCTACTTTCCTTCGATTTTGTTTACAATGACGCTAAACTGCAGCTTCGTGGATTAGAAGCGTGGACAATGAAACACTGACATCATAGTAAATCCTGAATAAGTGACATAGTTGTTGTTCCCATGGTAAATCAGTCACACACACACACACACACACACACACACACACACACACACACACACACACACACACACACACGCATTTGCAGATTTTAGCTAACAGCAGTACCCACGCATCTATCGCATATGCAGACAAAAGGAACACAGAACAAACGTGGACATCTCTGTGAAACAGGCATTTCAGGCTTTCTCATATTCTCCAATTCCACACACTGCCGAGATGAAGTCTGTGCCCTACTCCTTGCTGCCCAGACCTTCAACCAGGAAAAAGGCTCCCCACCAACACAGTCTTTCTGACAGACTGTGAATCCATCCTGAAGAGCCTCCAGACACCAGGAGGGGAGCAAATAATCAAAGCCATCAGAGAAGAACTCGGTCTCCTCCAACAGACAACTGCTGTAGTCCTGCAGTGGATCCCTTCTCACTGTGGCATTGGAGGGAACAAGCTCCAACAGAGAACTGCTGTAGTCCTGCAGTGGATCCCTTCTCACTGTGGCATTGGGGGGAACGAGGAGGCAGACCGTCTGTCCAAGGTCGGCAGCAGGCAGGAACAGTCAGGGCACCCGATGTCCGACAATGAAGCTAAAACCATCCTCAGGAACAACTTCAGAAGAGCTTGGCACCGACGTCTGGACATTGGGACTGAAGAGGACAGCATCCACCAACTTGACAGAGCAGCTCAAATTACCATCGTCAGGCTGCGAACAGGAGACCGCCAGCTCCTCTCCCATCTCTCACGTCTCAAACTCTCTCATACTGACCAGTGCCCTTGTGCCACAGGCTCCCAAACTCCCACCCACATCTTACAGTCCTACCCCTCCTTCCAAGCCTTGACACGCCAGACGTGGCCCAGTCCAGCTGAGGTCCAGACGAAGGTGTGGGGACCGACAGGGTCTCTGCGGCGGACTGTGGACTTCTTCCTTGCTAACCGGACTGAGGATGTAGCATGGCTGGGAAGGCGAAAGAAAAGCAAAGATATTCCCCGAGATGACAGCAGCAACAGCAGAAGTC
>CM065741.1:43444881-43447381 GCA_033310375.1 Conus canariensis | reverse complement strand
TCTCCCTTCTCTCTCTCTCTCTCTCTCTCTCTCTCTCTCTCTCTCTCTCTCTCTCTCTCTCCTCTCTCTCTCTCTCTCTCTCTCCTTGATGACGGACAGGCCAGGGCACCGAACACTCTAGTCCTACTGCAGTGCAGCCAGCGTTGGTTGCAGCTGAAGACTGTACCCTAAGTTCTACTACGCAGAAGTGTACATACAAAGGTAGATTTTTTACTTTTGCGTCACTTAACGTTGAAGGTCTATGGCGTATTGCCAGAGAGCCTGACTTTTTGCCTTTAGTTGACAGATATGACTGTATACTGTTGGCCGAAACATTTACAAAAGCAGTTCCAGATACAATGTTCCCTTCTCATAAAGTTTTCTCTAGCCCGGGTGTTAAGGTGTCAGATAGTGTCTGTGGTCGTTTGTCGGGGGGGGTGTAGCTTTCTTAATTAGGAATGAATTTGCAAATTATGTCGAAAGAGTGGACAGTGAAATTGACAATATTATTGTACTGAAGTTTTCTCGCCGCCTTCTAGGATTGAACTCGGACTGTTTGATAATAGGTGCTTATCTCCCACCTGAAGGTTCTAAATACTATGAAGAAACGGATATTTATAACGGCATATCCTTGTTAGAAGAATGCTTGTTGGAAGTTTCTAGAGAAACTGGGTGGTTACCAATGATAATTTGTGGTGATTTAAATTCAAGAACTGGCCTACTTAACCTGAGTAATTGTGACCCCATTGATGACGTAAAAGAAGTATTTGTAGAGAATTATATGTCATATGATATTGATGCGCCCCAAAGTGTGGAACCTTTTCCGAGAATCTCCAAAGATACTATGGTAAACCCTTTTGGTCGATATTTGTTAAATGTATGTCATGAATTTGATCTGTGTATTCTTAATGGTCTGAAAACATTGACATGTCCAGGCGACTTCACTTATGTATCTGATAGTGGTTCTAGCGTAATTGATTATATGATTGCCTCAAGTTCCTTGCTTCCTCATTGTCAGTGCCTTAATGTAAGACCGTTAATAGAAACTAAGCATGCTGTTGTTGCTTTGTTTTTCTCACTGTCTGATAGTGTTGACTGTTTACCTGTTATTGAGAATGATGCTCACCAAGTTGTTTCTGTCAGTAAGTACAAATGGAATGAAGAAAGTTCAACTGCTTTTTATGAACGTATGAACTCTGACCATGTCTCATCATTAGTTAGTGAAGCTGCTGACCTTGTTGGTGTTAACATTAATCAAGCCTTGTCCAAGTTCAATGAATGTTTTGTGTATGCGGGTGAATGCATGATGAAAACTATTAGATTTGGCATAGGTATGAGAAAAGTTTGGTTCGACCTTGAATGTAAACAAAGCAGAAAAGTATTACGAACACAGATAAACAAGTTTCATAGAACTAATAACGATAATGATAGACTTGCTTATGGCCAGAAAAGGAGAGAGTATAAGGAATTGCTAAGACAGAAAGGAAGCTACATAATGAAAATATCATTGCATCGTTACAAAGTAATATAAATGACTCAAAGAAATTCTGGGAAATTGTTCGTTCAGTTAGGCCAAGAACTCAAGGTCAGGGGTCGATTTCTAATGAACAGTGGTATAATCACTTTAAAGGTGTTTTTAATGACTTACCTGTTGAATTAAACACCAGTTCAGATTTTGATGAATATTATGATAGGGAACCCGTACATACTGACTGCGACTTTTTGAATCAACCTATTTCTGTTACCGAAACTGAAGCTGCAATTCGAGCAATAAAGAGTAATAAGGCAGCTGGCCCAGATAAGCTTATTGGAGAGTTTTCTCAATACAATTTTTGATGAGGGGTTGTTTCCGGAAGATTGGTCAGTCTCTATCTTGCAACCACTATTTAAGAAGGGTGATAGGAATTGTCCAGATAACTACCGTGGAATCTCTTTGTTGAACATTTGTAGTAAAATATATAGCTTTGTTCTCAATAGAAGGTTAACCAAATGGATTGAAATGAACAATATTCTTGGGGAGGAACAAGCTGGTTTTCGTGACAAACGATGTACAACAGATCACATTTTCACTTTACTGGCAATGATTCAGAAGCAGTTGTTAAGACACAGGAAGCTCTATGTCGCATTTATAGACTTTAGGAAGGCTTTTGACCTAGTAAGTAGGGATAAATTGTGGAAGGTTCTCTCTGTTAGTGGTCTTAATGGAAAATTCTTGAAAGCATTGCAAAGTATGTATAATGTTGTGAAGACTGGTGTTCGAACTAGTGGTGACCTTACTGATACTTTTCTATGCCCACGGGGCCTAAAACAAGGTGAGGTGTGTTCACCTGTGCTTTTTTCACTGTTCATCAATGAACTAACTAAAGATATTAACACTTTTGGTAGACATGGTATTCAGCTTTCTCCAGACCTCATCGAACTTTTGATTCTGTTATTTGCTGATGATGTTGCATTATTTTCTGATACTGTTATTGGTTTGCAAACCCAACTGAATGTCTTGTATAATACTTCAAAACGTTTA
>CM065741.1:43417381-43439881 GCA_033310375.1 Conus canariensis | reverse complement strand
AGTAAATGATACGTTTAATTCATTTATCATTGATAATAAGTTGTTTAAAGTGTATACCAAAAATCCCTGACATCATAAACAAACACATGGATAGATAAATAGATAAATGGGGAAAAAAAAAACACAGTAAATACATAAATACGAAAGAAAAAAAATCTGAAGCTTCCCTTGCCACCGTCAGTATGCTAATCTGCCTCAACTAGGAATAAAATGCTGAAGAGAGAGAGAGAGAGAGAGAGAGAGAGGAGAGAGAGAGAGAGAGAGGAGAGAGAGAGAGAGGAGAGAGAATGGCTTACCTGAGAATGAGCAGTCAGGCCCTAAACGAGAACTGCCTGTGTCTAGCCTTCACCGCCAATTTATAAAAACCCCGTGGTGGAAAGACGAGCACAGCAGTTAGCATAAATCCTGTTCTTATCTGATATCCTGCTGGACAAATCAGCTCACAATCTCATTGGAGAGATTTAAGAGGGAGACACAAAACGGTCTTCGTTTGATCAAACTTCAGTTAAAGCTTTTATATGATTTACACATAGAAAGGGGGAGGGGGATGAGGGTGGTAAAGTAGAGAAGACGAGAATGGGCAGGAGGAAAAATATTCGAGTGAATATTCTTACGCACATACATGTGCGCGCGAGCACTCATACACACACACACACACCACTCTCTCTCTCTCTCTCTCTCTCTCTCTCTCTCTCTCTCTCTCTCACACACACACACACACACACACACACACACACACACACACACACAGAGAGAGAGAGAGAGAGAGAGAGAGAGAGAGAGAGAGAGAGAGAGATTCAGATTCAGATATAGACTAAAATGATCTATTCAGTAAGGTCATCGCCCTATATGAACGACGGCAGCATAACCCAGATGTGTCTAAACATAGAGCTACAGCTATAGACCTTTCCTTGATTTCACCAGAACTTGCTCCATCAAGTTCATGGGAAACATGTAAAGATACTTTAGGTAGCGATCACCTGCCTATAATAATAACTATGGTGAAAGAAAACATTCAGGATAATATGACGTACATGACACTCCTATAAAATATGACTATAAGCGTGCAGACTGGGATAAATTTCGAACTATTCTAGCTTGTCAAAACTTCGATAAATGTACGCAAGAGCATATTGACACGCAATATTCAGATTTCAAGGATGCAGTTCTTGTGGCAGCCAATTCATCAATCCCAAGATTACAAACCACAAAACAGTCTAATCATGTGGGGAATGTCTGGTGGACTAGTGAATGCAAACAAGCTGTTAATTACAAGAAAGAAAAATATAAGCTGTACATCAAGTCGAAAACAGAAAAAAAATCTAGACGAAAAGTTGCTTAAAGAGTCAATAGAAGAAAGTTATATAGAAATGAAGAAAGCAAAGATACACAGTAATAATGTAATAGCCAAAGCAAAACGGCTGTACTGGAATTCATTTTGTACAAAGGAAGTTACAGATGATAATGACTTTAATAAGGGTTTGGAACAAAGTGAAATGCATGAAAAAAGGAATTAGACTTCCAAACTATCCAATAGAAACTAATGAGAATAAATTTCCTTCTGATGGAGAAAAGGCGGAAATTTTTGTGGATATATTTTCTAGGAATAGTAGTTCAGAAGGCTTGTCCTCAAATTGTAAAATTTATAGAGAAAAAGAACAATCACAGTCTTTCTATTCAGACCCTATTCCTGATAATGATATCCCTATTAATGCTCCGATAACAATCAGAGAGTTGAAAAGTGCAATATCTGATATTAGCAACAAAAAATGCTCTGCTGGTCTTGACATAGTGAGTAATGAAATGTTAAAACATATCCCTGACAAATGCATTGCTTTCCTGCATTATATAATTCAGAATTGTTGGGGAAAATGGCGTTGTTCCTCAAATATGGAAAGATTCAACAGTTGTTCCAATTTTAAAACCTGGAAAAACTATGAATGACAAAAACAGCTACCGCCCTATAGCCCTCACTTCCCATTGTGGCAAACTTGTAGAAAGAATCGTCTTAAATAGGCTCACATACTTTTGTGAAAAGAACAATATAATACCAATTAATCAAGCTGGATTTATGAAAGGAAGATCTACAGTTGAGCATTTGGTTAAATTATCTACTCAAATAAAGCGTCAGTTTGCACGTAGGAAAAGTATACTCGCTACTTTTTTGACGTTAAAAAAGCCTATGACCAAGTCTGGCACAAGCGCTTGTTATACAAACTGAAACTGATTGGATTGTCAGGAAACATATACAATTATATTAAATCATTTTTAGATAATAGAATTATGTTAGCCAGAGTAGGAGGTAGACACTCAACACTCAGAAAACTAGACATGGGAATCCCGCAAGGTTCAGTAATAGCGCCTATTCTTTTTAATATTCTTATACAAGATCTCCCGAAAGCAGTCTCCAAAAATGTCGTTCTAGTGCAATACGCAGATGATATCTGCATGTGGATGGAAGTAACTTTGAAAAAGTCAACTCCACAAAGAGCACAGAATTATGTTAGAAGACTATATCAAAGAGATCTAGACAGCATAGGCAACTATATGGCAGAAAATGGTCTGTCTTTGTCCACTGAGAAAATAAATATGATGTTCTTTAATGCAGGAAGCAATCCAGAAAATATACCAGTCTTCAAACTTCTAGGTGAACCTTTAGAATATAAACAAAGTGTTAAATTTTTAGGAGTTTTCTTTACACCAAAATTATCTTGGAATATTCATTTTGAATATATATTAACAAAAGCTAGGAAAAGTTTGAATTTATTAAAGATTATAAGCAGACTACCCTGGGGAATGGATTCAAAAACTTTACTTCATCTCTGTATAGCTCTTGTTAGATCAAAACTTACTTATGGTCAAGAAGTGTATTTTAGTGCTCCAAAATGTCTTCTGAAAAAGTTACAAAGTTTGGATTGCAAAGCCATTAAACTTGCTCTTGGTGTCCCAATTCATGCCTCAAATGCAAAAAACATATAGAGAAGCTGGAATTTTGCCCCTAGATGATTATCGTGAACTAGCAGCATCAAAATTTGTCATAAAATCAAGTGTTAATGATAATTACATTCAAGAAGACTTAAAACTTAGATCGAACACAGACTTTCCAAAAAGGGCAATTATGATTACATCGCAAGAAACAATAGGTACATATACTTCTGATTTGATTGAATGTTCAAAAATTGATATCAAAGATGTGGCTAAAAAAACATCTTCGTCATTTATTCCATCATGGGACATACCAAAACCTTTTCTTGATATTGGTTACATTGACATCAAAAAGGGGGAAAATATTAATATCATCACTAATTTAGCAAAATCACATGTATATGAAAAACATCAAAATCATCTTCAGGTGTTTACTGATGGTTCTGTTTTAGATGATGGAAATGTGTGTGCAGCATTTGTTATTCCTTCGCTTAAAACTCAAAGATCGTTCTTTCTGGGTAGTTATTTATCTATATTCATAGCTGAATTAGTAGCTATTATGCTAGCAATGGAATTTCTAACAGATCTTTCCAGTAATATTGTTCAGTTAGTTGTTTTTTTGTAGATTCAAAATCAGTCTTACTTGCCCTTGATTCATCAAATATATCGACACGACCCGACCTTGTGTTCGAAATTAAATATCTTTTATACTGGCTGGCGTCGAAAGGCAATATCATAGAATTTTGCTGGATTCCTTCGCATACTGGTATACTTGGGAATGAATTGGCTGATAGGGCTGCGAAAAAAAAGGTGCTAAAAAAGCAGGGTCATCTTCCAAGCTGAAAAAAAACATCAGTCGTAGAATGTTATCGTATCCTTGAATCAACTGCACGGAAGAGAGCTCAAATAAATGTTGATATTTCATCCAAACAGTGGGAAGCTTTTCCAATAGACCTTGTTCTAAGAAAAATGTCTGATCATCCAGTTTACTATTCCAGACAAATATATTCCCTTATAATTCGATTAAAGCTAAATGCTTTAAAAACAAAGTTTAGTAAAAGTGATAATTGTATTTGTGGTAAAGAAATAACATTGAGCCATATTTTATTTAATTGTAGCAAGTTAACTACTTTCTTACCAACATCATTAAAATCTAATAATTTTTTCTGAAAAAACTTGCAAGATATACTTTTGGACCACTTTCTGCTGATCGAAATTGCTGAACACTTATTTCATAGTCCGATTGGGGTTTTTCTTTAGATTGTTTTGTGTTAGTTCATAGTGCATTATATGATGATGGCCTGCATTTTACTCCTTCACTCTAAAGTTTAGATAGTGAAGGATTTTTGTTTTATTGCTATATGTTAGATCTATATCTTCTGTTCATTTTACCCATTAATTGTTGTATTTAAGATTCCTTGGTTTTTTGGTGTGTGTGTTTTTGTGTTTTGTTGTTGTTTTGTTTGTTTTTTGTTTTGTTTTTTTTTTGGGGGGGTTGTTGTTGTTGCTTTTTGTTGTTGTTGCTGTTGTTGTTTTTTTCTTTAGATACATATACAGATACATATACGTATACACTCACTACAAAGGCATACATACACGCTTATATAACATATAGGATTATTCACTTAATCATTCATTCCTTCAGTCATTCTCTTCATTCATTCACGTCTAATATCACTCAAAGTGAACAGACGTTAAACAGAAGAACGAACGAACAGGGGCGGTCACAGTGTTTAGCAGGTATTAGTATGAGAATTAAAGCAAAACTCATATTCCATTACAAACATTATATTCCAGGAGAAATCACGAGAGAAGAGTTTGTCCAAAATGAAAAGCTATATGCGGATACAATGCTGATTTGCGTACTGTTCCTTCATCTTTCGAAGCCATACATCAGCAAAATTGAAATAAGAATGGATGCATACAGAATTTCTCTGGAATCAATTTTATACAAAGATCGTTCAGAACAGAACATATTTGAACAAAATGAAGCTCATCCTCAATTGAATCTTTACACAATGGACATGATACCTCATTACCATATATGGTTTTAAAGCAATATGAATGTGCATTAATTTCAGAAAACTAAATCTAAATCTAGTAATAGTGAACCGCTAATATCTATCAACGTCAAATAAGAGATAGGTTTTCACCAAATGACTAGAGGTACTGCTTATATACATTTGAAGCTTATCACTTGATTTTATATGACTTTTCCAGTCCTGCCACCTACAAATAATTAATCTCTGGCATAAAATTTGTATACAAATATTTTCTTCACCCACACCTTGGCATTCCCATACACAACCTAAAGCTAATTATAGAGAAATAATCCCATGTTTGATACCCAATTATTTTTTCCACTTTGGGTCTAAATCATATAACGTGGCGTAAGATTTCCTTGCTTGTTGATAAATACTAATTTTTACTGGTTTGAAACAGTAACGAACGCCCCTAATTGCCGAGTTTGTATACAGTGGGTACCTGTTTGTTTCTCTATCTACAAAGTCATTGATGTTTTCATATCTACTCTGCAAAAACGTTTAGGCCAATTAATTGAACTTATTCACAATGTATACTTACTTTTCTATCCAATAGCCACAACTCTTACCTATATCAAACAATTGGTTGTGTGTAGGTAACGAAAATATTGATAAAAAGTTCTAAACAATTGTTATTCAAAGAGTATATCTTTTTCAAAATATGTAACAAACGATTCTTTGCTTTTCCGACAGGGCTGTGGCTGTGGACGGGTGTCGGAATGAGCGGCGTGGGTGCATTGACCCTGAGGTGGCGCAGAGGTTCGGACAGAAAAAAAAATACTAAGATTTTCCACTTTTTTTTCCAGTATATAACATTTCTGTGACATATGGCGAGATAAGCCTCCACCACACGTGAAACTGATCGCATGAAGAGAAAAGCGCTCTGGACAACTGGTCCTCCAGCTCAGAAATTCTGACGTCCGGTTTTGAGGGACTAAACTTTGTCTTACTATTCTAAAACTACTTCATTTCAAAATTAGTTTCAAAACTGCATTAGAGATTCCAGCCCAATTTATGTTCAATCTCCCATCCGCTAATCACATATCCTATCAGATCAGAAAAAAAAACACTGGCAAGTTTGCCAGGAAACAGCTTGGAAAGTCAAAGCACAAACCAGATTTTTCCCTTATCACTAGTAGCAAGATAGTTGGTTTTAAATTAATTTTCTTTCTTTTGAATGTTCACTGCGTGGCAACTGCTGTATTTTATGTGTTGTTATTCTCTCTCTCTCTCTCTCTCTCTCTCTCCTCTCTCTCTCTCTCTCTCTCTCTCTCTCTCTCTCTCTCTCTCTCTCTCATGACCGCTTTTTGTTGTTTTGCTAAACAAGAAGGTGTTTTACGGGAGGAAATATGGTGTAAGGGGAGATGGGAGAGTACCCATTAATGCCTAGCGTCTCATTTTTGGCACACTTTATTTGTAAGCCTTTTAAAAGTGAATCTTATTGTTTGTGAGCATACGCTTGTCTACATCAATAAAGGAAGGCTACTTCGCCAATTAGACACAATTTTGGTAGATGACTTCCCATGGAGCATCTGACAGCAGCCATTTGCATCAACATTTCCACGAGAACAATTGTCGAATTGTCAACCTCCAAAAGGTAAGCGCATAGTTCATTCCGCATGTAACTTTTTAATCATATCAAATAAGAAAAAATGTTGTTTGGATCGTGATCTAAATTTGTGTCTCTTAGATTTTGATTGGAAAACATAGATCAGGTGTTCTAT
Organism: Conus canariensis; assembly: GCA_033310375.1. NCBI lineage: Eukaryota > Metazoa > Mollusca > Gastropoda > Neogastropoda > Conidae > Conus > Conus canariensis. The sequence continues at coordinate 43,433,190 of CM065741.1, read as the reverse complement.
ATACTGAAAGATGTGTCCAAAAATGAGATGCTAGGTACGAGAGAGTAGGTGTTTGGTTTTTTTTTGTTTTTTTTTGTTTTTTTTTTGCTGACGCAACTCCTGTAGTTAATGTGTTTCAGCGATTTCACGGTATATGAAGTAATAAGCATGCTAGAAGACCAACTCGCATTTGAAACAGCAAGTATATATGCAGAACCACCGCCTATGTATCGCCCAGACCACCAGCAGGACAGTACACGCAGACACTCAGAACTCAGATATCGTCCAGACCACCAGGAGAACAGTCCACACAGACACTCAGAACTCAGGCAGTGTCCGTTACCACCAAGAGAACAGTCCACACAGGCACTCAGAACTCAGGTTTCGCCCAGACCACCAGGAGAACAGTACACAAAGACACTTAGAACTCATGTAGTGTCCAGACCACCAGACTAAGGAGGATGATTTAATACAGCTATGACAGAGGTCAACAAACAAATCAGCACACACTCCCGCACATGGAAAGAACTAACCAAAACCCAAATGTTGTAGAATGCTGCACCCAGTGATGACAACAGCTGCATACTCAAACAGTTCTCAACAAACAATAGCACCACAGTGCTAAACACTTGTAGCTAAAACATAAAAATTTACAGGCGTGAACCCACTCGGGAAGGCAACATGCACAGGCCATGCTAACAAACCCCTGTCCATACGCAAGTTCAGTACAGTAAAAGAACAAAAGAGGAAACAAGAAAAAAGCGCTGAAGCACTTAGTTTGTCACTAATAATGCTGAATACTCACCTCTACACATTATTTTGCTTGTATTATTAAGTCTGTTTCGATGATTTGTCAGCGGATAGCCATGACCTTTGTTTCAAATCAAACATGTTTTTCTTTTAAGTAAATTTATAGGTTGTTTCAGTTTCGGTCTTTTGAATTAATTCACTCTGCTGAATGTGTTTTGTGCATTGATGAGCCAACACCATTGAAGCTTGTGCAGAAAGTAACGACCTAAAGTTTATAGGAAAAGATTGGTGTGGCTGCAATTAGTTATATTAGACGTATACCATCTTTTTATGTACCCCAACAGAGTTTTCTTGGATAAAATTTCTTAGTTCATTTTTCATGATGTCTGTTAATACTGATGGTTTCTTAAAACGAATTATCTATTTTGCAAACTAATACTACCAATGTCACAGTGAAAACCAGCTCTTGAGCACGACGGGAACAAACCAGACTCACAAACTTTCAGGCTTACACCAGTGAAATACAGTAAAAGAACAAGATGTAAAACAACCATAAATGGGAATGTGAAAAAAAAATTCTTGTCAGCAAAACCTTTACAGCAAAAGAACAAGAGGTAAATGCCCTTGAGCACAGCGTGAACAGTTCATAGTAACAGATGCTCTATTCACATAAAGTCCTATTCAGTAAGAGAACAAGCGGGGAACACTTGGACATCCTACCCCCCAAACACCTGTCCTCAAACTGCCAGACACTTCCTTATAAGGTGGGTCTACAAAAAGGGGTCAGGAGAGAGGGACTCTAAGACTCAAGACTCAAACAAAAATTATTCAGGTAAATGCCTAGGCCCTTTACTGAAGGGGATGTTTGCACAACTAAGGAAGAAAAAAGCCAGTGACATATACAAATCAAACAATAAATAAACAAAAGAAGATTCTTCGTTGTAGGCACTGAAAACTAACATTTTATGAAGTCACAATTTTCAGCCTATTAAGCGCCAGTTAAATATACATTGCTAAAGTTTACATTGTAGTCTCATGCTTTATTGACATAAGCATGGTTAACCTGAAACTGCATGGAACCTTGTAGTATTTCGGATGTATAGATTTTGCTTTAAGATCTCAAGGCAGGGCTGCAAAATAAAACATGTAATTCATCTTCTTTACCAGTGTTACATAGATGGCAGGTTAGCATATTTTCATTTCTGACATTGTATCTGAAGCAATGACATGCAATACTAGACACATCAAATTGAAACTTGGTCATTCCACGTTTTATGTATCTATTCATTTTCAGCTCAAATGAATAGTTATAAACAGCCTGAACTGTGAAATCTGTCACTAGTATATATGTGATCATGCCAGTCCTGCCATCTGCAGTCAAGAATTCTCTGCCTAAATGACATTAGAAAACCTGATATATTTTGGGCATCCTGGTTATCCAAAAGAACCGAAAATCCAAAGTTTAAACAATGACGAATATTCGTAACCCAAGCCTTCTTACTATGAGAATCTAAATTCAATAACATTTTGTATGCCTTGAAAGGCAGTCTATCTTCATTCATTCTTGTCAGTCTCAACCAATACTTAATACATTTCATGTATTGATTGAGGTTAATTGGAAATCTGCCTAGTTCACCATAAACAAGATCATTTGGCGTTAGATTGTCAACATTAGGAAAGCGTTTCAATGCAAACAAATGTACTTTTTCTATTTCTGTTTTTTTTTCTTCAAAAGCCCATGTTTACGCACCGTACTGTAGCACTGGCAGAATCTGAGAGTCAAGTACTTTAACAAAGGCACTAAAAGCATTGCAATCTGATCTATGTAAAATATGAAGCAAAAGAATAACCACTTTCTTCCCTTTATTAGCTATACTTTGGCACGCAAAACTAAAACTGAGTTTTGTTGAGAAATAAATTGAAATATTTAAAAATGTTTAAAGCAAAAACAGACCAGACGTATTTGTTGGGGAGGATTTCCCTCGAGGCGTACGTGACATCTAGAGTAAGTTGGGCCCTCACCTGTAAAAAAAAGCTAAGGCTGAGGTCAAACAAGTTCGTATGGGGTTTGATAATTTATCGATCAATGTTAAATAGTTTGGTCTTGATGTGCATGATTCACTGAAAGAAATGAAATAGGAAACTGGCTGGCCTGATTTTTGCATCAAAGTCGCTGGGATAGAATTTGCGACAGATACAAAGAAAACAGTAACACCAGATTCTTCCCAGTTTGATTCACACAACCCAATGGTGACCGCACCTTTTGCACGTGAAATCTAGAACTTATCGGACTAGTTGGGCATTAAAGTGACTGTTGCCCTTTGCCTTTATGAGAAAAATCTCGCGCTCCAATAACTTGTGGAAAGTGGAAGTGTGGAAGTCTGTCTTGCTATGATATGAAAGACGATGTCTCCACTTCTGTAAATAAAGCTTTGCCTTTTGTTGCTAATATGAAATCTTGTTCTACTAGCGATCCAGAATCTTTTTTCTTTAATGTTAATGGTATAAGGTCTAAGTTTTTATTTCATGATGTCTTTTCATACTTTACGTCTTTTGAGATGTGTGCATTTGTCATTGATAAAAGATTGTTTGGATGCGTGAAAGACATTCGTTTTGTATGAGCGTATGTCTCACCAGTGGGTTCTCCTTTCTACTCATACTTTAATCATGACCAAGGAGTAGCTATGCTTGAAGAGTGCTTGACTGACTTGCTAATATAGATGGAAGATGTTTACACCATTATTTGTGGTGATATGAACAGCTGAATCTCTAATATTTTTCGATCACGCCCGGAATATTGCAATAGTAATGTTCTGTTCAAAAGTCATTCTGTTGCTTGTGACTAGCATTCTCAAGATAAATGTGTTAATAGTTTTGGTAAATCATTCTTAAATATGTGCATGGCATTAGAATGAAATGGCAACCAGCAAGGTTGCTATACATATACAAGCGAAAATAGAAGCAGTGTGAATGGTTATTTCATTTTGTCTAATGATTTTTACGACCTTCTAAATGACGTGTGTGAATTGCAGGTTTCCAGTCATTTCGAATCTGGTCATTTTCCTGTCGTATTTTGTATTGTTTTTTGCCATGATAATTCAAATAAAACTGAATATAGTGATAGTTTACAGATAATGCAATGCAGTTATGGTAAATCAATGTTTAATATGTGCACTGAATTGGATTTAATGAAATGAAGACCAGCAAGGTTAATGTAGATCTGCAAGTGAACGTGGAAGCAGTGTGGATGATTATTTCATTTTGTCTAATGATTTATACGACCTGCTATACGACGTGTATGAATTGCACATTGCCGATCAATTTGAATCTGATCATTTTCCTGTTGAATTCTGTATTGGTTTTAGCCATTATAATTCAAATAAAACTGGAGATTATGGTGGTTTAAAGGCAATGCAGGAATTTGTGAGGAATTATGAATACAGTAATAGACTTTGCATACAAGAATTTATGTGAGGAAGAGATGCAAGATGAATTACAAACTGCTTTCGAGTTGATCGACGTTAACATCGATGATGCAGTGGATGTGTTCAATAATTGTATTCGAGAGCGTGTCACATACATGAAGAAAACTATTAATCAAATTACGACAATGGTAAGTAGAGGTGGTTTGATGAGGATTGCAAAGACAATAAAACCCAGCTACACAGGTTACTAAGAGTATTGAATAGATTATCAAAGCAGTATGATAATGATGCAGGAAATGATGCACGCGTACGCACACACACACACACACACACACACACACACACACACACACACACACACACACACACACACACACACACATTTACATTTACATTTAACAAAACAAGACAAATCATTTACGTAAATAGTAAACAAAAGAGGTCCTAACACAGAGCCTTGTGGAACACCATATTTGACAGGCATAAATGTTGACAATTTGTTAGCTACAGCTACTAATTGTTTTCGGTCACATAAAAAGATGAAATAAGACTTACGAATTCTGGAGTCAGTTTGTAAAGTTCAAGTTTACGCACAACAAAGAAATGTTGATGACATCAAAAGCTTTTTCAAAGTCTACGAAGAGAATACCTGCAAATTTATTCTCGTTTATGCTGCAAAGAAGACTGTCCATAAGCTGTATGAGGGCTGTGTGGCAAGAATGATGTTTTCGAAAGCCCAGCTGACTTTCGTGGAGAGAGTTTGTTATCAGCGAAATAAGAATACAGAGACTTATGCATGTGTTTTTCGATCGGTTTTGCAATGGCTGATAAAATGGATGTCGGTCTGTAATTTGATGGGTTTGAAGAATCCCCGGTTTTACACAGAGGAATAACTTTAGCTTCCTTAAATTTTAGAGGAAAAGTTTGTTTATCTATGCATAAATTGTATAAGTATGTCAAAGTATCTGTGATAACAGGACATGACAACTTAAGTATTTTTGTCTCGATACCATCTAAATCACGAGTATTTGATTGGGTTGAAGTAGACAAGGCTTTACTAACATCTAAAACGGTCATGGGTTTCAGACTAAATGGAACACGAATATCCTTAGAATGGATGTATTGTTCTAAATAATTGAGATCATTTTCACTAGATCTGTCATTTAATATGATTCTATCTGCTATGGTTGCAAAGTGATTATTTAGTTGATCTGCGGATATGTCTGAGCTCATTTGTTGACTTTTTGACACGTGTTTATTAGTTAATATGTTAATTGCTTTCCAAATTTGCCTGGTATCTTTGGTAGAAGTTATCAGTTTTCTAAAGTAAGTACGTTTCGATTTCCGTTTTAATGACGTCACTTTATTTCTTTGTTTTCTGAATTCTTCATTTGTTCCGACATTACTCAAATGATTTCATTTATTAATTTCTGTGTCAATTTCTTTAGTTATCCACGGAGGTTTTGGTTCCTGTTTAATCCTTTTCTTTATAAAAGGGGCGTGTTTATTATATACGGAGGTAAACGTATCAATCCAAAATTCAGCTGCTTTATTTGGATCTCTGATTTGATAGATGAGGTCAAATTGTGCTTCAGAAAGGTCAGTAAGGAAATCTTCTTCTTCAAAGTTTCTAAAGCTCCTGTAGTAAATAACTTTATGACCTACTTTTGGAATTTTTACACGGTTTTTGAACCAAGCAAGGCAAATTGGATTGTGATCACTGCAGCCATAGGGAGGGGAACAAAGTTCGATAATGGATTGTTTTGCATTTGTGTAAATATGATCTATTAGAGTAGCGGAATTTTCAGTTATGCGTGTTGGTCTATCGATTAGTTGTTCTAAATTATGTGATATATAGTTTTGATACCACTTTGATTTTGTTTTTAACAGATCAATGTTAAAATCTCCTAAAATAATTATCTCATAACTTAGAATGGTTACTTCATCCATTATTGCATTAAATCTGTCCTGCCAATCAGTGGTTTCTGACGGGTTTCTATAGACAAAGCCTGTTGCAAACGGTTGACTATTTTTCATACTCATTTCAATCCAGACAGATTCAACACCATAATTTTCAAAATTAACTAGCCTTTTACATTTTAATGAGGAAGCATGATATATAAGTAAGCCAGTGGATTTTGGTTTATAGGGGTCTAGTCGCATTATTTGGTATCCTGGCATGTCCATTTCTGCATCTGATATATGAGAAGATAACCGGGATTCAGAAAAACAAAATATATGAAAACTGTTTCCATCACTGCGAAGTATAGTTGCAATATCATCTTTTTTGTTTGTTGCGTTATTGATATTGAGGTACCCTACACGAAGTCCATGTTTGGATGGCCATATGTCTAAAGTCCTAGGCATGTTGCAGTGTATAGCACTAGGTAAGGCTTAAATAGAATGGTGAGAGGGAACACTAAATAAATCACTGCTTATTTATAAAACAAATATTCACTTTCTAAACCAGTGGCCTAACTATTGAAATTTTAATAATGATATGGAGAAAAAAATCATAAAAATCAGAAGACAAGGTGAGAGTAATCAAACAAAGGATTAAATCTAAAAATCACAAGTATCAAAGAAACCACGAATCCAAAAAAAAAAATTGATGATTTGAAAATAGATTACAAATTAATCTGTGTAATTTTCACACAGCACAAGGTGAAAACCTATAGAGTATTTCAAAGACAAAAAAAGGAAAAACTACGTGAACAATATCAAGAAACGTTTGTACGAACGTAAACAAAACACTTTAAAGAAAACCATCAGGAAAGCACAATCAGTCTGAACCCTCTTATGAGTAGACAACGGCATCACACACCACGCTCTCTCTCTCTCTCCTCTCTCTTCTCTCTCTCTCTCTCTCTCCTCTCTCTCTCTCTCTTCAGCGCCCCGTCCCTCTTCCTCCCTCCCTCTCTCTCTCTCACTGCCCTTGACCCCCCACCCTCATGACCTCCCCCCTCCCACTGCCTCCACACACATACGTACGCGCGTGTTCATCCAAACCACGCAGACAACGACGCAGGATGTCATCATATTCAGCCAGTGCAAATAACGGGTCATGTCATTAGTGGGAAACCTGGGCTGGGTACTGGACATTGAGTTCAGTTCCCGCTGGGCAGGGAAGACATCGGGGTTCCGATCGTAGTACGGTGACCCTGACTCTATGTCAGGATGTACACGGGGGTTAGGCAGTCTGTGTGGGGGTGGGTTAGGACGAAGCATTGGTTCTGGCTGATGGCATCGATTCTGATCATTAGGTTGCCTCACCAAAGAAGGGAAATGCTGCATGGACTGTAAAGGGGGTATGGCACGGTTTCTAACCTCTGTGTGTGTGTGTGTGTGTGTGTGTGTGTGTGTGTGTGTGTGTGTGTGTGTGTGTGTGTGTGGTGTACGTGTGCACGGTTTCTAACCTCTGTGTATGTGTGTGTGTGTGTGTGTGTGTGTGTGTGTGTGTGTGTGTGTGGTGTGTGTGTGTGTGTGTGTGTGTGTGTGTGTGTGTGGGGTGTGTGTGTGTTTTGTGTGTGTGTGTGTGTGTAAACATGTGTGCATGCGGCCGTGCGCGCGTGCCTCGTGTGTGTGTGTCTGTCTGTCTGTCTGTCTGTCTGTCTGTCTGTCCCGTCTGTGCTGTGTGCGTGTGTGTGTGTGTGTGTGTGTGTGTGTGTGTGTGTGTGTGTGTGTGCGCGCACGCGCGCGCGCGTATGCGCGCTTGTGTGCGCGTCATGCATGTTTGCTAAGAGTGAGAGAGAAGGGGGGGGGGGATGATGATGATGATGATGATAACGATGATGATGATGATAATGATGATGATGGTGATGTTGATGAGATAGATAGAATCTGATGGACAAAAATTCATAGGCTTGCCTCCAGCATTTTTTTTTTCAGCAGAGATAGGTAGATATAAACCATCCGCTTGGAACGGAACACACACACACACACAGACACACACAGACACACACACACACACACACACACACACACACACACACACACACACACACACACACACACATACACACATACACGCGCGCGCGCGCGCAGGCACACACACACACACGCACACACACAATACAATACAATACAATATAATACAATATTTATTCTTTTTGCCCCTTTCGGGGTATGGAGGAAGGGTGTGTTTAAAGCAATAACAGGAAAAGGAAAACAAACAAGCCAAAATAAAACATGAATTGCTAGTCAGTGCTGACATAGACCAACAATTTACAACACTAGAGATAATCTAATATACTTTGACAAGAGAAGCATTTGTTTTCGATTAGAAGAAGACATCATTTGACAAAAATTATAGACAGATTTTAGGGTGGAAAATCATTTTGGCAAATACGTGTTGCGCAAAGTAACGTGCGATGAACATTCCATGATAAAATGAAATTCATCACCTATTGCAGGCATGTCACATTTATTACATAACCTTTCTTCTTTGGGAATAGCAAATCGACGATCTACTTCAATTGGCAATTGATGATTAGAATATCTAAATTTGATAAGAGGGTAAATATAAACATCTGTTAAACAAGAAATATACTTCTCCTCCTTAAAATCAGGTGTTTAAAATTTGTAGAAAAAGCATTTACTGCTAGTTTCAATGTTATGTTGCCACGTTTGACGAAAAGAGCATTCCAAACAATTTTTGACATTCTTACATAATGTTTTGACATCTGTAAAAGTTAGATTGCTCCAAACACAGTCAAAACCAGATTGTACAAGTATGTTTTTTATGCACGTTAACTAGGGAGACACAGTTACTGCGCTATTGTGCAAATGTAACATGAAAGAATAGAACCTAACCGACATTTTTTCAACAGGAGATTGAACCAAACTAGCCCAGAATCGACACACACACACACACACACACACACACACACACACACACACACACACACACACACACACACACACACGAACGCACGCACGCACGCATTCGCATGCGCGCAATCTCTCTCTCTCTTCTCTCTCTCTCTCTCTCTCTCTCTCTCTCTCTCTCTCTCTCTCTCTCTCTCTCTGGGGGCAGACTTCTGTTTGCAAAGTGTAAACAGTGTCTGACAGTTCGTTCGACATCAAAGCAGGTGTGACCAGTCTGATACTTTCCAAGGGACCATCCTAAGTACACTTGTCAAGCTGCCAGTTGTGCCAGTGTCTTCTCTCTCTCTCTCTCTTCTCTCTCTCTCTCTCTCTTCTCTCTCTCTCTCTGTGTGTGTGTGTGTGTGTGTGTGTGTGTGTGTGTGTGTGTGTGTGTGTGTGTGTGTGTGTGTGTTTTGGGGGGTTGGGGTGGGAGATGGGGAATGCATATGAAAAAAAACGCGAAGTTCTATGACTTTCAGAATGAGAGCTTTTCAAGTAACGCGAACCAAAATCGTCTAAAAACGCGAAAGAAAAAAATCGAAAAGAGCGAATATTAAGGGGCCTAATTCCGTGTGTGTGTGTGTGTGTGTGTGTGTGTGTGTGTGTGTGTGTGTTCCTCCAAAACGGCCGTATGTATGTGTACATATATTTGATGGTGTGTCACATGAAAGGGCCGGCGCGTGCATATATGACGTGTATATATGACGTGTACTGTGTAGAGGGAAATATTTTCTTTTGCTCCGGAGTCTTCTCCCACACAAACGCTTCATCCCGTCAAATATCAAAGGACAGCTTTGTCGCAAAGAAATGCAGAAAACATTTAACATGACCAAGAAATATGCAACAGCATTAGATTTCAATCAGCCAAGTTCATTCTTTTCGTGGAAAGCACAGGAGGGGATGCGAAAGAGAATCTTACCACGTTAAAGATTTTTACAAAGTAGTCAGATGATTCAAATGAATCAGATATATTGTGCTGAAAAACCATGTGTGCTCTTTTTGGCATCAACACTTCGCGCTTATATTTTATTTTTATTCATTATCAACCGTTTTCGACATTTAAATGCATGTTTTGGTGCTCGAGGTTTTTTTTTCCTTCTTTTTTTTTCTTTTGTTGTTGTTCGTTTGTTTTTTGGTTTGGGTTTTTTTTTTTAGAGGTATTCTTCCTTTTGAGATCGTTTCGTTCACGCTTGGCACTTTTGTGCTTACTTTCGTTGCTATCATATATTGCTGACCTGTGAGGAAAGTTTTTAGCGTTTGTGGGACATTGAAATTCCGACAGAGGCAAGGCGGTGTCACAGGAGAACTGATCCTGTCGTTTTTGGTCCACGGAATTTTGTTCTAGCGATATGGGGGACACAGAACTGAATCCAGGTCTGGCCCCAGCAGTAAGGGGGACAACTTCTGGGCAGGCGAAGTCAAAGAGTACTAGCAGTTCTTCGACTGCGTATGACGCTTTCCCGTTCCTGATTTCTGTGGAACCATCTATGACCTTGTGTATGCCCTACTTCCGGACCTTGACCTGTAAATTTAATGACATGAAGGTCGACATGAGTGAGATGAAAGAAACACTGACTGGTTTGTGTGGTGATGTGTCATACTCAAAGCAAGACTTTCAACATGTGAAAATGGAAGTCTCAGGAACAACACAAACTGACTTAAAATACTCTTTTGGAAAGAGAGGGGGTTAGTTACCGCCAAGGACACAGACAAACAGAGTACAGGACTAGACTAGTAACTAACCCCCTCTCACTAGTCTAGTCCTGTACTCTGTTTCTCTGCGTCCTTGGCGGTAACTAACCCCTCTCTTTCCAAATTTTGCTTCATTTTCCGCCCTCAGTCACTCCGTTTTGAAACTCAAAATATTCTGACATTACAACAAAAAAGACGGACGATGATTCGCTCAAGATGGAGCAATGTCAGGTTCCAAAGCATTCCTCTAGAACTAAACGAAACAATAAACAAGTTGGGTATTTTTTGCTCCCATAAGAAAACCTAACACAGAGTAACTTGTATTCAAGACCGGCACAGCCTTTTAAACTTGAATAAAGTCAGACAAATACATAGACAAACAATCTAATAGTGGGGGAAAAAACAAGCGCAGGCCAACAACTGAACTATCTTCATAGTAATGACTTGGCAAAGATTTGGACTTAAGGAGGGGGGTGGGGGGGGGGGGAAGGGCGGAATTTGAAGATGGAGAAACTGGGAACATGAAATTAAGAAAATATGTTACAGATATGAAAACTCTTCACTAGCTGCATAAGGGAACCATCGCAATCCCTTTTGAAGGCAAATATATTTGTATTGCCTGCTCCGAGGCCTTTCGTCCGCTGGGTCGGACTCATTGCATAATGTCTCTAGTTTTTCAGCAACTTTTTTCCTCCCCACACTTTCGTTTAGTTTCATGTACTACTCTTCGCTGGCTGCTTTGGGGGTGCTATTGGATTCTTTTTTGCACCCTTGGTGGTGAGAACACCACAGTATTATGGACTGTGGTGTGTCTCTATTTGACGCCAGGAGCGCAGACACAACCAGCCGTGTCTCCTGATGAGTCCGACCCAGCGGACGAAAGGCCTCGGAGCAGGCAATACAAATATATTTGCCTTCAAAAGGGATTGCGATGGTTCCCTTATGCAGCTAGTGAAGAGTTTTCATATCTGTAACATATTTTCTTAATTTCATGTTCCCAGTTTCTCCATCTTCAAATTCCGCCCTCCCCCCCCCCCCCCCCCCCCCCCCCCCCCCCCCCCCCCCCCCCCCCCCCCCCCCCCCCCCCCCCCCTCCTTAAGTCCAAATCTTTGCCAAGTCATTACTATGAAGATAGTTCAGTTGTTGGCCTGCGCTTGTTTTTTCCCCACTATTAGATTGTTTGTCTATGTATTTGTCTGACTTTATTCAAGTTTAAAAGGCTGTGCCGGTCTTGAATACAAGTTACTCTGTGTTAGGTTTTCTTATGGAGCAAAAATACCCAACTTGTTTACTGTTTATCGTTTACTGTTCCTGCCTCATTTCATTTCCGATTTTAAACGAAACAAGGCAAGTGTGTGAAAAAGAATAATACAGGACCTGATAACTGACCAAAAAAACAAAACAAAAAACAAACAAATGACTGATGACTTTTCATTTCATGTATTACGAAGATGGGATAGAAAAGCAGACTCCTCCATCATTGAATGCGGTACTTTCTTTAATCATAAACAACAACATAAAACACTAAAAGCAGAAAGCAAATCAATAGGAACGAAAGCGTATATATGGGATTTTTTTTTCTCATCGGTTCATGGAAATTCTGGGCGTATGGGTAGGGAAGAAAGCAAAACTGGTTTTTCGTTTTTTTTAAAAAAAAAGTGTCCATGTTCTATGATCATGTGATCACTGACGGATGAAAGTTTTATTCAAGTCAGCAGTCTTTAAAGGGTGGGGAAATGGCCCAGTTACATAGAAACATTGGAAAAAGAACATGGAGAAATACACTTGACTGAATGATAACTCGTTCATCCCCCACCCCCCGCTCTCCCTTGGTCTTCCGCTTCTTCACCCACCGTGCACCACGCCTCTCTCTCTCTCTCTCTCTCTCTCTCAGGAGAACGTCCTCATTACGCTGATGTACAGAATTTCCCGCAAGGTCAAAAGTTCACAGTCATCAGCGGCAGATGTGATCCTTCACACGTGTACGCCGGCATTCATTTAGATAATAACGTGGCATTTCTTTCTGATCTCTCTGTTATTGTCCTGCCGTACGAGGCTAAGGGTTAGGGTCAGGATTAGGACAGTTGCCTGGTCTGCGCCATCTTGTTGACCTTTAATCTTACGACGATGTTTCTCTTGGGTCATCACGGCAGACACTTACCCACCCACACCCACCCACCCAATCCCCCTAATCCTTCCTCCCAGTCAACCCCCCTCCTTTCCTGTTTCTATCGTGTTAACGGCACTTTCTGCACCATGTTACTGAACTGGAGAGGAGGAAAGCCAATAATAGCCAGTCCCTGACCACCTTCACCAATAGCTCACTTGGTTTTGGTCAATTGCTGCGTGCACGTACGTACCAACTAATGCCCTGGAGCACGCACGTAGATTGAAGCTTCGCCATGATTTCCGTTCTCAGCAGATGAAAGCTGCTAAGCGAATGGAAATGAAGAGGTTGGTCGGTTGAGTTGTTGGTTGGTTGTTGGTTTGTTTGTTTGTTGTTTGTTTAAGCATCTGCAAACCTGCGCTCAACTGATAGTCTAGACTTTTTAAAAATCGATTGAGCAATAGATAGACAGACAGATTGATAGATAGACAGACAGACAGATAGATCGATCGATAGATAGATAATGATAGATAGATAGATAGATGATAGATAGATAGATAGATATGCATATATGTATGTAGAGATAGATCGATAGATATGTATATGTATGTATGTATGTATGTATGCATGCATATCATAAATACAATCAGGTGCTACTGATTAAGATACTTTGAAACCACTTCAGCATTGATGTAGCGCCTGATTTTTGTTAACGCTGGCTGCGTCAGCCAGGGCCACACCAATCGCACAGCTCAAAGCACACTGAAGTAACCCACCAGCCGCCATGACGGCAGTTATAGCGACAGCTACTTTTCACCAAGAAGGAAACGTTTTTATCCATGTATGTGGTTTCCTTGCTTCTGTGTTTGTCTGTCAGCACGTTAAAAAACAGAAATTACTGATCCATTTTAATGACACTTGGCTTTATAATTGTATGTAACGTGGGGATAAAGTGAGTCCATTTTGGTGCAGATCCGTCGTGACGATCCAAACCAAACTGTAGATCCAAGGTCCCATCCGGCAAGATTATTTAAACTTTAATTACGTAAAAATTTGCCAAACTAACCAGCCGCTAGAGGGATTCTGGATTGCAAGCTAAAGCCTTTGCATTCGAAGTTGGAGTACGGGAAGATGGGGGGGGGGGGGGGGGGGGGGGTTGTGGGCTCATCAGCCTATAACCTCATGAAACACGCCGTGATTTCTTGTAAGAAGAGGACAGTAAAGACAACAGAGAGTCAGCAGAAAGAGTTTCAGATGGATTCGATCGTAGAGGTAGAAAAGTGACTTTATAAGGCTTCCATTTCTCAACTTGGGACAGCCACGTCCATTTTGCGCCTAATTTGAGGAGATAAGTGATTGTTCGTTCTTCGTTTTCATTGTCTTGAATGTTGTTTGTCTTGCCTGAAGAAGACCAAAGAGACTCGAAACGCGTTGTTTTGTCTTGTAATTTATTTGTCTCTTTCGTTCGGCGGAATGATAGTTGTTGTTTTTTTTTTTTTTTTTATCTGGAACAGGTGTCCGATAGCAATGTGCGTTGAAAAGGCAACGGGAGTGAGACATCCACCCCTCAAAAACTTGCTGGTCATAGTTGAAAACAAAAACAAAAGGCAGCATAAGGACATCTAGGAGGCATGCCCTGGATGCGGCCTGATCTCCATGAACTGTAAGGAGTTTAAGGCCCAAAGTCTTGTCTGAGGGAAGGGGTATGGGGAGAGGGGTATTTCTGCTCTGAAGACCTTCTCCTGTAAAGCTAGCCCTAGAGTGTCTTCTTACGGATCCCATTTTAACCGTACTTGAGAGGAGAGAGAGAGAGAGAGAGAGAGAGAGAGAGAGAGAGAGAGAGAGAGAGAGAGAGAGAGATTGTGGACCAGCAGTCACATTCTGGTGCTGATCTGTGGTGGGGATCCGGATTGAACGGATCCGTTCATCAGGATTATGATCATATTTTCTACGGAACACGACCATTGTTATTATTACGACCTGATAACTGAGAAACGTTGACCCTGAGAGGACTGGTACCCTACTAGTAGTTAGTTAGTATTACTTACTTATACTTACTTACTTACTTAGTTGTTAGTTTCGTTAGTTTGTTTTTGTTTGTCTGTTGTTTGTTTGTTGTTGTTCGTTAGTTCGTTTAGTTAGTTAGTTAGTTAGTTAGTTAGTTAGTTAGTTAGTTAGTGTTTGTTTGTTTGTTTGTTTGTTTGTTGTTTGTTGTTTGCCTGTTTGTTTGCCTGAGTATTTATTCATTTTTATGAATCATAAGATCGTATTTGGGCTTTCGATTCGAGTCTTCTGAATATCGCTCCTATCTCGGAATCAAGAGTAAACTTACAAGACTACACATAGCGTGATAAGAAGGGAAGGGGACATCACAAGACCCCACAGACCAGATGTGTTTGTTGTTTCTGTGCAGACATCAGCGACATCATGGCCATGTTGACGGAAGCAGAGGAAGTCTATATTAGAACCCCAGTATTGCCGTCAAGTTATTGCTTTCAAAACCTCCAATAATTCAACAATAGACATTGATCTTTTTTATGTGTGAGATCTGTTCCTATATTAAAAGCAGACCCATATCGAAAGTCTCTAAACACGAAGCAAAAAAACAAAAAAAAAAAAAAAAAAACAATAATAATTTTTTTTTTTTTAAGAAAAAGAAAATATGTCAATATGAGTTTATCTACTCAATGTTATATCTTCTGCATGGGATGGTATTAAAACCTGTCTTGTTTTATCTTTTTTTTTTCTTTGCAGATGAGATCACCGCACAATATTTTTACGAGAATTTGAAAAAAAAAATATCGTAAGAAACAGGGCCGGGTTCTTACTTGTGTACGTGTGTGTGTGTGTGTGTGTGTGTGTGTGTGTGTGTGTGTGTGTGTGTGTGTGTGTGTGTGTAGGAGGGGGGGGTGTGGGGGAGGGGGTAGAGAGGGGGAGCAGGGAATGGAAGGGGGAGTGTATCCTCTAACTACCAGTTCCTCCACCCCGTC
>CM065741.1:43409881-43412381 GCA_033310375.1 Conus canariensis | reverse complement strand
TTGTTCTAGAAAACGTGTCAACATTATGTTATTACATTCCAACCGATGATATGTCCGAGTCTGTCGAGGGAGCGAAACCCCTCACAAAGGGCCTTAAGCACTGTAGACGAAAAGAATGCCGCGCGTTGTGGAAAAATAGGTAATCGGCTGATTAGCAGTAGCGCCCTCACCTAGCGCGTATGGTCAAACTGTGTCAAATAGTTTGAAGTGGTCAGGTGATAGATAGCACCTATGTTTGGACCCCTCCCGAGTTCGAATCTTCCTGATAGCGAAAGGGAGGAAAATGTATCCACTAGGACCTCGGAGCATCAAGTACGCTCAGTCAGCGGAAGTTGGTTTGTAACAAAACCTTGAAGAACAGGAGTCTTGGGATTGTTTAGTAGGTATTGCCGTGGGGCACTGTGTTGATGTTATTGTCGGGCTAGTTGAATGCGTGTGGACGACGTTGTCGTACCTTTCTATAGGAGAGGTACTGTGTTAAAGTGGCCCCGAAGTCGGCGGGAATTTTCGATGTCCATTCGGAGCGAAGTGTTTGTTTGCTAGGCTGTTTTGTAGGGATGTGTGTAAATGCTGATGTGTGGAAGAATGTAGTTAGAGGAGAATTCAGTGTACATGAGAATAAGGTGGTGGAGAAGCAACATGGACGAAGGCATGGCCCTAAGGGAAATCCTTTGTGTTTCTCCCTATATAAACTGAATGGACAATAGAAGACAGGGGAGAACAACATCATGATAGAGAGAAGAACAGAGAGAGAGAGAGAGGGAGAAGAGTGAGCAGGACAGAGTAGGGTCGAGAGAAACGTGGTCTGGACGACAGAAGTGGCAACAAGATCTTAGGCGTAAAAGACAAGCTGAGAAAGAAAGACTGAGTTCGAAACCCAGAGGTGGGTGAAAGGCAACGAAGACCCAGTCCTGGAACCTGGTGCCAGTCAACCAAAGGCGTCACCATCACCCAGTGCTGAAAAAAAATTTGAAGTGACTTGTTAAAGAACTGTGGTGTGGTGTGCAAGCGTGTGTGTGTATGTGTGTGTGTGTGGGGGGGGGGGGGACCTGGTCAGGTAAGAAGCCCTTTTGAGTATGAACCCGGGATTAGGAAGTATTGATCTCTTGTGTTTTGATTATTCCATTTTGTGTAATTGGATTTTTCATGCGTAGTTATAAGGAGCATAGAAACTATTTCTTGTTCTCAGTCGTGTTAGGAGAGAAGCGAATGCGTGACATCCCATTCCCATAGAGATGTGAATGAGTGCGCACATGCGTGTATGAGTGCAGAGATAACCTTGGTGTGTTAAAAGCCTTCTCATAATACATCAAGTTAGTTCACTTAAGCGATAACATCACGATTTTCCCCGTCGTGGGCAGAGTCGTTGTTACTTGTGGCTGCGTAGTTTAAATGTAAACGCTGTATAGTGGTAACAATAACCATCCATTCTACGGTGTGCGTTTGTCCATATGGCTTTGCTTTTCTTTCTTCCTTTTTTCTTTTTTTTCTTCTTTTTTTAACATGTTACTTCTATCATTCACTTTCATTTAAATCTCGTGTTTTTTTAATGGTGATTAGCCAGTAAACAAAGCTAGCATCCTCTGAACGATCTAGTCTTATGTGCTTTAATGTTAAAGAGAAGAAGAAGAAGAAGAAGAAAGAAGAAGAAGAAAAAGAAAGAAGAAGAAGGGGTCGCATTGTTTTGCCCTGAAAACCTGCAAGCAAGAAGAAAAGAATCAAAACGGATTAGGTCAGGACAGTCACTGGGAAATTCTTTGAAGCTGAGAAAAAAAAACACATCTGAAAATGATCTACGCTAAAAATACGTCTCTGAAAATAATCTAAAGCCATTGACCGACATACGCACTCACCGAAAGCGAGGAAGACAGAGAACTTAAGCCAACAGTTAGAAATTCACTTCCTCCCTCGATGTTGACGCCTATTCTTCGAAGGAGCCACACGACCCAGACAATCATCATGCTAAGTCTGTCACGTGTGTCATGGGCTGAACAGCTCATTGGTCTACTGATCACTTGCCCTGCGAAAGTGAACGTGACAATTCTGGAGCTTTTACATGTGCTGAATTCTGACGGCAGTTTCCACAAGTGGAAAGGAAAGTTTTCAACATTCGGCTTATCATACATCTTCAATGTTTGTAAATGAAAAAGACAGACCACACACGCACACACACACACACACACACACACACACACACACACACACACACACACACACACACACACACACACACTCAGACGCACCATTTCAAGTCCATTTCTTCTTGAACACAAGCAAGACAGATGTCGTCGTTATGGATTAAAGAGCAAAATAGAAATCTTTTCAAGCTGTCTTCATATGTTATGATTTGCCATTGCATTAAAAAATAGCAGTGTCCTGCAACTTATAGGACTTGCCGTCAGAATGTTGTTTTATGTTTTTCTCTTTATACAGTAAATAATGAGCAAGGTAGCTCTGCTTCCATCATGAGAGAAGTACACGCCCAAAACTGCAAAGGAAT
>CM065741.1:43389881-43402381 GCA_033310375.1 Conus canariensis | reverse complement strand
TTGTGCCTTTTTAATAGACACAATACATTCTCGAGCCCTCGCATGCTTCCCATCCTCTTTTAAAGTAAACAAATTGCAATTTCTAATTAGCAGTATGACATAATGTTTTGACTGTTGTCAGCAGATATTACTCTTTCTTTGGTCGTTTAATTCACTGTCAGGCCCATCGATCAATTTGATGACTTCCTGTTTTCCAAACATGACCCTTTTTATTCAAGCCAATGGTCTTACAATTGAATTCTTGATTCCCATTAGATATGCATGCACGCATGCAAGAGAGAGAGAGAGAGAGAGAGAGAGAGAGAGAGAGAGAGTGGAATAAGCTGAAATTTCAC
Source organism: Conus canariensis (assembly GCA_033310375.1). Lineage (NCBI taxonomy): Eukaryota > Metazoa > Mollusca > Gastropoda > Neogastropoda > Conidae > Conus > Conus canariensis. Next base: position 43,402,046 of record CM065741.1, on the reverse strand, counting down.
ACCAACCTATTTTGGGGGGTCATTTCTATGAAAGCAATCGACAGAAAATGAACGTTCATATTCTTCTACTCGTCTTTTCCCTGATTTCACAATAGCATGATATTGTGTCATTCAGAAAAAAAATTCTCATCTCTTTTTACGGCCCAAAAAAATGTACAATTCACATTTTCATTCTAGCTCTGCGAGTGAACATTTTACTGTTGCAACATGATGATGCGATTGTCAGATAACCTTTCGGTAATTGGGTTTTTTCCTTCTCTAGCATCCTCTCACCACCCACATCCTTAACCTTCTTTCTTTCTACTTCCCTAAAAAAACACAAACGGTGTGTTTAACCATTCGCTTTGTGGTGTTCCACCCGCATTCCTTGATGGTCAGCTTACATGACGTCAAAACAGCAGATGGGGGCCATGTAATTCACCTGAAGTGTTGGACTCTCAATCTTCTTCTTCTTGTATCTGTTCTAAGCACAGCAGACAAAAAAAGATCTGCATCAAGTGAAAGCATTTTAACCTTGTCTACAGTTACAATGGAAACTGCATGAGTGAATTCATGATGCAGCCAACATTGATCTGAAGATGATGACCAGGGGTTCTGAACTGCTGGAATATGGCTTAGATTATATTTTAAGGATGAAAAGCTACTTCCCTCCTAATTAAAAAAAAATAGCCATGAATCTGCGATTCAGGGCAAATAAAGTCTGACTGGAATAAAATTTCGTGGAAGCAAACAAGAAATGTTTACATAGTTAAAAACAAACAGTAGGCAATGATAAACCACCCGAACACATTGCTGTTGATGTCATTCTCTGCACACAGAGAGGGGAGGCGGTAAATTAACCACGCTGTTATCCCAGGATGCTCCAACTCCTTTTCTCTTTCAGACTCAGCTCCTTTCACCCCATCTCCAAGCTCTTCAAAGCAGAAGCATGACCCCCGACGTCACACAAGAGGCCTGGCACGTGCTCTGCTGAACAAATCGCTCATTGACCCGCGGTTTCTAGTGCTCAGCAACATTCTTCGTCACAGCTCTTGAGCCTCCCGATGGAAAAAGACAACAGAAGTGTGTGTCTTTGTGTTTGTGAGAAGCGTTTGTTTGTGAGATGGGATAGGATGGATGATGAATTGAGAGGACGGGTTTGGGAGGAGGGGCAGATGAATAAGGACTGGAGGGGGGGGGGGGGGGGGGGCTTGATATTGTTGAGCGCTCTCATCTAAATAGAGTCTCAATTTGTTATGTATGCTTTTTTGTGGTAGACGGTGTTATTAAGGCAATTCAAAACATATTTTGGTGTGTGTTGTGCTGATCAAAAACAAACAAACAAAAACAAAAAATAAATACAGGACACATACTATTGGGTAGAATAGAGTGACATGAACTTCCTCTTTTTCCATGCACCTGCATTATGGGAATGATTATTTTCTCTTATTGGATCCTTTCTTGCAATGTGAGTACATGGTAATCTCACTTATAATGACTCAATTGACAAGAACTCGTCTGACATGCCAACGAATATCAGGAGTAAAATGGGCTTCTAAAATGACATGTTTAAAAAGAAATGTACACACAGACGCTGTCAGTTGAGTTTATTTCATCATACAGGCTTTCTCGGCAGCAGTTGATCATTCTTTGCATAAAAGTCTGAAGGAAAGATCCAAAGAATTCAGCTCCTTAATTAAGCCATACATAAGTCAAGTCCAAATTAAACTGTGCCAAGCAAACATTAGTTGCCCATTTTCTTTAACCTTTGGTTTTGTGTTGTTTTTTTTTCTTCATTACCACATACACGAAACAACATCATGTATGCACTATACAGAAGACAGTTTGTGTCCATTCTTAGTATTTTGATCCACTTTTTGATTGCTTAAACGTAATAAAAGGGGTATAGTCCAGCGTCTTTGTATTTCACTGCATCTGGACTTTTTTTAATACACGTGAGAGAGAGAGAGAGAGAGAGAGAGAAGAGAGAGAGAGAGAGAGAGAGAGAGAGAGAGAGACTCCTTCTTGATCACCAGAGAATAAGGAGAATAATGATGTCGATGTCAGCTCTCTATAGCTTCTGGTCTTAAGCCAAGCAAGAAGCCACACAAGTCTCTAAGGCATCATCAAAGACACCTCTTCCCTCAGCCCTTCTCTACCTCCCTGCCCAATCCCCCCCCCCCCCCAAGCCAACATCATCACTCCCCCACTTCCACATCCTCTAACATTCCGGCCACAGAATGTTAAAAGCCCCACACCGCTTTAACGGTCAGTTTGCTACACGCGATGGCTCTTGAGAGAGAACCCATCTAGGCTCAACAGGCACGCAATATCCGCCCATGAGTCGATGGAGAAACCTTTAACGGACTTGCTCTGAGGAAGCTGTGTACTGGAATGACCAGTCCGACCGCCATCGTGGCTCAGGAGTGTTGGAGAATGACCACTCCACGCAGGATGTTCACCTGACAGATACCGTGTATGTTGTGTTCTCAGAGGAGTGTGTAAGGAGGGGAAGGAGGCAGAGTGGGGTAGTGTGTGTATGTGTGTGCTGGGAAAGAACATTGGAGGGGGGGGGTGGAGGAGATGGGGGTGTACTGGAATAACCTGTCCTTCACTGCCATGGCTCAGGAGTGTTGACAGACTTCAGACAGGCGTCATAAACGATTTTGTTAAAAGAAAAATAAAACTCAGTAGTTTCCATATATGCTTTCAGTATCTGAAAACTTCATATTCCCTTGTCCCTCTCCCAGATACCATCCATATATGCTTTCAGTATCTGAAAACTTCATATTCCCTTGTCCCTCTCCCAGATACCATTTCCCTTATCTTCCAGCTTAATTCTGAAATTAAATACCTTAACAGCGTTTGTTAGAGAATATATTCAGTGGGGAAAAAAAGAAGAAAAAAAATATCATCAAAATCCTTGTCAGTAACTATGGTAACAATGCACATCAGTTGGGACATGAGAATAGTTTTCCTGCTAACCTGCTCCCTCCCAGCCCTCCCTCCTCCATCTACCCCCACCTTCCCCACCCACCCATCGCCACCCTCTCCTGCCATCAAGTCATTTTTTTAAATTTCTTTTGCAGAGTGACGTGTTGGCTAGTTTATGCCTGAAAAAGAGGGGGGAAAAGGAACCATTAAAACACCACCAGCACCACCACCATCAACAACAAAACCCATCCTCTGTTCCCCATCTCCCCTCACAAGAGCAAAACTGCTTTCCAAAATGGCTTGGTTGAAAAATGCGAGCATAGAATTGATTTAATCACCAACACCCTGCCAGAAGCAGTCGATTAGACTTTTTTGTTTAAAGGCTGCAGAAAAAGGTCAGATGAAATCGATTCTTTATTGAAGCCATTTATAACTGAAGTCCACATTTAACGTCACCAAGCGAACGTTAATTGTTCAGTTTCATTTTTCACGTTCATCTAGATATGACAACATCACATATGTATTAAATGGAAGATGCTATTCGTCCACTTTTGTCATTTGAATCCACCATTTGATTATATGTAATTAAAAAAATTTATATAACGGTATTCTCAAGTGTCTTTGAGAGAGGAGAGAGAGAGAGGGGGGGGAAGAGAGAGAGAGAGAGAAAGAGAGAGAGAGAAGAGGAGAGAGAGGGAGAGAGAGAGAGGGGAGAGAGAGAGAGAGAGAAGAGAGGAGAAGGAGGAAAGGAGAGAGAGAGACTCTGTCTTGATCATCAGATGGTAGGAACAGGGGAACATTTTCCAATGATAAGCTCTTTACCGCTTCCAGTCTCAAGCCAAGCAGAAGACATGAAAGCCTTTCAGTCATCATGAAAGATAAACCCACCCTAGCCTCTTCATCTACCCCCCTCCTCTCCAACTTCTTCCCTCCCTTAATCACCATCACCCTTTCCCCACTCTCTCCAATTTCCAGCTGCAGAAGGTTAAAAGACCATACTGCTTTAACGGTCAATTTGCTCCTTCCAATGGCTCTCCACAGAAACTCCATCCAGGCTGAACAGGCACGCAATATCCGCCCGTGAGTCGATGGAGAAACCTGTAACGGACTTGCTGTGAGGAAGCTGTGTACTGGAATGAACAGTCCGTCGCCATCGTGGCTCAGGAGTGTTGGAGAATGAACACTCACGCAGGATGTTCACCTGACAGATACCGTGTATGTTGTGTTCTCAGAGGAGTGTTGGAGAATGAACACTGCACGCAGGATGTTCACCTGATAGATACCGTGTATGTTGTGTTCTCAGAGGAGTGTTGGAGAATGAACACTGCACGCAGGATGTTCACCTGACAGATATCGTGTATGTTGTGTTCTCAGAGGAGGGTGTAAAGAGGGGAAGGAGGGAGAGAGGGCTAGTGGGTGTTTGTGTTTGTTGCCAAAGAACGAGGGGGGGGGGGGTAGCTGGGGTGAGAACAGTGTATGGAAAAATTCTATCTGACTTTTAGCTCTTTGGGAAAGCATTCCTCTTGTCACCATAGAAGATTAAATTGGATCAGACAGCTGCTCATTCAAGTATATCCTCCAAAAATAAAAGTTATTACCCGTGCACACACACACACACACACACACACACACACACACCACACACACAGAGTTCTCTCTCTCTCTCTCTCTCTCTCTCTCTCTCTCTCTCTCTCTCTCTCTCTCTCTCTCTCCTACACTCCCCACCCCCCAACCTCAACCACAGTTCATAACTTCATGATCAATTTTCTATTCTAAGACTGAAATCCGATGAGGCCCCTGCGGTTGATTACACAGACACGACAGCGGGGGAGGAGGGTGGAGAGGGAGAGGGCGGAGGGGAACGATCATCCACTGGCTGCCAACACTACGTAGCATACAATGCAAAAATGGTAGGGTGGGAGGTCTAGAAAGGAGCCCTTTCAAACGCTGTCATGGCAATGGAGAGAATTCTTTTCAAAAGCTGACATGGCAATATCCGCCGTCAGTTAAGCCCCCCTCCCCCCCTACCCCCCTACCCCCCCTCCCCCCACCCTGTTTCCCTCGAAGGTGGATTCAATCAGTCCTTTTTCTGAAACAAGGAGGGAACGTGCCACCTGATCCTCAAAAGATTTTCTTTTAATTTCTGAAATTTTAAACATGTCTGTTGTTGTTGTTGTTGTTGTTGTTTGTTTGTTTTTGTTTTTATTTTTTCAAAAACGTATTTTCTCACAAGGAAGTCCTTGACCATGTTTCCCTTATGTCGATATCTAAATTCTTAACAACTCTAACGGCAGATCTGCTGAAGAATTAAAAGGCAGTGGTGGTCTAATGGATACTGTTCCTTCAGACTTGTAGACGAACCATGAGAAAGTGGGGGTGGAATGGGTGCTGCCTCTTCAGATATGTAGAGGAATCATGAGCGAATGGTGTGCTAATGGATACTGTTTCTTCAGACATGAAGATTAACCGTGAGGGAGTGGTAGTATAATGGGTGATGTTCCTTCACAAATGTTCATGGACCATGAGGGAATGCTGGTCCGATGAGAATTGTTCTTTCACACAAATACATTTTTTCCCCCGCATACGCAGGCTGATACTCCTGCGGACACTCCCTGTATAGACAGGCATGAATTAATCCCATCTACCCAACAAAGGGAGTGGAGTTTTGTGTGTATGACCGTTTTTTTATCCCGCCATCAAGGCAGCCATACTCCAGCTTCGGGGAAGGTGCATGCTATGTGTAACGTGCCATCCATACCAACGGCCAAACTGGCCTTCACTTCCGAAAGTTGGTGATAGGATTTTACGTGTGTGCAAGATGCTACGCGTGCGTTCACACACGGAACCTCGGTTTATAGTCTCATTCGAAGGACTGTATGGGAAATGGAGTCAGAACCAATGTTAACTCCGAGGAAAAAATCCCCCTGTACCGAAACGGCCCGGCGGAGATTCAAACCCGCAGCCCCAAGATTACGAGTCCGGCGCTCTACCACTAGGCTATTCAGGCCCCCACACAAGTGGTAGGCTAATCGGTACTGTTTCTTCAGACGTGTAGATGAGTCATGACGGGTGCTGTTTTCACATATGTTGCGAAGAGACCCAAAGGAAAGACGTCAAATAGATACTATGCCTGCAGAAGAGCTTTTTTTTTTTTGCTCATCGAATGAAGTAGATTTCCCCAAGACTTACTGAAAGGGAAGGAGGTGGTGGAATTCAAGTATAGCATAATCGACAAATTTCCTATTTTATCCCCTTGACCTAAACGCACATACCCACCAGATATTCCTCCCGTACACTGCCTACCCTTTGATCCGCATCGGAAATAAAGCAATAAGCCGATTACATCAATTTACTTGTGGTTTACATGAGTGAGAAAGAGTGACGAAAGAGCAATGATGCAGCTGGTGAGTTAAGTATGTCTGATGTCTGATGTGTACACTTGCTAAGACAGAGACTGAGGAGTGGTAGGGGAAGGGAAGTGAAGGGGGGGGGGAGGGGGAATGGGCAGGGGTGGGGACTGGGAAAGAAGGCATGTGAGTATTGATGCATGCACACGTGGGAGAGAGAGGTTTTATCTATCTTGATTGATCGATTGATCGATCAACTGATCAGTAGAGAGAGAGAGAGATAGACAGATTGATAGGTAGATAGATAGATAGATGTGTGTGTGTGTGTGTGTGTGTGTGTGTGTGTGTGTGTGTGTGTGTGTGTGTGTGTGTGTGTGTGTGTACCAACGCACCTCTCTCTCTCTCTCTCTCTCTCTCTCTCTCAAAATCTGTTACCGTGTCTCCTCCATCACCATCGCCCCCTCTCTCTTCTCTCTCTCTCTCTCTCTCTCTCTCTCTCTCTCTCTCTGGATGTGTGCCCTCACTCTCCCTTCCCTTTTCCTCGTGTTGGTGTTACGCGCTCTCTCTGAAGGATAACACAAGAAGTCGATTAGCCAATCCTGTTGGTTTTCATGCCTTGAAGCAGACAACGCGCAGGTCACCCTCTTTCAACCAGTTTCGTCATCACTTCAACAGACCTCGCCCTTCTACCTTCCTTTCTTCAACAGACTGTCCCCTACCTTCCCTTTCTTCAACAGTCCCCTACTTCCTTTCTTCAACAGTCCCCTACCTTCCCTTTCTTCAACAGACCTCGTCCCCCTACCTTCCCTTTCTTCAACAGTCCCCCTACCTTCCCTTTCTTCAACAGTCCCCCTACCTTCCCTTTCTTCAACAGACCTCGTCCCCCTACCTTCCCTTTCTTCAACAGTCCCCCTACCTTCCCTTTCTTCAACAGTCCCACTACCTTCCCTTTCTCAACAGACCTCGTCCCCTACTTCCTTCTTCAACAGACCTCGTCCCTACCTTCCCTTTCTTCAAACTGTCCCCTACCTTCCTTCTTCAACAGTCCTCCCTACCTTCCCTTTCTTCAACAGACCTCGTCCCCCTACCTTCCCTTCTTCAACAGACCTCGTCCCCCTACCTTCCCTTTCTTCAACAGACCTCGTCCCCCTACCTTCCCTTTCTTCAACAGACCTCGTCCCCCTACCTTCCCTTTCTTCAACAGACCTCCCCCTACCTTCCCTTTCTTCAACAGACCTCGTCCCCCTACCTTCCCTTTCTTCAACAGACCTCGTCCCCCTACCTTCCCTTTCTTCAACAGACCTCGTCCCCTACCTTCCCTTTCTTCAACAGACCTCGTCCCCTACCTTCCCTTTCTTCAACAGACCTCGTCCCCCTACCTTCCCTTTCTTCAACAGACCTCGTCCCCCTACCTTCCCTTTCTTCAACAGACCTCGTCCCCCTACCTTCCCTTTCTTCAACAGACCTCGTCCCCTACCTTCCCTTTCTTCAACAGACCTCGTCCCCTACCTTCCCTTTCTTCAACAGACCTCGTCCCCCTACCTTCCCTTCCTTCAACAGTCCCCCTACCTTCCCTTTCTTCAACAGACCTCGTCCCCCTACCTTCCCTTTCTTCAACAGACCTCGTCCCCCTACCTTCCCTTTCTTCAACAGACCTCGTCCCCCTACCTTCCCTTTCAACAGACCTCGTCCCCTACTTCCCTTTCAACAGACCTCGTCCCCTACCTTCCCTTTCTTCAAAACCTCGTCCCCTACCTTCCTTTTTCACAGACTGTCCCCTACCTTCCCTTTCTTCAAAGACTCGCCTACCTCCTTCAAGACCTCACATCAGACTGCCCACCTTCCTTAACGTCGTCCACCTCCTTCTTCGACTTCCTATCCTCACCTCCCCCTTCTTTCTTCAAGACCCGTCCTCTCTTCAAGACGCCTACCTTCCTTTCAAAGACTCGTCCCCCCACCTCTTTCTTCAACCTCTCCCCACTTCCTCTTCCTCTTCACCTTCCTTTCTTCACGACCTTCTCCACCTCCTCTTCCTCTCACCTGTCCCTACCTTCCTTCTTCAACAGACTCGTCCCCTACTTCCCTTCTTCACTCTCGCCCCCCTATTCCTTTCACCTCCTACCTCCTTCTTCACCTCCTCCTCCCCTACACCCTCCTCTTCCTTCACACCTCCTTCCACCTTCCCTTTCTTCACAGCCTCGTCCCCTACTTCCCTTCTTCCACTCTCTCCTCCACCTCTTCTTAACAGACCTCGTCCCCTACCTTCCTTTTCAACACTCGTCCCTACCTTCCCTTTCTTCAAACCGTCCCCTCCTTCCCTTCTCAACAGACCTCGTCCCCTACCTTCCCTTTCAACAGACCTCGTCCCCTACCTTCCTTTCTTAACAGACCTCGTCCCCTACCTTCCCTTTCTTAACAACCTCGTCCCCCTACCTTCCCTTTCACAGACCTCGTCCCCTACCTTCCCTTTCAACAGACTCGTCCCCTACCTTCCCTTTCAACAGACCTCGTCCCTACCTTCCTTTCAACGACCTGTCCCCTACCTTCCCTTTCAACAGACCTCCCCCTACCTTCCTTTCACAGACTCGTCCCTACCTTCCCTTTCAACAGACCTCGTCCCCTACCTTCCTTTCAACAGACCTCGTCCCCTACCTCCTTTCAAAACCTTCCCCCTACCTCCCTTTCCAAGACCTCGTCCCTACCTTCCCTTTCAACAGACCTCGTCCCCTACCTTCCTTTCAACAGACTCGTCCCCTACCTTCCCTTTCAACAGACTCGTCCCTACCTCCTTTCAACAGACCTGTCCCCTACCTTCCTTTCAAAGACCTCGTCCCCTACCTTCCTTTCTTCAAAGACCTGTCCCCTACCTTCCTTCAACAGACTGTCCCCTCCTTCCTTCAACAGACCTCGTCCCTACCTTCCCTTTCAACAGACCTCGTCCCCTACCTTCTTTCAACAGACCTCGTCCCCTACCTTCCTTTCAACAGACTCGTCCCCTACCTTCCCTTCTTCAACAGACCTCGTCCCCCTACCTTCCCTTTAAAGACCTCGTCCCCTACCTTCCCTTTCTTCAACAGACTCGTCCCCTACCTTCCCTTTCAACAGACCTCGTCCCCTACCTTCCTTTCAACGACCTCGTCCCCTACCTTCCCTTTCAACAGACTCGTCCCCTACCTTCCCTTTCCAACAGACCTCGTCCCCTACCTTCCCTTTCTTCAACAACCTCGTCCCCTACCTTCCCTTTCAACAACCTCGTCCCCTACCTTCCCTTTCAACAGACCTCGTCCCCCTACCTTCCCTTCTTCAACAGACCTCGTCCCCCTACTTCCCTTTCAACAGACCTCGTCCCCTACCTTCCCTTTCAACAACCTCGTCCCCTACCTTCCCTTTCTTCAACAGACCTCTCCGCCCCTACCTTCCCTTTCTTCAACAGACCTCGTCCCCCTTCCTTCCCTCTTTCTTCAAGACCTCGTCCCCTACCTTCCTTTCACAGACCTCGTCCCCTACCTTCCCTTTCAACAGACCTCGTCCCCTACCTTCCCTTTTTCAACAGACCTCGTCCCCTACCTTCCCTTTCAACAGACCTCGTCCCCTACCTTCCTTCTTCAACAGACCTCGTCCCCCTACCTTCCCTTTTCAACAGACCTCGTCCCCCTACCTTCCTTTCTTCAACAGACCTCGTCCCCCTACCTTCCCTTTCAACAGACCTCGTCCCCCTACCTTCTTCAACAGACCTCGTCCCCTACCTTCCCTTCAACGACCTCGTCCCCTACCTTCCCTTTCTTCAACAGACCTCGTCCCCTACCTTCCCTTTCAACAGACCTCGTCCCCCTACCTTCCCTCTTCAACAGACCTCGTCCCCCTACCTTCCTTTCAACAGACCTCGTCCCCTACCTTCCCTTCAACCTGTATCCCTTTCAACAGACCTCGTCCCCTACCTTCCCTTTCTTAACAGACCTCGTCCCCCTACCTTCCCTTTCTCAACAGACCTCGTCCCCCTACCTTCCCTTTCTTCAACAGACCTCGTCCCCCTACCTTCCCTTTCAACAGACCTCGTCCCCTACCTTCCCTTTCTTTAACAGACCTCGTCCCCCTACCTTCCCTTCTTCAACAGACCTCGTCCCCACCCCTTACCCCCCTTCCCTTTCAACAGACTCGTCCCCTACCTTCCCTTTCTTCAACAACCTCGCCCTCCCTACCTTCCCTTTCTTCAACAGACCTCGTCCCCACTCCTTTCTTCAACAGACCTCGTCCCTACTTCCCTTTCAACAACCCGTCCCCCTACCTTCCTTTCAACAGACCTCGCCTCCCCTACCTTCCCTTTCTTCAACAGACCTCGTCCCCTACCTTCCCTTTCTTCAACAGACCTCGTCCCCTACCTTCCCTTCCAATCCAACAGACCTCGTCCCCTACCTTCCCTTTCAACATCGCCCTCCTCCCTCAAGCCTTCCCTTCTTCAACAGACCTCGTCCCCTACCTTCCCTTTCTTCAACAGACCTCGTCCCCCTACCTTACCCTTTCAACAGACCTCGTCCCCCTACCTTCCCTTTCATTCCAACAGACCTCGTCCCTACCTTCCCTTTCAACAGACCTCGTCCCACCTACCTTCCTTTCAACCGCCTCGATCCCCCTACCTTCCCTTTCAACAGACCTCGTCCCCTACCTTCCCTTTCTTCAACAGACCTCGTCCCCCTACCTTCCCTTTCTTCAACAGACCTCGTCCCCCTACCTTCCCTTTCAACAGACCTCGTCCCCCTACCTTCCCTTTCTTCAACACCTCGACCACTTTCCTTTCTAACACCTCGTCCCCTACCTTCCCTTCAACAGACCTCGTCCCCTACCTTCCCTTTCAACAGACCTCGTCCCCTACCTTCCCTTTCAACAGACCTCGTCCCCTACCTTCCCTTTCTTCAACAGACCTCGTCCCCTACCTTCCCTTTCTCAACAGACCTCGTCCCCTACCTTCCCTTTTTTCAACAGACCTCGTCCCCTACCTTCCCTTTCATCACAGACCTCGTCCCCCTACCTTCCCTTTCTTCAACAGAACCTCGTCCCCCTACCTTCCCTTTCAACAGACCTCGTCCCCCCTACCTTCCTTTCAACAGACCTCGTCCCCCTACCTTCCCTTTCAACAGACCTCGTCCCCCTACCTTCCCTTTCAACAGACCTCGTCCCCTACCTTCCCTTTCTTCAACAGACCTCGTCCCCCTACCTTCCCTTTCTTCAACAGACCTCGTCCCCCTACCTCCCTTTTTCAACAGACCTCGTCCCCCTACCTTCCCTTTCAACAGACCTCGTCCCCTACCTTCCCTTTCCAAGTAGGCTAGTCCTGATCCCTCGCTCAACTAAGACTCAGGTAAGAGTTCACAGTTAGCTTCTGACAGGCAGAGTGGAAGAGGGAGGCAGGTACTCTCCGATAAATGTAGCTAGACAGACAGATAGATAGATAGATAGATAGATGAATAGATAGATGGATGGATAGATAGATAGATAGATAGATAGATAGATAGATAGATAGATAGATAGATGAATAGATAGATGGATGGATAGATAGATAGATAGATGGATGGATAGATAGATAGATAGATAGATAGATAGATAGATAGATAGATAGATAGATAGAGACCTTTCATCTTCTATAGAACGAAGAAATCTTCTGTTATATGTTAGACAGAAAATAGTCGTGACTGTTACAAAATATTGGGGAAATACAAAGAAAAACGAATCAGGGAAAGCATTTCTCACCCTATGATTTTTGTTTTCGTTCACAGATTAGATGAAGGCCCACTGGATGTAACGAGTGTGAAATGTGACCAGATAATATTTCTTTTACGCCACTCCACTCATGATTTCAAGTTTGATGAGAGAGAGGAGAGAGAGAGAGAGAGAGAGAGAGAGAGAGAGA
>CM065741.1:43377381-43379881 GCA_033310375.1 Conus canariensis | reverse complement strand
GCACGGACGCAAGCACACACACGCGTACGCACGCACGGACGCAAGCACACACACACACACACACACACACACACAAAACACACACACACACACACACACACACAACGGTTTCATTCTGTGAAGAGCTCATAAGGCTTGCTTCTGGTAACCTGCTGGTCAGAAACAGTTCGTGATAAGAAAAAAGGAAATTACCACGTCGAGTATATCCTGTTGCATACATGACTAGCGTCTGCAGATTAAACACAAGATCAGATGAAGGAGAAAATATGAAATTTAAGTATGGGTGGTTCAAGTATACCTTTTGTGCACCTAGTAGTTTCTGAACTTATGACGGTCTGTGAAAGGTTTGTTTTCTCTCGGTGAAAGGTTTGTTTTCTCTCTCTCCTCTCTCTCTCTCTCTCTCTCTCTCTCTCTCTCCTCTCTCTCTCTCTCTCTCTCTGAACTATGATGTCAGTGTGTTGCTGAACATTTCTAGCTCATGGGCCTTCTTGCGATGTGAGTGACTCTAATTTTTTTTAAGACATCTTGTGTTCTTGACGATCATGTCACAGAGGATGTCTCTGGATTTGTCTGTCGCATCTTCACATAGATCGAACACTATGGTTAGTCCCAGTTATACACAGTCTGTATAAAAATATAAAAAAAACAGAATCTGTCTTCTGTGTTTGATACTTCTTCCACAATGGTTGTTGCTCAACCCCAACGTTCAGAGAACAATGTTAATCAGACCCACAGTTGACATTGAAACGAACGTTTGAAGAAACTATACCCCCAAGATACCAGCTAAATGACGTAATTCTTCGCAGCAAATATTTTGCTCATCACCAAGAAAATGTTATATTGAATGCACTTCCGTTTCCTCCCCCCCCCCCCCCCCCCCTTCCCCCAGCCTCTACATTTTGAAGCCGGCAGCCTATGACAGCAAATAAAACGCATGTCATGCACGTTAATCAAATCAACCTATCATATTCTTATGCTGCCACATTGTTTTTCTCTTTGCCTTTTCAACTGCATATTATTCTCTTTTTTCTTCCAAATGAACCTGCATTTCTTCTTCTATCCTGCATGTCGATGGGTGTAGTCATGTTTGCATTAGATAACTAATTTGTTATGATATCAGTGATTCTATAATACATGTCAAAAACGAGGTGACTGAGGGTGGAAAATGAAGCAAATTTTTAAAAGACATTGCATTAGTTCCGCTAGACGATACGGACAAACAGATTACAGGACAAAACACAATCCATCTATAATACATGTTTTTATTGTCTAATAATCTCTTTTGGACCAAGCCATTATAAGTTCATTTACACACACACACACACACACACACACACACACACACACACACACAGATGCTCTTCTCAAATAAGGTGAGAGTTGCTTTTATTCTGAGAAACTTGACAGTATAAAAATACAAAAGAGACACACATAGCCATGCCAGAAGAAATAGAGGCCCCAGCGCCTGACTTTTTCTGCTCCTCTCTTTCTTGGTTTATTTGCCTGCTTTATTATTTTGTTGGTTTGTTGTTTCAGTTTTGCTTTTTATTCTGTTCAGAAGTGGTGTGAAGGAGACAAATGTTTGAAAAGGTCAGCTCTCACACGCTATTTACTTGACAGCCAGCATGGAAAATGCAAGGTTTTAGAGCAGCAGCAGCCGCACAGAAAATAAAACTGCACTGTTAAACCTTCCTGTTCTTCATGTCAGTCCTTCCATTTCTAAACAAATTTGAAAAGTTAGTGATGGAGCACCGCCTAAGTAGGTCGACAAACGAATCACAAGACTAGACATGACGCGTTTCGACCTTTTAGGCCTTCTTCAGGCAAGATACACAACACTCAGGACAACGCCTACCTTGCGCCGATTCGGATGAAGATAAGCGACTGCTCGTTCATTTTCGTTGTCCTGAGTGTTGTGTATCTTGCCTGAAGAAGACCTAAGAGGTCGAAACGCGTTTTATTTTGTCTTGTGATTCGCTTGCCTACGTTTTTGGCGGTGCTTTATCAATAACGTTTCAAATTTGTTTAGATTTCCGCCTGCAGTCGCCTCACTTTGCAACTACTTCCATTTCTAACAAAACAACAATACCAACAAACAGTCCTCTTGCAAAAAGGTTATGTATTCGTTCACGCCTGTTGGTTGGTTTGTCTCTCAGCAGGACTACACTCAAACAGCATGACCGATTTTAACCAAACTAGGTGGAAAGATCGAGCGAGCGTGTAACATTTCGGTGCTGACGCATGTTAGACATTGGGATCCATTCAGTAAGATTAAGATCATTTCAAAATGTCCTCTAAACATCAACACTGTGATGTTGCTGTATACGACCAGATCACTATCTGTAGGGTAATATATTTTTAGGTAATATTGGAAAATTTGCGGTGATACAAACATTGGCATTTGTATATTCCTTATCCTATAATTCAAAAATTACATGGGAAGTAACTCTTCAATTTGTACATACTCTTATTTCCCTTGACAGGAAAGAATGTTTATTTC
>CM065741.1:43362381-43372381 GCA_033310375.1 Conus canariensis | reverse complement strand
CGGCTCATTTCACCACGCTTCATTTAGAAAAGATGGCTGTGTAGCTTTAATTCTCCAAAGATTAGAAGCGGAGGAAGGGGGCGATTGTGTGATTTACATCACCAAATATAGCTGGCGCTTAATTATGGCTGAGGGCTTAGGTTAAAAGGTCAAAGTTCCATAACCTAACAGCCTTGCGGGCAGTGAACTCTCAGAGGCTGAACGTGTCTGGAGTACGGCATGAGGGAAGGCAGAGCTCATCCCTCTCCTTCCGCCGCCTTTAGACGGCCCTGAACTGAATCAGGTACGTATTTACTACTGGATGGGCAAACCAAGTTTTCGAGTTGGAAGAGTTGGGTGAGATATTTGCTTCACCCAATATTGCTGATGAAAAATAAAGTGGATTATTTCACTAAAATATTACTCGAGGAGGTGACAAGATGACTTACGTCACAGCATCTTCCTGGATGAGATGACTGGGTGAGTTTATTAGTATTGCTGTATGAAATGACTGGGTGACTTTATTATATATTGCTGAATGAGTTGAGTGGGTGACTTTATTATATATTGCTGAATGAGCTGAGTGGGTGACTTTATTATATATTGCTGAATGTGATGAGTGGGTGACTTTATCATATATTGCTGAATGAGATGAGTGGGTGACTTTATCATATATTGATGAATGAGATGAGTGGGTGACTTTATTATATATTGTTGAATGAGTTGAGTGGGTGACTTTATTATATATTGCTGGATGAGATGAGTGGGTGACTTTATTATATATTGCTGGACGAGATGAGTGGGTGACTTTATTATATATTGCTGAATGTGATGAGTGGGTGACTTTATTATATATTGCTGAATGAGATGAGTGGGTGACTTTATTATATATTGCTGGATGAGATGAGTGGGTGACTTTATTATATATTGCTGAATGTGATGAGTGGGTGACTTTATTATATATTGCTGAATGAGATGAGCGAGTGACTTTATCATATCTTGCTGAATGAGATGAGCGAGTGACTTTATCATATCTTGCTGAATGAGATGAGTGGGTGACTTTATTATATATTGCTGAATGAGATTACTGGGTGACTTTATTATATATTGCGGGAGGATCTGACAAGGTGACTTACTTTATATTGCTGTAAGAGATGTCTGTGTGACTTACGTTTCTCCCTATTGCTGGCGGAGACGATAGGGGATTTACCTCACTGTAAAATGCTGGAGGAGATGACTGGTTGACTTATTTTACTCTATATTGCTGGAGAAGATGACTGGGTAACTTACTTTACTATACATTTGCTGGAGAGGACAGGGCTACTTACATTACTATATATTGCTGGAGGATATGACTTGATAACTTACTTCAGTACAAACTGCTAGAAGAGATCACTGTATGACATGTCACCAAACGTTGCTTGAGGAGGTGACAGGTGACGTATTTCACCAAATATTGCTGGAAGAAGTATCTGAACGATTTACTTCTTCCACTATCACAGAGAGAAATGTGTCAGTGACTTCTTTCACCGAAGAATGCTGGAAGAGGTGAATTGGGGCAACTTTCTCAATATTGCTGGAAGGGATGACTTGTTCACTTATTTCACTTAAACATGATACTGTTTCCATCCGTACAGGGAGAACTCTGACGTCTGTTAGCAGTCCCATTGCACACAGTGGAAAGATTACAGCGGAAGAAGCTATCTTTGAGAACTGTGTTGCAATAAAGAACTACGGAAAGGAATGAATCCAACGAATATTCCTCTTGGACAGGGCGGGAAGTTGGGTTTTTATAACCCCTTGTAATCTGAAAAGGTTGTGATGAAATAGACCTTGGATGAAATATGTACACTTCATTCAATTCAATTCAGTCAACTTTATTGTCCATCGGGAATTTTTCTTCTGCTCCACATCATTTCACAAGTACATGACCATTTATATACCCGTGTCCACCAGCTTGCTTGGAATGAAAGATTTTATAAAACAGGGCTACTGTCCCATAGCTTAGTTTTCGTAGAGGGCGTGCACCCCTAGTGATTCACGGTGTCAAAAACGACGAAGCCCATTTCTCTCTTCTCACCGTCTTCACCACCCTTAACTGAATCACTTACCGCTGGTATTTTCTGAGACAGCAACTGGGAAACAGAATGCATTTAAATACAGATTGACAGATATCATATATATATATATATATATATAGAGAGAGAGAGAGAGAGAGAGAGAGAGAGAGAGAGAGAGAGAGAGAGAGAGAGAGAGAGAGTCTTTTGTCTTTTTCTGCTGACTTGAGAGGGTGGGTTTGTGGCTTATTAGTTTGCTACAGTTCTTAACTTCTTTTTTCATTGTTTTTGTTTTTGTTGTTGTTGTTGTTGTTGTTATGTTGTTGATGACGATGATGATAATCTACTTTACCCTTCTTTGTGTCTTTCTCTCTCCCTATGTGTGTCTTTCTCTCTCCCTATGTGTGTCTTTCTCTCTCCCTATGTGTGTCTTTCTCTCTCCCTATGTGTGTCTTTCTCTCTCCCTATGTGTGTCTTTCTCTCTCCCTATGTGTGTCTTTCGCTACTTTTCTGTCCCTTTCCGCGCGCGCGCACGCGCGTGTGAGTGTGCATGTGCGTGTGTGTGTGCGTGTGTATGTGTGTGTGTGTGTGTGTGTGTGTGTGTGTGTGTGTGTGTGTGTGTGTGTGTGTGTGTGTTAGAATTAAAGTGCATGTATTCAAGCTGCATGCATGCATGGACGCTAGTATGTGTGTGTGTGTGTGTGTGTGTGTGTGTGTGTGTGTGTGTGTGTGTGTGTGTGTGTGTGTGTGTGTGTTTGTCGCAGGTATGCAAGCTGCATGCATTCATGTGTGTGTTTGTGCGTGGTGTGTGTGTGTGTGTGTGTGTGTGTGTGTGTGTGTGTGTGGTGTGTGTGTGGATAATTCTGTATTGTTCCCAAATCCCAAGGAAGACAGCAGTTCACAACACATCGCTGATTCTTATTCTCAATATTACACACGAAGTCTAACACAATATTTGTACTTGTATGTATGGTCATACACTTGTGTGCTTGTGCATGTTTGTGTGTGTGTGTGTGTGTGTGTGTGTGTGTGTGTGTGTGTGTGTGTGTGTTGTGTGTGTGTGTGTGTGTGTGTGTGTGTGTGTGTGTGTGTGTGTGTGTGTGTGTGTGTGTGACACAGAGAGAGAGAGAGAGAGAGAATATAATTATAACGCACACAGATTTTGTTTGCGTGACCAAATCATTTATTTATTCATTGAATCGTTCATTCATTCATTCATCAATCCATTCAGTCACTCAGTATTTTATCTATTTTTCTCATTCGTTCATTTGTTGATTCATTCGTCTGTCCACACACGCACACACACACACACACACACACACACACACACACACACACACACACACACACACACACACACACACAAGCAAACAGATTTTGTGTGCGTGACCAAATCTAATTAACTCAAAGCGCCACAGAACACAGTCTTCTTATTAGAGAGAGGAACCCCATGAGCACAGTTGGTGCACAATATGCCTAAAGAGCAGAACTGCGCTTTTTACAGCGTGTGTGTGTGTGTGTGTGTGTGTGTGTGTGTGTGTGTGTGTGTGTGTGTGTGTGTGTGTGTGTGTGTGTGTGTGTGTGTGTCGTCTGCTCGCGCGCGCGCGTGTGTGCGCGTGTTTGTGGAAGTGGTGAGCGGAGAGGTGGATAGGGAAAGAGGTTAGGGTTGAGGGAGAAGGGATTTGAAGGATTAACCGCCGTGTGTTGTCAGTAATGTTGCACGTGCAAAGACCATTATTATGTGCAGCCAGCATCCAGTTCAAGCAGATTTGTCCGAACTTTCAGGGTACATAAGATAGCCCTCTGTTCCCTTGTTTTGGAGTGTCAGTCAGTGTGTGTGTGTTGCTGTTGTTGTTGTTGTTGTTTGTTTTCCAAAACACGTCGTTAGTTTACATTACGTAACATGTACCACACACACACACACACACACACACACACACACACACACACACACACACACACACACACACTCACACCTACTGGATCCTAGTCACGTGCTGGTCAGAAACTTCCTGAAAAGAAAAGTGGGAATGACAAGTTGAGTATATCCCCCTGCATAATGAAAAACGTCTCGAAATCTCAAATAAGAGTACTTTATGCAGGGACAAATACGAATGTAAGAATGATTTTTTTTATTTATACCTTGTGTGTGATGAATGGTGTCTGAACTTACGGGAGTGGGTTAAACTTTGATTTTCTTGTTCTGATCCAGGGCGTCAATATGTTGCTGAATATTTCATGCACATGAGCTTATCGCGGTATAAATACCTCCATAATTAAAAGAGACGTTGTCTTGTTTTATCAATTATTCCACAAAGGACGTCCATTGCTTTGATGAGAGCATTTTCATATAGATCGGACCGTATGGTTAGTCCCAGGAATACACATTTTCTACAAAGAGAACTCTGTCTCCTGTCTTTAATGCTGATATTGTTCCACAATGACTGCTGTTCAGCCACGACTTTCAGAGAAATGTTAACTCAGGTCTATGACTGTCACTGAAACCAACGTTGCAGCAAAATATACTCAAAAGACACTGTCTGAATGACACAATTCCTTGATTTTCTGTGATTTAACGTTGGATTTGAAGCGCGAAATATTTTTGTTATCACTGGGGGAAATACTGAATGCACTTCCATTTTTCTACAGTTGCATTTTACAGCTGACAGCCCATGACAACAAAATCAGCTTTCTGCGCATCGTACACGTCAGTTATATCCAACCCACCATGTTCTTTTCACTGGTGCATTTATCTTCCTCTTTGCTTTTACACGTGCGTATCATTGACTTTTTTTTCGAAACAAAAATTTCATTCAGTCTGACATGTGGATAGGTGTAGACCATTATTGCATTTGATATGTGATTTGTTACAATAGCAGTGATTTTACAATACATGTTTTTTTACTTTTCAATAATATTAACATTTCTTTTGGATCAGATCATTTCACACACACGAGAGAGAGAGAGAAGAGAAGAGAGAGAGAGAGAGAGGAGAGAGAGAGAGAGATGCCGTTCTCCAAGAAGATGAGAGGGTATTTTTTTTCCCAGAAACTTGACAGTGTAACAATACGAGGAGAGACACACAGCCCTGCCAGAAGGAATAGAAGCCATGGTGTGGGCGTGTAGTTTTTGCTTCTTTGTTTGTTTGCTTGCTTGCTTCTTTGTTTGTCTGTTGTTTTTGTTTTGCTTTGTTTATTTCACTTTGTTTCTAAGTGGGTTGGAAGGACACAAATCTTTGAAAACGTCAACTCTTGCATGCTTTTCACTTGACAGCCAATATACAAAAATGAACGGTTTTAGAGCATCCACGGGAAATAAAAGAGAAAAGCAAAAAGGCTTATGCATTCATTCCTGTCTGTTGGTTTGTTTGTCTCTTAGCAGGAGTATGCAAACGCAGCAGAACCGATCTCAACCAAACTTGGTAGAGAGATCGAGCGAGCCCATGATATTATTGGTGCCGATCCATTTGGAAATGGGGATCCGTTTGTTTAGATCATTCCAGAAATTCCTCTGAACGTCAATACTGTGAAGTTACTGCCTATGACCTGAGAGTAATATCTTTTCATGTAATATTGAATTTTTTTCAATGATATAAACATTGGTATTCATTACATTACCGTTCATATTCTTACCTGCCATTTCAAAACGTGACAGCTCCGCTTGTGAAATTTGCACAGTATATTAAAAGAAAAAAATCCAAACACCATAACTTTTGTTCTATACCTGTAATGGCCATGGTCATTAACTGGGTTTCTTAGAGACATCTATATCGGCTCTACGGATACTGTACCCTAACCACCCGATAGCTATGCCGTGCGTTGTCTTGCCATATAAACTTAGGTCATGGTCATTCGTTTTCACGTCAAATCACACGGCCACCATCAGTTTATACCACACCCTGGGGGCCGGAATAGCTCAGTGGTAGAGCGCCGGACTCGTCATCTTGAGGTTGCGGGTTCGAATCTCCGCCGGGCCGTTTCGGTACAGGGGGATTTTCCCTCGCAGTTAACATTGGTTCTGACTCCATTTCCCATACAGTCTTTCGAATGAGACTATAAACCGATGTTCCGTGTGTGAACGCTCGCATGACATCTTGCACACACGTAAAAATCCCATCACCAACTTTCGGAAGAGAAGGCCAGTTTGGCCGTTGGTATGGATGACACGTTACACATAGCATGCACCTTCCCCGAAGTTGGAGTATGGCTGCCTTAATGGCGGGATAAAAAAAAACGGTCATGCACACAAAACTCCACTCCCTAGACAGGGGGTGTCCGCAGGAGTATCAGCCTGCGTACGCAGAAGAAGAAAATACCACATCCCAGATCTAGGTTAGTACGCCATCAGTTACAACGTAATAAAAGACAGGTACAGCAGCAAGTCTTGTTACCCAGTGTGTCATTGAAATCACAACGTCAGCATTTTGGGGAAAAGAAGACAGACATACAGACAAGTGGTTGGCATGGGCTGTGCATTGTTTGTTTGGTTTGTTTGTTTGTTTGTTTTTGTTTTGTTTGTTTGTTTGTTTTCCTTGCTTGCTTGTTTGAGTAGTGGGAGGGAGGGAATAAACACCTGACAGGAAGGAAAGGGTATGGTCGACTGAGCTTGATCAGGTGTGTGCCGTCTACACGCGCGCGCGCGCGCACAGACACACACACACACACACACACACACACACACACACACACACACACACATATATATATATATATATATATATTGTGTGTGTGTGTGTGTGTGTGTGTGTGTGTGTGTGTGTGTGTGTGTATTATGTATACCTATATATATGTATATAGATATATATTATTTTCTCTCATTCTGTTTCAGTTTCCAGAGAGACACACAGACAGACTGAATGACGGACAGACACACAGACAGACAGACTGACTGACGGACAGACACACACAGACAGACAGACAGACAGAGATACTTTGTAAAAGATCATTCCCTTTAGTTGTTTGACCCCGGTGTATTCATTGTATTTATCTTTCGCTGTTTCCTGCATCCAGATTGATCTGAGAGACAAGACGTACATTCACATTTCCTGAAGGCGTAGAACTGCCATGTAAACAATCTTTACAGCTGTCTGTCTGTTGTTTCTCTCTCGTTTTCTTCGTCATAAATCCCGAGAGCATATATATTTTGCTTGGATTTTGTTGCAGGGCTAGGACAGGCTGATGGTTGGATCCGCAGGTAAATAAGCTAAAAAAATTTTTTCTTTTAAATAAAAAAAGACTAAAATGCCCTTATAATGGCAGTTTGTCTGAGCGACGTGGTGTTTTCTTTGTAGCCATATCTTAAAAAGAGTGAAGCAGATGCCTAGTGCTTTCAACTTTTGATGATTCCGTGACAAACATGGGTCTGCTGTAAGGTTCATCTCTGAATTTTGTTTACGATGCCAAGTGTTTTGACGTTTGATGATTCCGTGACAAGCATGGGTCTGCTGTAAATTTCAACTTTGAATGTTGTTTACCATTCTGCCAGGCGAGATGACCTGATGTCTATCAGTGTTTGAAAATATTCCACAAGCCTCGCCGAATTTATCGGTTCACCCTTCATGAACTAGGTATCATCAGCAATCTCACATTTGTATTATGTTATTTTGATGTCTTTTGAGTTTGGATCTCCCCTTAATATTGTTATTATGATGATTATTATTATTATACTATTATGATTATCATTATGATGATGATGATGACGATTATCATTATTTTATTATTATTATTATTAATATTATATTATTAATATTATTATTATTATTGTCATTGCTGTTGTTGTTGTATTATCATCATCACCACCACCACTACTACTACCACTACTACTACTATCATCATCATCATCATCATCACCATCATCATCTCCCTATCATGCACACTCTGCTGAGACAGCGTCGGTTGCGTCGGCTGGGCCACGTTCGCCGCACGGAAGAGGGTCGCATCCCAAAAGACGTCCGCTATGGAGAGCTTGCCGCAGGGCAGAGAAGCACTGGCCGCCCACAGCTGAGATACAAAGACGTTTGCAAAAGAGACATGAAGGCGCTTCAGATCAACGCTGAGTCCTGGGAGGACCTCGCAGCAGACCGCAACAGCTGGAGAAGCACTCTCAAGAAACAGCTGCAGATTGACGACAGCTGCTGCAGCAGAAAAGCAAGCCCGCAGAAAGGGGATGACAGCCAACAAACCAGTGTCAGCATGCAGATGCGACCGCTGCGACAGAGACTGCCCCTCTCGCAGCCTTCTCTACAGCCACAGGCGACGCTGCTCAGGTCGAACAGTCA
Organism: Conus canariensis; assembly: GCA_033310375.1. Classification (NCBI taxonomy): domain Eukaryota; kingdom Metazoa; phylum Mollusca; class Gastropoda; order Neogastropoda; family Conidae; genus Conus; species Conus canariensis. The sequence goes on along the minus strand of CM065741.1, from coordinate 43,364,068 downwards.
GCCCAGACAGACAGCTAATCTTTGGTCGGATATACTCTATCCATGGTCACCTACGACTTACAGAGCCTACTGGATTATCACTACTACTACTACCACTACTACTACTACTACTACTACTACTACTACTACTACTACTACTACTAGCATCATCACCATCATCATCATCATCATCATCATTAGTCGTAGTAGTAACATAAGTATTAGTATTATTATCATTATCATCATCATCATCATCATCATCTTTATTATTATTATTATTATCATTATAAATGATAATAATATCATCATCATCATTATTATTATCATCATCATTATTATCATCATCATCAGCATGATCTTTATCATTATTATTATCAATTTGATTATTATCATTATCATCATCATCATTAGTATTTCTTTTATTTCTATTATTATTATTATTATTATTATTATTATACTATTATTATGATAAGTACTTAGACCGACTAGACACGAAGAAACTGAGTTTCCTTGTCTTGTCCTTGTAATCGTGGAATGTTTGACGTTGAGTGTAACCGCGGAATTAAGATTTTTGACCATGGTTCTTATCAATCGGCAGATACTGTGATGAACTCAAGAATTCAATCATTTAAGATTTGATCGGGCAATCCAAATTATCGAAAGCTTTCTTGAAGTCAAAATGTAAAAGGATACCAGCCAATATTTTGAATGTTGATAATGCATTTTATTATCTCAGCCACGAGGGTAATGTTACCAGCAGATAGATAGATAGAGATACAGACAGACAAATAGATAGACACACAGACACACAGACAGACATACAGAAAGGAAGGCCAGCAGACAGACCGACAGAGAGACCAACAGATAGATAAGTACGTAGCGAGCTAACTAGTGAGATACACAGATAAATAGTCAGATAAAAAGATATTGAGATGAGTGATACATATTTTCATATGTATGTACATATGGATATATATATATATATATATATATATATATATATATTTATCTGTGTGTGTGTGTGTATGTGTATGTGTGTGTATACACACACACACACACACACACACACACACACACACACACACACATATATATATATATACACTACTCAAAACAATTGAAGTACCACTTAGGAAAACTGCTGTCATTCGAAAGAAAACAAAGCTGAACATAATTTAATGATTGAATATTTTATTTTTATTATTCCTCAATCCATTCAAATTTATTCAAACACCGTGACAAAAAATTATCTTTGTTTTACACTTGATTAAAGAGGCATACCCCCAAAATGAAAAGTAACAAGAGTCTATGGTAGATGTCATGATGTTAATAACGGGTATGACCACCGTTCGCGTTCAAACAAGCGTCACATCGACGTCTCATGGAGTGCACCAGGCGGCGGAGAGTGTCCTGGGGGATCGCCTGCCACTCCTGCTCCAGCAACTGAAACAGCTGGTCCACGGTGTCTGCTGGAGGGTTGTGGGCCCGCACTCGCCTCCCCAGCACGTCCCACAGATGCTCTATGGGGTTCAAATCTGGTGACCTGGCAGGCCAGTCCATTCTTGTCACCTGCTGCCCTTGTAGGAACTGATTCACGATGGCGGCGCGGTGGCACGGCGCGTTGTCGTCCTGGAACTGGGCGCCCTGGCCAACTGCCCTCAGGGCGGGCATCACAAGGGGGCGGATGATGGTGTCGCGGTAGGTGGCA
>CM065741.1:43334881-43344881 GCA_033310375.1 Conus canariensis | reverse complement strand
ACTGGAGGGGACAGGGTGGGAGTGGAGGATGGTGATGAGAGGGTGGGTAAGGAGTGGAAGAAAGAATACAAGAATTTTTAAAAGGGGTTTCATACGTAGATGTTAATTTGTTATCAGCGCATGCGCTAGCGCGCGCGCGCACACACACACACCACACACACACACACACACACACACACACACACACACACACGCACGAACACACGCACGCATACACACACCACACACACACACACACACACACACACACACACACACACACACACACACACACACACACACCAACCACTTTTTTTTTCATAACGCCGCCTTACCCTTTATGCCCACGTCAACGGCTTGAACCCCACGGCGGTCATTCCTGCCGCCCCACGGTCACCAGGCCAGCAGGCCATCGGCCATTGGGCCTGTCCTGTGGCAGCATCAGAACTGGCAGTTCAGAAGCAGCAATCAATAGGAAGCGACGCACCGGAGGAGGCACTGATCTGCCAGCCCGTGAGTTCATTTGTGTCCAGGGGTGTCTGTTCTGATTAAACATTCATAAATCTTCACCCAGTAAGCCCCCTTAGGAAAGGACGATAATCGCGTAGTCGCGGAGTCAGCGTGAGTCGGCGTTTCCCTCCAGAGGGCGCCACTACGAATATTCTGCTTGGGCTCAAAAATAACCCAAGGCGTGAACGTGGAGAGGAAACCGAAATTGGGGTCACCGGGACAGCAGACGTTGAAGGACCCAGAAAACTGGAGTTTTCAATAATGCAATAATTTTGATAATAAATGAGAGTGATGAGGGATGATGTTATGGAAGTCTGTTTCAGTATGAAACTACAAGGCAGGGGTATATACTACATACCTAATACAGATATAAAGCGAATTATATAACACTTTTTGTTCCAAGACGTATTAACATTATCAATTAGAACATACATGGTTGTCTGTGAAATCAACTGTCGTCTGACATTGCAGAGTTCTCAACAATAAAGAACAACATGGACTTCATTATCAAGTGCCTAATAACATAATGGGCTATGGAGATTGTGATGATCGAAGTTTCTGCTACGACAAGAATGAACACAAACATCCGAAATACCAAATCCCTTTTCTGTGACATAGCTGTGACAGTAGACACTTTAAATAGCAGTTAAGGTGGACAGACAAGCAATCCAGGATGCCATGTTGAGGGTTTAACACAGAATAATCACTAAATCTATCACTAAACATGAGAATGCCAGTTTTGCCATCTACAGTCTATCAGTCTCTGTCGAAATTCACTAATAAAACCATGCATATCTCCAACACCCCGATTATCCCTTACAATGCCAAAACCATACTGACAGAGATTTACTGTTACTTGTGAAAGCCAGTTTTTTTTCTGCCGTTCCCCCAACCTATCTCCATCCCCGCCCGGCATCAAGCACAATTAATAGACTGTAAGGTTCACGAGGCAGCCTATTTGATTCCATCTGAGTTAACCTCCACCAATAAAGAATAGAGTTCACTACGGACAATATATATATATATATATATATATATATATATATATATATATATATATGGATGTGCCTTCAAGAGGGATTGCGATGGTTCCCTCGGGCAGCTAGTGAAGGGTTTCTCATGTTTATAACATATTCTCCCCATTTTCTTCGTCTTCAATTTTTTTTTTCTCTCAGGGTTCAGGATCTTTGCCAGGTCATTACAGTAATGACGAAGAATTGTTAGCCTGCACTTGTTTTCCCCACTACTTAATTGTTCAGCATTATATTGTTTGGTCAATCAGTGGGAGATTGCATCTCTTAGGAGATCCAAGTAAAGCTTGTTCTGTACAATTCTTTGCCACTTACAATGCTTGGGTTATTGAACAGCAGAGCTGACCACTCAGACTGTTCCACATATTTTGATCTCCCTTGCATCCTTGAATGGATCCTCAAGCATAAGCTCAAAGATTGTCCCCTACATCTTATACTGTTTGCAAAATGCTCTTAGTTTTTCAGCAACTTTTTTCCCCTCCACACTTTCGTTTTGTTCCGTTTACTATACCCTTCGCTGGCTGCTTCGGGGTGCTGTTGGATTCTTTTTTGAACTCTTGGTGGTGAGAACACCACAGAATTATGGACTGTGGTGTGTCTCTATTTGACACCAAGAGCACAAACACAAATCAGCGCGTCTCCCTGGTGGGTCCGATCCGGCGGACGAAGGGCCTAGGAGCGGGTACTACGGATGGATGTGCCTTCAAGAGGGATTGCGATGGTTCCCTCGGGCAGCTAGTGAAGGGTTTCTCATGTTTATAACATATTCTCCCCATTTTCTTCGTCTTCATTTTTTTTTTTCTTGAGGGTTCAGGATCTTTGCCAGGTCATTACAGTAATGACTGAAAAATTGTTAGCCTGCACTTGTTTTCCCCACTACTTAATTGTTCAGCATTTTATATATATATATATATGGGTTTTCATATTTATAATATACATTTTCTTCATCATCAACACCCCACCCCTTTTTGTTTTAAATTTCAAATCTTTGCCAAGTCATTATTATAATGATGGAAGAATTGTTAACCTGCACTTGTTTCCCCCACTACTTAATTGTTCAGCATTATATTGTTTGATCAATCAGTGGGCGATTGCATCTCTTAGGAGATCCAAGTAAAGCTTGTTCTGCACAATTCTTTGCCACTTACAATGCTTGGGTTATTGAACAGCAGAGCTGACCACTCAGACTGTTCCACATATTTTGATCTCCCTTGCATCCTTAAATGGATCCTCAAGCATAGGCTCAAAGATTGTCCCCTACATTTTATACTGTTTGCATAATGCTTTTAGTTTTTCAGCAACTTTTACCTCTCCACACTTCCGTTTTGTTTATTCTACTACCTTTCGCTGGCTGCTTTGGGGGTGCTGTTGGATTCTTTTTTGAACCCTTGGTGGTGAGAACACCACAGAATTACGGACTGTGGTGTGTCTCTATTTGACGCCAAGAGCACAAACACATTCAGCCGTGTCTCCATGATGAGTCCGATCCAGCGGACGAAAGGCCTAGGAGCAGGCGATACATATAGATCTGCCATCAAGATGAATTGCGATGGTTCCCTCATGCAGCTAGTGAAGGGTTTTCATATTTACAATATACATTTTCTTCATCATCAACCCCCCCCCCCCCTTTTTTTTTTATTTCAAATTTTTGCCAAGTCATCATTATAATGATGGAAGAATTGTTAACCTGCACTTGTTTTCCCCCACTACTTAATTGTTCAGCATTATATATATATATATATATATATATATATTGGATACCCACTTGTCTCCCTATAGAATAAACCAATAGTCGTTTCAATGAACACATGTCACCTACAGTTTCTTTAATGCAAATAGGTGGATCTTTTCAATTTCAAAAGCAGCACTACTGACACCCCACAATTCGGCACCATTGTATATCGGCTGAATCTGAGAGTCGAACAATGTTATAAATAACAGCAGGAAAATCGTTATTTAATGTCGTTTCATCATTATGCACAGCCAAAAATGTTTATCTTTGCTCACAAGGTCTTTACAAGCAAAAATAAGCTTAAGCGTGTTGAAAAAAAACCTGTAACTTGTGTATAATTTATAAACCCCATGTAAAATGCTGTACTTCAACACACTCTCTGCAATAGTGGCTGTACGGCTGTTAAAAGAGGAGAAAAAAAAGGAATTAAAGAAACAGCCCAATCCTGTTCCATCACCAACCCATTACTTCATCCCACCCTCCTGACCCTCTTCACACACACACACACACACACACACACACACACACACACACAACAAACAGAAGAGAAGACAGACATGTAGACAGACAGACAGACGGAGACAGAGAAACAGACAGACAAAGAATAAGCTCGCAAACAGCAACCATGGCCATTCAACCACGAGCGATGACGCAGACTAGACAGAAGCAGCATCCTAGCAACCAGCGTCCCAGAGTTCCTCAGTAAAACGGTCTTTATTTCCGCATCCGGTTTTCTCTGTGTGGTGAGCGACTGGCGAGACAGAGCAGCAGTCCTTAGGTCCAGCTTCATCTTTCAGGGAAAGGAGGAAAGGGTGGAGAGAGGGCGGAGGGAGGGGAGGGAGGAGGCAAAGGAGGGAGGGAGGGAGGAGTGCTCTTCAGCCAAGCACCCCTGCTGAACCCGATCGTTGGACCGTTTAAGGAAGAGTACAGGGCCGGACTGATAATTGCTTCTGTCTGATGGGCTGCTAAGGAATCGAGGTTCATGTCGGACAACTGGAACAGCGGTGGAAATAAGCGGCTGAATAGGAGAGGAAGTGGGGGAGGATGGGGAGAGAGGGCAGAGGTGGCTAGGTGGGTGCGGAAGAGGGAGATGGTGGAGATTGGGGTAGGTGGGGGTGGGGATGGGTATAAGCAAGGGTGGGGGAGGGGGTGGGGAGAGGAGGGAGGAGGTGTATTGTGGCTGTTACATTTCTCGCCTAGATGACGTTTGGGTTGTGGTAGGCTGTGAAACTGAGAAGAGTTCCTAGGGCGCGATGGTCTTGAGTGCAAATCTTAAGAAACTGTATCATCATCATCGTCTTCATCCTCCTCCTCCTCATCATCATCATAGTTTCATCGTCATCATCATCATTAACATTTTCATTATCATCATTGCCATCGTTCTCCTCATCCTCTTCTTCCTCTCCTCCTCCTCCTTCTCATGATTATCATCGTTGTTGTCATCGTCATCATCATCATATCATCTACTGACGTGTCGATGTCGTCAAGAAACGTTAATAACTATAAATGTCACGTCGTCTTCAATATCAAAATTATCGTCATTGTCTCTGCGTTCACATCTATCATCATCATTGTTGTCATGATCGTTATCATCATCACCAGGACTGTGCATAACCATCATCATCATCATCATAACACAAAAATAATGATTGTATAGGGCTTATGTGTAAATCATAAAAGATCCTTTAAAATGTTGTTCTTCAGCCCTCTCTTTGCAACAGTGGCAGCATGGCTGTTAAAAGAGAAAGGAAAAAGGAAATAAAGATACAGCCCAGCCTTCCTTCACCACCACTATCATCCCATCCCCCATCTTACCAACCCCCCCCCCCCATCCCCTATCCCACCGTTCATCCCACCCTCCCAACCCTCTTCACACACAGACACAGACACAGATACACACACACACACACACACACACACACACACACAGGTACAGAGGGTCACAGAGAGAGACAGCCAGACAGACAGAAAGAGACACAGACAGAGATAGAGACAGACAGACAGACAGACAGACAAAGAATAAGCTCACAAACGTCAACCGTGGTCACTCAACTACAAGCAATGACGTCGGCTAGGCAGCAGCAGCATCTTAGAAACCGGTGTCCCAGAGTTCCTCAGTAAACGGTCTTTATTTCCGCCTCCAGTCTTCTCCGTGTGATGAACGACTGGGAGACAGAGCAGCAGTCCTTAGGTCCAGCTTCATCTTTCAGGGAAAGGAGGGAGGGGTGGAGGGAGGGAGGGAGGAAGAAGGGGAGGGGGGAAACGTGGGAGAGAGAGGAGGGAGGAGCGCTCTTCAGCCAAGCACCCCGCTGAACCCGATCGTTGGGCCGTGTGGACCGTTTAGGGGAGAGTACAGGGCCGGACTGATAATTGCTTCTGTCTGATGGGCTGCTAAGGAATCGAGGTTCATGTCGGACAACTGGAACAGCGGTGGAAATAAGCGGCTGAATAGGAGAGGAAGTGGGGGAGGATGGGGAGAGAGGGCAGAGGTGGCTAGGTGGGTGCGGAAGAGGGAGATGGTGGAGATTGGGGTAGATGGGGTTGGGGATGGGGTATAAGCAAGGGTGGGGGAGGGGGTGGGGAGAGGAGGGAGGAGGTGTATTGTGGCTGTTACATTTCTCGCCTAGATGACGTTTGGGTTGTGGTAGGCTGTGAAACTGAGAAGAGTTCCTAGGGTGCGATGGTCTTGAGTGCAAATCGTAAGAAGCTGTATCATCATCGTCGTCTTCATCATCATCATCATCATCATCATCATCATAGTTTCATCGTCATCATCATCGTTAACATTTTCATTATCATCATTGCCATCGTTCTCCTCATCCTCTTCTTCCTCCTACTCCTCCTCCTCATGATTATCATCGTTGTTGTCATCGTCATCATCATCATATCATCTACTGACGTGTCGATGTCGTCAAGGAACGTTAATAACCATAAATGTCACGTCGTCTTCAATATCAAAATTATCGTCATTGTCTCTGCGTTCACATCTATCATCACCATTGTTGTCATGATCGTTATCATCATCACCAGAACTGTGCATAACCATCATCATAACACAAAAATAATGATTGTATAGGGCTTATGTGTAAATCATAAAAGATCCTTTAAAATGTTGTTCCTCAGCCCTCTCTTTGCAACAGTGGCAGCATGGCTGTTAAAAGAGAAAGGAAAAAGGAAATAAAGATACAGCCCAGCCTTCCTTCACCACCACTATCATCCCATCCCCCATCTTACCAACCCCCCCCCCCCCATCCGCTATCCCACCTTCATCCCACCCTCCTAACCCTCTTCACACACAGACACACACACACACACACACACACACACACACACACACACACACACACACACAGGTACAGAGGGTCACAGAGAGAGACAGTCAGACAGACAGAAAGAGACACAGACAGAGATAGAGACAGACAGACAGACAGACAGACAAAGAATAAGCTCACAAACGTCAACCGTGGTCACTCAACTACAAGCAATGACGTCGGCTAGGCAGCAGCAGCATCTTAGAAACCGGTGTCCCAGAGTTCCTCAGTAAACGGTCTTTATTTCCGCCTCCAGTCTTCTCCGTGTGATGAACGACTGGTGAGACAGAGCAGCAGTCCTTAGGTCCAGCTTCATCTTTCAGGGAAAGGAGGGAGGGGTGGAGGGAGGGAGGGAGGAAGAAGGGGAGGGGGGAAACGTGGGAGAGAGAGGAGGGAGGAGCGCTCTTCAGCCAAGCACCCCGCTGAACCCCATCGTTGGGCCGTGTGGACCGTTTAGGGGAGAGTACAGGGACGGACTGATAATTGCTTCTGTCTGATGGGCTGCTAAGGAATCGAGGTTCATGTCGGACAACTGGAACAGCGGTGCAAATAAATGGATGAATAGAGAGGGGTGGTAGGTGGGGAGGGGGAAGGGGTGGAGGGTGGAGGTAGTTGGGTTGGGTGCGGAAGAGGGAGGTGGAGATTGGGGTGGGTAGGGGTGCTAATAGGGGGTAGGGGGGGTAGGGAAGAGGGGGGGGGGAGTTGTCTTGTGGCTGTTACATTTCTCGCCTAGATGACGTTTAGGTTGTGGTAGGCTGTGAAATTGAGGAGAGTTCCTAGGGTGCGATGATCTCGAGTGCAGATCTAAAGAAACTGTGTCATCGTCGTCGTCGTCGTCGTCATCGTCATCATCATCATTGTCATCATCATTGTTGTCGTTGTCGTCGTCGTTGTCGTGTCATCGCCATCATCATCATTATCCTCATCCTCCTCCCCATCATCATCATCATCATCATTATCATCATCATCATCATCGTCGTCGTCGTCGTCGTCGTCATCATTGTTAACGTCATCGTCGTCGTCGTTGTCGACGTCGTCATCATCGTTGTCGTCATCGTCATCGTCATCAACATATCATCTACTGATGTGTCGCTGTCATCAACATACGTTAATGATTATCATCGTCTTGTTGTCATCTATATCAAAATGACCATCATCGTCTCTATGTTCATATCTGTCATCATCAATGTTGTCATAATCGTTATCAATCATCACCATGATCGTCCATCATCATCATCATCATCATCATCATCACCATCATCATCATCATCATCATCATCTTCATCATCATCACCACCATCATTATCATCATCATCATCATCATCATCACCATAACGATTGTCACCATTTCCGTCGTCAATATCGTTCTACTATTTTGATAGCAACAGGTAGAAACAGCATCGTTGTTATTTGTGAGTCTGCCACTGAAGTGCCACAGAGGACAGTCAGTTAACAATAACATTGTTGTTCTTGTGTCTGTCACTGACATGTCATAGAGGGCAGTCAGGTGACAATAACATTGTTGTCCTTGTGTCTGTCACTGACATGTCATAGAGGACAGTCAGTTAACAATAACATTGTTGTCCTTGTGTCTGTCACTGACATGTCATAGAGGACAGTCAGGTAACAATAACATTGTTGTCCTTGTGTCTGTCACTGACATGTCATAGAGGACAGTCAGATGACAATAACATTGTTGTCCTTGTGTCTGTCACTGACATGTCATAGAGGGCAGTCAGATAACAATTACATTGTTGTTCTTGTGTCTGTCACTGATATGTCATAGAGGCCAGTCAGATAACAATTACATTGTTGTTCTTGTGTCTGTCACTGACATGTCATAGAGGCCAGTCAGATGACAATAACATTGTTGTTCTTGTGTCTGTCACTGACATGTCATAGAGGCCAGTCAGATGACAAGAACATTGTTGTCCTTGTGTCTGTCACTGACATACCATAGAGGGCAGTCAGATGACAATAACATTGTTGTTCTTGTGTCTGTCACTGATATGTCATAGAGGACAGTCAGATGACAATAACATTGTTGTCCTTGTGTCTGTCACTGACATGTCATAGAGGACAGTCAGTTAACAATAACATTGTTGTCCTTGTGTCTGTCACTGACATGTCATAGAGGACAGTCAGGTAACAATAACATTGTTGTCCTTGTGTCTGTCACTGACATGTCATAGAGGACAGTCAGATGACAATAACATTGTTGTCCTTGTGTCTGTCACTGACATGTCATAGAGGGCAGTCAGATAACAATTACATTGTTGTTCTTGTGTCTGTCACTGATATGTCATAGAGGCCAGTCAGATAACAATTACATTGTTGTTCTTGTGTCTGTCACTGACATGTCATAGAGGCCAGTCAGATGACAATAACATTGTTGTTCTTGTGTCTGTCACTGACATGTCATAGAGGCCAGTCAGATGACAAGAACATTGTTGTCCTTGTGTCTGTCACTGACATACCATAGAGGGCAGTCAGATGACAATAACATTGTTGTTCTTGTGTCTGTCACTGATATGTCATAGAGGACAGTCAGATGACAATAACATTGTTGTCCTTGTGTCTGTCACTGACATGTCATAGAGGGCGGTCAGATGACAATAACATTGTTGTCCTTGTGTCTGTCACTGACATGCTGTAACGAGAATGTAGATAGCAGCAACATGGCAGCTCATGCATCTGACAATAAAATACCGTGATGGACACGCAGAACCAACGTCATTGTGCGTGTGTCTTTCACTCAGTAGTCACGAAGCACATTCAGACAGCAACAACTGTATGCACGTGTCTGTCGCTCAACTAACGTCACAAACGCTTAGATAATTGTGACATTATTGTTCTGGTGTCTGCTATTAAAACTCCGTGCTAAACAATCAGAAGCAACCCACGAACCCTCATATTAGCAGTGGCACCGGTTTCCATGTGTCTGAAATTTTGTGATGAACATTTTAGCAGCAACATTTTGTTCATGTGTCTGACACTGACATGTGATGAACCTTCAGATAAGCTTAAGTTGCCATACAGGGGTTCTGTCTAAATTACACTGAATGTGTATGGTATTTATACATCCACTTCGCTGGCAATCACCCGGTGTTGTAGCCAAAGTGGTACTCATAGACAAGTTCTCACTGTTTCATCATTAAGTGAGGGCAAGGGTCTGATGGGTTTGAGTCCAGGTGGTAAGCTAACTTAGCTTTGCTTCAGAGAGGGGAGTTGATCTCTCCTGTGGTTGGTGACTGCCCCACTGGTGTAGATTGGTTGTCTAAGCTTACAGATGGCATACAGGGGTTCTGTCCTATTACACAGAATGTATATGGAGTAATTAACACCACTTCGCTTGCAAGCTACCCGTTTGAGTGTATGCCAAAGTTGGTACTCATAGACAGTTTCTCACTGTTTTTCATGAAAAGTGAGGGCAAGGG
>CM065741.1:43333356-43334781 GCA_033310375.1 Conus canariensis | reverse complement strand
TACAAGTAGTCTGGGCTAGTACCAACACCACAAAAGGGAAAATCAGGACTCCAAAAGCACCCGCAACATTCTTCACGGCAGGAGGCAGCAAATCATGGCCAAGAACAACAGTGCCACTCGAAACATGCAGGCAGAGTCTGCTGGACGGGGCAGATGACTGGGAGTGCACTGCAGACCTCCTAGAATGGAAGAGTCACCCAGAGATCATCAGCAAGAGTGGCATGAGACCAGACATAGTAGTCCACTCTAAGTCAACCAAGCAGCTGATCATGATCGAGCTCACGATGCCATATGAGAACAGAATGGAGGCAGCTCAAATCTACAAGACTGAAAAGTATGCTGATCTGGCAAACAGCCTGAGGACAGAAGGCTATCAGGTCAAAGTCCTCACTGCAGAAATTGGAGCTAGGGGGTTTGTAGGAACGTCTGCATACAGCCTCATGAAACAGCTCTCAGTTGCAGGGAAGGAAAAAACCAGAGCCCTGAAAGCAATGGCAGAAGCGGCAGAGAGGTGTTCAAGCTGGATCTGGTCAAGGAGGAACAAAAGTGAACTTCATAAGGCTTAATTTCCCTACAAATATCAGGTGTCCCTGTGGCTCAGTGGTTAAAGCGCGAGTCATTAAGTGGAAAATGAGCATGTCCAGAGGGTCATGGGTTCGAATCCCAGCCATGGCTCGTCCCAAGATGGGAAAAAAAGGGGCAGCAGAGGGACATCCGGAGTCATGAACCGGGTGTGGCCCAACCCCCCTAGAGTGTCAGGAGATAAGGGCCGAAACACTTGCTTGAAGGGGGCTTCTCTTCTGAGGACTCTCTGCTGCCACGCTCTCCACGAGTTTCTTTCTACTATGCGTCCGTATAGACACATACTCTCGTGGAGAAACTCCAGGGACATAATTTACCAGCGATCAGCCAGCGCACGGACTGTAGATATGAAAGGGGGGGGGGGGTTGGATTGGGAGAAGGAGGGAGGTTTGGCGATTGCCTTTGTGTCACTTGCAGCCGCATGAGGCATAGGTGGAGGGGGGTGGGGAAGGTCAGGGCAGTGGCGTGGAGCCTTTGTTTCACGGGAAAGAGGGTGTGTGTGTGTGTGTGTGTAAAGATAGCGCCGGGAGGGGGGGGGGGGGGAAGGCCGACAAGAACGAAAGGCATCATGCGTTTACCGTGATGCAAGTTTTTCCTTTGTCATAGATCGTGTCAGCCAGGCGGTTTGCACCGTCCTAAGCGAGAGAAAGGGGGAGGGGGGGGGGGGTTGAGAGAGGAGAGTGGGCATAGATTTGAATTTTTTTTTTTTTTTTTTTTTTTGGGGGGGGGTGGGTTAGTGGGACCGATCGGCATGGTTTTGTCAAGCGTTTCAGTCACACTCTAGCAAGCACCAATAACCTGAAACTCCTTGCCATCATCTCCCAGAAACATTCAGATTTTGGA
>CM065741.1:43303356-43323356 GCA_033310375.1 Conus canariensis | reverse complement strand
GAGGGAGCTTTGCTGGTTACCTTTTGTGTCGACTACTGCCACACGTGGCTTGGGGGGGGGGGGGGGTGGAGAGAGCGGCGTTGTGCCTTTGTGTCATGGAAAAAAGGGGGGGGTGAAGATAGCGCTGGGGGGGGGGGGGGGTGTGAGACAGGCCATTGTTACAACGCAAGGTAAATTTTCTTGCTGCATAGTATCGTCCAGGGTGGGGAAGGAGAGTTGAGAGGGGATGGGAGATGGGCCAATCAGAATGACGCGGAGCGTGGCATGACTTAATTTTCTCTTGTAACAGATAGGGTGAGACAGGCGGCTCACACCATTCTAATTCTTAGAGAGAGAAAGGGGGGGGGGGGGGTTGAGAGGGGAGAGTGAGCATAGATTTGAAATCCATTCTTTGGTTTGGGGTTTGAGTGGGACCGATCGGATGGTTTTGTCAAGCGTTTCGTCACATGAATACATATATGCTGTGGGGAGAGGGGGGGGGGGGTGTACAACCTAACTCATAGCCGTCTGGGCCTTTTCAAATGTAGCGTATGTGTATGTTCTCTATTATATGTATTTGTTGTATGATTGAACGTTATAGGATTAAGTTTTTGTAGTGATATTTGAAGAATAAGTGAATGTCACATTGGTAGGATTAGGATTTGTTAGTTATTGTAGTAATAGTATTTGTAGTTGGGTGTAAGGTGTATTATTGTATATGAGAAGGGTGAATGTAGTATGACTTTGTAAAGCGCTTAGAGAAATTCGTTTGATTAAGCGCTATATAAGAAATCATTATTATTATTATTATTAGATAGATAGATAGATATCCACATTTTCTTTCTCTCTCTCTCTCCCTCTCTCTCTCTCTCTCTCTCTCTCTCTCTCTTCTCTCTCTCTCTCTCTCTCTCTCTCTCTCTCTCTCATCTTCAGCACCAACAGATAAACCTGATCATACTCCTTGCACACAGCTGCCATGGGGAAAATAGTTCTCAGCTCAACTGACCCAGAAGGAACTGCAGTTGGCAGATGCTAGGGGTTGCAGTTGGCAGATGCTAGGAACAGTATCAGATGAGTTCACGACTTGCCTTAGATGCCATGTCTGGGCAACTGTGTGGACCTTTGGCTCAGTGGACGAGGCACTGAAATAGGAGGAAGTGGGGGTTTCCAGATGTATGGCCATGCTATCACTTCATCTTCACTCTTTCTCTTTCAGTGTTCCGGTATATTGTATTTCACAGTACTGTCTTACATTGTGTTATATTTTGCAGTTTCAGTTTCAGTTTCATCAAGGAGGCGTCACTGCGTGCGGACTAGTCCATTATACGCTACACCACATCCGCTAAGTTTTGAGACCACGTTATGCATGATTTGAAGCTGATGGATATAATTATGAATTAACAACTAAGATGAGACAATAGAAGAAGAGGGTCTCGTGGCTACAACTCAGCGGATGTCTGACCTACGCATTAGCCCAACGCGCTGGTCAGACCTTGAGCGCCTACCTACCATTTTTTTTTTAATGTGTATTTTGCTGCCTTTTTTGTTTGCTGTCTTGCATTCCGTTGCATTGTATTCAATTCTATAGTATCGCTTTGTACTGAATAGTGTTCTACTGTACTGTATTACATCATAGTCATTTGCATTGTGTTATATATCAGAACACTCTACTGTATCCTATCGTATTAGGCGTAGGCTGTAAAGTCTCCCTCCTCCCCTTCTCACCTCCCCCTCCCTCCCTCGTTCCCTCTAGGTGAGTGGGTGCCGCAGACAATTTTCCCAGTGGCAGCTTTCTGCGAGGGTTGTGATCAGGTTCATCTTTGGGCACCACCATTCTTTTGGTGCTCAAGCGAGAGATCCAATTTTCTGACAGGGGAGGAGAGATGGAAGCGAGAAGGGAGTAGGGGAAGACAGACAGACAGGCCGACAAACAGAGAACGATAGAGTAAGAAGGAGGGGGTGGTGTGCAGGGGGGAGGGGGGGGGGGGTAGACACGGCTGTCTGAAGTTGTGATGCCTTCTGAAAAGCCAAAGGCAAATGTCATAGTGTGTTTTCTTAATGATTGACAACGTTAATGGAAATGAACTTACTGTGTGTGTGGTGTGTGTGTGTGTGTGTGTGTGTGTGTGTGTGTGTGTGTGTGTGTGTGTGTGTGTGTGTGTGGAAAGAGAGAGAGAGAGAGAGAGAGAGTTACACATCATCTCATCTAAATCACTAATAGTGAACAGATTATCAATGAACAGACATTAAATTTAAACACACACACACACACACACACACACACACACACACACACACACACACACACACACACAGAGAGACAGACAGACAGAGACAGAGACAGAGAGAGAGACAGAGAATGCACACAAAGAGACGAATGGAGACACTCAGAGAGAGACAAATAACGAGAAATGACAGACAGTCACACACACAGGAAGAGAATAACAGATGTTGGTGGACGTGAACACAACATCTCTGGTAAGAAAATAAACTTAGCTGTGCTGTCAGACAGCCACAAAAGCGAAGCCCTTGTTTTGTGTTCAGGCTGTTCAGTGATTGAGAGTAATGGACTGGAATGCTCTGCCCTCTGTGTGGGAATGTTTATGAGTCCATTTGACTGACGAGACTTGATTGCTTTCAGAGATCACGAGGAAGAGGGAAGGGGGGTGGGGGGAGGGGAAGAGGAGGGGAGGTTGCTTTCAGTGTTGTCTGGGTCAAACCGATGCCCATATCATTGTCTCTGCTCCCCCCCCCCCCCACATCCCCACCCCCTCGACCCCTATTTCTCCCCATCCCTCCCACCTAACTCTCTTTTTCTCTCCCCTCCCCCTCTCAGTCTTGCACACTGTGCTATAACTCCGTCTGTCGCTTATGACAAAGACCCGTGGATGGATAGTGGATGAACGAGGAAGGGTGGATGTTGGAGAAGGGTGTGGAGGGAAAGAAAGAGTAAAAATAAAAAAAGACAGACACATAGAAGAGAGAGAGAGAGAGAGAGAGAGAGAGAGAGAGAGAGAGAAGAGAAGACCGACCAACCGACCGACCGACCGACCGACAGACAGACAGACAGAGAGACCGAGATAAAGACTGACAGAGAAAGAGACAGAGAGACTGAGACTGAGAGAGCCAGAGAGAGAGAGAGAGAGGGAGACAGACAGACAGACAGACAGACAGACAGACAGTGAGAAACAGACAGATAGATTGTCAAACACAGAGTTAAAAACAAAGAACACAAAGACGGAGCTACAGATTAGAGAGTAGGGGGAGAGAAAGAGACAGGGAGTGAGGGTGAGCGACTCGTCCCTCGTTACGCGCACGTCAGATAGAGATGAGGACAGAGGGGCTAAAAGTGTTGGAGTGGGAGTGTGGGTGAGACAGATCAAGAAAGAGAAAGAGACAGAAGCGAAAGCAGAGAGAAAGAGACTTGGAGAGGAGAAAGATTTAGTAAGATTAAGAGAGGAGGAGAACAAATATTGAAAGTCGTTTAACTGCAGTATGGGATTCGTTTCGAAAAAAAAAAAAAATTACTGAATTTTTTTTTTCATGATTCAAGTGTTGACCGGAAACTATGACGTCAGATTTTGTATTTCCTGAATCAAAATGACAAAGCCAGTCAAAAGTCACACAATTTCGATTCCCCACGACCTAAAAAGAGGACATTCTCTCTCTCTCTCTCTCTCTCTCTCTCTCTCTCAGAGAAAAGAACGGGAGGAGGGGGAGGGCGGATAGCTTGACTGTGTCATGTACGCGACTGCAATAACAAACCGGCAGACGGGTACGCTCTGTGCATGTTTCTATCAGATGCGGAAATTCGCAAAATGCAGATTCGATCTGTGCCAACTCAACTTCGGGACCATCCGCGGCGCTCCGAGCAAGTGCTCAGCTGTTTGGATGTGTTGCCGTCTGCATTTGGAGAACTCAGCTCTAACGAAGTTGCAAGTGAATTGAATTACTCAGTATTGTCAAAATAGATTTAGACCAACATTCAAGCACGTTTGTGGTGGTGTTGGTGTGGGTGATGGTGGTAGTCGTGGTGGTGGTGGAAGTAGTAGTAGTAATAGTAGTAGCAGTAGTAGTAGTAGTAGCAGTAGTGTGTGTGTGTGTGTGTGTGTGTGTGTGTGTGTGTGGTGTGTTGTGTGTATGTGTGACAGCATCGTGACAAATCGGTTGAAGACGCCAGTCTGCAATTAAGAACGCGTGACCTTTGTACGAAATGGCGGTCAGAACTGAGCTTTTTCGAGGGTGAAGTATCAAACTGGAGTAATTAATCAAAAAATGATTTGAGTCGAGCTCGAACCACAATGGCGGCTAAGTGAAAATGTGTGTGGCGTGCTTGTGGGCACATGCTACTCCATCTATGCTAAGTACGACTCGTCAAAGCGGTGGCGCAGCATCACATTTGCCGCCAACACTTGAAACGTTCTTGGAGCTTGCAGCTTGTAGACTCCGTGTATTATTCATTTTCTGTTCTATTCTGTGCCAGGCGCCGTCTGCCGGCGAGCTCGAACTGTTGGCAAAAGTCTCCAGCCAGCCGTTTGTCAAATTCCTTCAAGGCATTGTTTTTTCACGCGTAGAAACTTATTTCCCCAGTATGACAACGACAATATGGTAAAGATTACTTTATAAAATCTTTCACTTTCAATAGTTTTCATAAGTTCTTTGATTTCTGTTGACATACTCTTTCCATGCATGACCACATACCAAACGACCAGGAACTTAGGCACACACACACACACACACACACACACACACACACACACACACACACAACACAGGCGCGCGCGCGCGCGCGCATATATATATATATAAGAGAGAGAGAGAGAAGAGAGAGAGACACACACACCACACACACACACACACACACACACACACACACACACAACACACACAGAGGAAGAAGAAGAAGGAGGAGGAGGGAGGCGTAGGGGTGGAAAAGGTGTAGGAACATGTAGGAATCTTGTGTATCATCCTAAGAACACCAAGAATAAACGCGCAAGAAAGGAAACGAACTCTGATTGAATACATTCGGGAACAGACTTCTTACGAGTATAACCTCGTTCATTCATTTTCCCAGCCCTTCTCACCTTATTCCCCCTGAACACAATAATCATTAAAGTGACAGTTCCAGCCAAACCAAAGGATAAACGCAGTCAAACTCTTGTTCCAGCATGCTATTAGTATAATTTACCACACCCCTTGAATGTGTGTTTTTGTTTTAATGTCTGTCTCCCTGTCCGCCCCTCACCCCCCCCCCCCCCCCCACCAACTCCCCACTCTCTCCCTCTCTCTCTATGTGACACGTATGTAAATACTCGGCGAGTCTCTCTCTCTCTCTCTCTCTCTCTCCTCTCTCTCTCTCTCTCTCTCTCTCTCTCTCTCTCTCTCTCCACGCTGGCGCGCGTGCGCGCTCGCACATAAGCACACACACACACACACACACACACGCGCGCGCGCGCGCGCGCACACGCACACACACACTCACACACGCACATACACACACTCTTCTCTCTCTCTCTCTCACACACACACACACACACACACACACACACACACACACCACTCACTCACTCACCCACTCACACATACTTATTGTGTATCCCCCCCCCCCCTCCCTTTTTCTTCTCTTTCCATTTTATTAGTACTACCGTCAATGCTCATTTGTTCAATTGTTTCTTTCGGTGTGAGTGGTAAATGCAACAGAGTGAAAGTGACAGCGCACCAAACATTAGAACAGTAACAAACCCAGACGCCATGTATCAAAAGCGGGGGGAAAAAAAAACTAAAACAGCAAGCGTATGTCCATCGGTAATGTGACACACAGACAATGCATGATGTGGGAGTCTTTGAAGAGAAAAAAAAATGAAAACGTGGGAGGAAAAGGATGAAGGCCCCACTGGGAAAAACAAAACCGTCTTTACACCCCGCCCCCCCCCCCCCCCCCCCCCCCCCAAAAAAAAAAAAAAAAAAAAAAAGGAGAAAAAAGCAAAGGAAAAGAAAAAAAAAATGTCGATAATGGTATTCACTCCCACGCAACAGGTGAAAATTTCCTTTCATCTACAAACAATCGGAAGCGAAGGAATCTCGGACTCGAGACGTCTGCCATTTGCTTTCTTGCCCAACACTCAGCACATTTGCTTCAGAAATGACTTAAAACAGAATAAAACAAAACAATCATAGAGAAAACAGACAAATGAATACAAAACAAGCTACATTCAGGTCTTCCAGTATAATGTGTATTAGAAAAATAAAACTATTCATTTTAAAATGCTTATTTATAACTTTTCCTGTACAATTAATTTTCCTTTTAGAAACTTTGGCAGTCAGAGTCGCTTCTCTTTGAATGATAATTGCTTATGCAGTATTATCTGCAACTGATTTCAGGGAATCATCATCGTCATTTATTTCCAGCACCCAAGTAATATCATTTCCTTCAATACTCCTTTGAAAAATGATCCATTTTAATGGATTAGTGGATGCTACCATATGCTTTAGAAAAGAGAGAAGAGAGGGGGGGAGGGAGGGAGGAAGGGAGTGAGAGAGAGAGAGAGAGAAGGAGGGAGAGACAGACAGACAGACTGACAGACAGACAGACAGTGTTTTCTGGTAGATTCTACACACCACTGTTAGATATATATAGTATGAACAAGAAAACCCGTAGAAAGAAAAAGGTAATAAACGACCTGAACTCGCTAACCAACCAATAGACAAAGGAACAAAGGAACTGAACAGGAAAAGGAACCCCTTCACCCCAACCGTACTCACACCTCCTCCCTTTTCTATCCTTCATCCCAATCGAATCGGACATGTTCCTATATCCACTAAACAAAGCACCCACCCACGGAACAATCAATCCAGACAGTCATTATTGGTTCTGACGTATGCACCAGCATTCCTAGCAACCAGTTTCCCAGAATTCTCTGGTTAACCACCATCATTTCCGGAGTATTGGATCCCTGCTAGTGCTCTTCACTCTCTTCTTCCGTCCAGACAGTTCGATGTTTTGGCGCTGGTGTGTCTGAATCTTTCAGGGTAGTAGTTTCACTGTTTGTTTGTGTGGGGTTGTGTGTGTCTGTGTGTATTTTGGGTAGGAAGTGAGGGGGGGGGGGGGGGGGGGGGGGACTTTGCTCCTATCTGTCTCGCCGTATCTATCTCTATCTGTCTGTCTGTCTGTCTGTCTTCTCTCTCTCTCTCTCTCTCTCTCACTCTCTCTCTCCTCTCTCTTTTCTCCCTCTCCTCTCTCTCTCTCTCTCTCTCTCTCTCTCGTGTTTCCTTTTTTTTTTAAATACATTAATAGTAGTATTGATGGTCTACATTTCTAATGCCTCGTTCCCTTCTGCATTTCACTCTTTACTCATTTCTTTGCCATGAAGGCCAAGTGTTGATAACATTTTCATAGAATTCGCTCTCTTTGTCTTTGTAGATTTCGCACTCAATTATGCATTGATTGCTTTATTTGATTGTTCACGTTTCATGAGCATTTCTTCTGGCTGCAATTCGCTCTTCAGTTTCTTCACATAAAACGATAGACATGGGAACACACACACACACACACACACGCCGCGCGCACCAACCCGCACCCGCGCGCGCGCGCCACGGAAAGAGAGAGAAAGAGAGAGAGAGAAGACAGACAGACAGACAGACAGACAGAGACAGAGACAGAGACAGAATAAATATACAGATAACTAAATTACTCAATAGGCAAAGAAATCCAAAAGTTACCAGACACACACTTGCATTTTCCATGTCCCCCATCTCAAGCACGCTCTGAACCACCGCGCTCAAAACCCCACTCCCCCCCACCCCATCACCCCCCTCCCTTCCTCCTAAACGCCCTCACCCTAAGTCCAATCGAACAAGTATGTACATCCGTTGAATATAGCATTCAAACTCTGGCACAATCAGTCCATCCAGTCACTACTGGACCTGTCGTATGTACTAGCGTCCTAGCAACCAGTTTCCCAGAAGGACCCTGGGTAACCACTGTCATTTCCGGGCTACTGGATCCTTTGAAGTGCTCTTCACTCCATACTTTCGTCCAGACAGTTCAATTCTTGGGCATCGGTCTAACTTCTTCTTTCAGGCTATTAGTTGCAGAACTGTGTGTGTGTGTGTGTGTGTGTGTGTGTGTGTGTGTGTGTGTGTGTGTGTGTGTGTGTGTGTGCGTGGGTGTGTGTGCGTGTGTGCGTGGGTGTGTGTGCGTGTGTGTGTGCGTGCGTGTGTGCATGTGTGTGTGTGCGTGTATGTGTGTGTATGCGCCTATATGTATGTGTCTTTGCTGCTTGCTCTCTCTCTCTCTCTCTCTCTCTCTCTCTCTCTCTCCTCTCTCTCTCTCTCTCTCTCTAAATGAATGCATCGACTGTTTCATTGATTATTTGCATTTCTCATGCATTTTCTCAGATATTTTCCTTTACACAAAGAAATACTTAGTGTACAAATTCAGTCATCAATACTTATCTACAACCCACTTTTGATGAATTTCCTTATTCTGTTCTTTGTTGTGTCTGTTCACCTTCACATACCTCCCACATTAACCCAGTAGCAACAAGCATATCAAGCCAGTCATAACCCCAAAACTTCCCAACCACCACCCACCCTCACTTCTATCCCCATACCACTCATACGTTTTTCCTACACATTTTCCCGCTGCCAAATTCCCTCCCCGTCCTTTCTCAAACGTAGCCCAAAGGATGAAGACGAAGGCAGCCATGACTTCTGATCGACAGCACGCATCCAGGCTTTTGTCATTTTATTAATACTGTCCAGACGGGCACGGCAGAGTAACGTCGCTTCCCTGCATGCGCGTGCACCGCACGTGCTTACAACCGTTGCAGACGCGCGATTTTCGCACTTTTTAAAATTTTATTTTACGTCTCCTAACATAAACCTAACAAGCAGCTTGTTATATATCAACGAAAAGGGTAAAGCACGAACTTTGTACTGAGCATAGAATTAAATACATTTTGGGTAAAATAGCGACGCTACTGTTACAGAAACAACATCATTGAAACGTAGGAGAACACAATCTTGTTTACGTTTGTTTGGTTAGTATGACAACAGCAAATGAGGAAGAAAAGGGGCATAAACCTTCGCTCCTACTTTGAACAGATGCACAGAAAGCCTGAGGTATTCAATATGTGTCATCCAAGTGAATTTTCTTTTTTAAAGGAAATTAAATCATTGCACACAGTACGCACTTTTCACTGTTTTGGCTTCAGATGATAAGACGTGTAAAACTATTAAATACACAGAACAAATAAATCAAGCTCAGATTCTTTTCGATAAACTTGTACACCTTTATTAATAGCGGGTGGTTGGGGAGACAGACCTCGGGCCGTGACGGCAAACTAAGGGAATGGCGATTCAGACAGATGGCTCCTTGATAACGTCTTTTCTCCTTCTCCTTCTTCAAGTTCTTTGCTTAAATACATACCCAACCACCTGCTTCCTAACCCCCCCCCCCCCCCACACACACACACACACCAGTGTCAAAGCTTAAATGATAATTATTTGTGTGAAACTGTCAGATCCTCCCACCCAAGCACCTTCTTCTCACATTCACTCCTGTGACCACTCGTGCCCACTCTTTCAATAATAATTAATAATAATAATTATGGTATTTATAATGCGCAAAATCTTGAGAGGACTGTTATGAAGGCAAAGGGCTGGGAACATGGTGATATTGGTAAGAGACACATATCTGCGTATCCACCAAGTATGCACACACACGCACAACACACACAGAGGTAGAGAGACTGACAGACAAAATGATAGCACAGGCAGCTTTAAACACACAACAAAGGTCTATATATATATATTTGACAGACACAATAAACCACCGCTTAAGACATAGTACACACGAGAAAACAACTTGAGATAGAAAACAGATACACAAAGAACAAAGAAGCTGATAGAAAAAAGAAGCTGAATCCTTCCATGGAACATGCTGTGCCCCAAACCATACCTGCATCCCACCCTTCCCCCTCCTCATCCCCAGTTTACTCAGACAATTTTCTAAATCCACTGAACAAGGACAACAATCTTCCAGAATTATCGGCCTTCCCAGTCACTGTTGATCCTGACGTATGTACCAGCATCTGACCATCATCCACTTTCCCAGAAGTCCCTGCTAAACTACTGTCATGTCCAGAGTAGTCGATCCTTGGTGCTCTTTGTTCGTTTCTTCCGTCAAGAGAGTTCGAGACATTCGCATTGCTGTAATCTAATCTTTCAAAACAGTAGTCTCTCTCTCTCTCTCTCTCTCTCTCTCTCTCTCCTCTCCTCTCTCCCCTCCTCTCCTCTCTCTCTCTCCCCTCTCTCTCTCCCTCTCTCTCTCTCTCTCTCCTCTCTCTCTCACGTATGCATTGACTATCTCACCGATTGTTTACATTTCTAATGCATTTTTTTCTTCTTTTTTTTTTTAAAGAAAGCTGGATGTTAAACAAATTCATTCATTAACACTTTTCTACAACCATCTTTAAACAAATTTCCTTAGTCGATTCCTCTATTCTGCAAAAAAAAACATGTCCGCCCGGTACCCCTTCATCTATCCCCGCAGCACCCACACCTCTCCGGCCAATATGTCTGCCCATTATCCTCCCCCATCTTTTGTGTGTGTGTGTTTTTTTTTTGAATAGCTCAATGGTGGAAAAGACAGCCCAGACTTTTGAATGCTGGTGTGCAGCCAGGCTTTTAGCCATTTTATCATAACTGGTGGTGGGGAGACAGACCTCGGACAATGATGGCAAACTAAGCAAACCACAACCCAGACAGATCGCTCCTGGATAACAACATCTTCCATCCTTCTGCTTCTTGAAGTTCTTAGCTTCAACACATACTTACCAACCCGCTTGTTACCCCCCCCCCACCCCCCACCCCCCACCCCCACTATCCCCCTCCCCTCCTCCCCAGGCCAAGGCTTGAAAAGTAACTGTGTGAAACTGTCTGACCCTCCCCTCCCTGCCATCCCTCCCCCCCCCCCCCCCCCCCCCCCCCCCCCCCCCACTCTCGTCCTCACATTCACTCCTGTGTCCACTCTTACCCATTTCTTCCAATAGGAGAATTTGACAGTCATGTTAGCTACCAGTTCCAGCGTCTGACAGTACTTGAATTTACATGGACGTGGGCTTGTTTGTGATAACGAGTGTTCAACATACCTCTGAATTTGATTTTTAACGTTTCAGAGAGATGGGTATTGACTGCAGACGACTGATTCGGTGTGATCGTATATTTCTTAATGATAGCTGTGTACACCGCGTATACAAGTAGGGTCAATAGGTTTCATTTATATTTTCATTCGTGTATTTATTTATTTATCTATTTATTTGTTTAATATTCAAAGGAGTCTGACATCAGTAACCCCTTACATAAAAAGGACAAAAACAAACAAAACAAAACACCCATAAGCACTTAACCCTAGTCTAGCATGGAAAACAATTCCTGAACAGTAAAATCAGAACAAGAGCTACCTTTCTCGTTTTAATCTGTTCAGTAAATGTCTGTGTCTGTGGAATTAGTGATCTTCATTAATTGTCCTCTTTTTCATTTCTTTTCACTTCGTCTTACCTGGAAGACTGTTAAACCTACTGTGGCTTTTATTATATTCAAGACAGACACCCCATTACAAAAAAAAAGGACAAAAACTGTGATGCTTGCGCCTTGCAACGCCTGCAGACATGACATTGGAACCAGTTCATCGTCCGAGACCACTGATCATCCTCTAGGTGCAATGTCAGCCACGTTGTGCTGTTCGTTCACCTACTTCAGTGACGTTTACTGTATGCTGTGCAGTTTCCGGCATTTTGTATACCAAGGCACAATACGGGTAAACAACTCTTAAACATCTTCTCTTGCAACAGTTGCATGAGTACTTTCTTTACATTGGTTTACTCTTTATATACACATACACATATCAAACTACCCGGAGCTTTGGTGCACACACACACACACACACACACACACACACACACACACACACACACACACACACACACACACCATCACACACACACACACATCAGCACGCCAAGCAATGCACACACAACACACACACACACGGGTGGGAAGAGAGAGAGAGAGAGAGACAGACAGGACAGACAGCAGACAGACAGACAGACAGACAGAGAGAGGAGGGGGGAGAAGAAGAAGAATAGGAGGAGGAGAAGGAAGACGGGAGCAGGTGGTGTGGTGGTGGTGATGATGGTGTGGTGGTGGTGAGTGGTGGTGGTGGTGGTGGTGGCAAGAGAGAAGGAAGAAGAGAGAAAGAAGAAGAAGAAAGAGAGAAGAAGAAGAAGAAAAGAAGAGAAGAAGAAGAGAAAGAAGAGACAAGACAAGAAAGAGCTAGTCCTTTTTTGTTCTTATTCAGTTTTTTTTTCCGTGTATTCATCGCCTTAACCTTTAATGCAAACATGATAATTACAGCCCACAGAAAACAGAGCTGACAGGAAATCGGTGCCCCCCTGCCCCCCCCCTCCCCCCCCCCTCCCCCCCCCCTCCCCCTCCCCCCCCCCCCCCCCCCCCCACCCCCCTCCCCCCCTCCCCCCTCCCCTCCCCCCCCTCCCCAACTTGTACGGCTCTTGTTTTTGTTATGCTTAAACTACCATGAATATACGCAGAATAAAAAGAAACGAACTCTAATTGGATACTCTCAGAAACGCATCTTTGATGGGTGCCAAACCTCTCTGAATCATGTTCACACTCCTCCTAACCTGATTCACCCGAACATATGAAAGACCATTAGAGTCAAATCTAAAGGTAAAAGCACTCCAACTCGTGTTCCAACAAGCTATTATTAATAAATTGCATCCCTTGAGTGTTTTTGAATGTCGATAAAGATATTCACCCTGTTAATGTGTAGAAATGTTTCTCTCATTTACGAGCAATTTGGAGCAAGAACATTCTGAAATCAAAATGTCTCGTTCGCTTTTTCGCCCACCATTCAGCACATCTGCTTCATAACATATTTGAAAAAGAAAGAATAAAACAGCATACTAATTGTGAAAACAACAAATTAAACCAAACATTAAAACAATGAATGCAAAACAAACTACAACTAAGTGTTTCAGTATAAACTGTATGATGAAAAATACATTTTTAAATGCTTTTGTTTTTTTAGCTGTTGTGTACAATTTATTTTCCTTTAACAACTTGGTTAAAGTTGATTGTCTTTGTTTGAACTGCGTTTGTACTATACTTTACAAGTGGTTTTAGGGAATTATCATCCTGATCTATTTCCAGCACTCTATTTTTTTTCACAATTGCATGGAAAAAGACGTATTTTCATGGATGTTACCATGTGCCACACACACACACACACACACAAAACACACACACACACACACACACACACACACGGTCAAAGAAACAGAGACACTAACAAAGACATGCAATAAACACTGTGAAAAAAAGTGTTTTCTGGTAGATTCTCTAAACCACTTCTAAAGATATACAACAAACCAAGACACCCACTTAATGAAAAATGTAATAAATAAACACAGGACCGAACTAAGCAGTAGACAAAGAAACTGAACAGAGAAAAAAACAAACACTGACACTAATCGCACCTGCACCTCCACCCTTTCCCTGCTCACCCCATTCAAGTCGGCCAAATTCCTATACACGCTAAACAAAGCACCCACCCTCGGAACAATCAATCCAGACAGTCATTATTGGTTCTGACGTATGCACCAGCATTCCTAGCAACCAGTTTCCCAGAATCCTCTGGTTAACCACCATCATTTCCGGAGTATTGGATCCCTGCTAGGCTCTTCACTCTCTTCTTCCGTCCAGACAGTTCGATGTTTTGGCACTGGTGTGTCTTAATCTTTCAGGGTAGTAGATTGATAAATACAGTCCACAGAAGATAGAGCTGTCTGTCTGTCTGTCTGTCTGTCTGTCTGTCTGTCTCTCTCCTGCTCGTCTCGTCTCTCTCTCTCTCTCTCTCTCTCTCTCTATCGCTTTCTCTCTCTCTCTCTCTCTCTCTCTCTCTCTCTCTCTCTCTCTCTCTCTCTCCTCTCTCTTGCTTCCGGTTTCTGTTTTTTAATGCATTGTTTGTTGTGCTTAATTATTCACATTTCTAATGCATTTTTTTCCTAGTGTATTTCGATCTTTAATCATTTTCTTTGCCCAGGAGATCGCGTGTTAAATAACTTTTTTTTAAAATAGCATTCCTGTCTTTGTCTTTCTGTCTCTCACACATTTTATGCATTAATTGCTGTATGTCATTGTTGACGTTTCTTGAGCATTTCTCCTGGTTGCAGTTCTTTCTTCATTTTCACACACGCACACAAACGCACACAACACACCACACACACACACACACACACACACACACACACACACACACACACACACACACACACATTCACAAACACATGTGTACAGACAGAGACAGACAGACGACAGACAGACAGACAGACAGAGAGAGAGAGAGAGGAGAGACAGTCAGACAGACAGACAGACAGACAGATAGACTGATAATGGTACAGATACACTATAAACACAAAGCAGTTGCAGAATATAAGAATGAAATTAATATCTGCTTACAGAGGCCATAAACCACTGCTTTAATAAGTGTACGCACATGTGCCTGCACGCACGCACACACACACACTCGCGGCGCGCGCGCACACACACAAACACACACACACACATACACACACACACACACACACACACACACACACAACAGCAAGAGACGAGAGAGAGAGAGAAAAGAACAGAGAGAAAAGAGATAGAAGAAGAAAAGATGACGAAAATAACAGAAACCACATACAGAAACCAGATTATTCAAGAGACAAAGAAATCTGACGTTATCTTGAAGTTATCAGGGATACACTTATAACTCCCCTCCACCCATCTCTCCACACTGCGACCCCCCCCCCCTCCCCCTCTCCACCCCCCCCCCCCCCCCCCCCCCACCCCTCCTACGCTTTGCCGTAAGTCTAGTCTACCAAGTACCTACACCTGCATAGCGCATCCAACCCATGGAACAATCACATTGGCCACTTACTCTTGGTCCTGACATATGCACCAGCATACTGGCAATACATTTCCCAGAATTCTCATGTTAACCACTGTCATTTCCGGAGTGTTGGATCCCTGGGAGTGTTCTTCACGCCCGAACTTTCCGTCAAATAGTCCGACACTTTGGCACTGCTGTAACTTCGTCTTTCAGGAAAGTCATTGCATCAGCGTTTTGTGTGTGTGTGGTGTGTGTTGTGTGTGTGTGTGTGTGTGTGTGTTGTGTGTCGTGGTGTCGGGTGTGGTAATCCACCTTTGGCACTGGTATAATTCGTCTTTCAGGATAGTTATTGCATCAGCGTTGTGTGTGTGTGTGTGTGTGTGTGTGTGTGTGTGTGTGTGCTTGTTGTGGTTGTGTTGCTTCTTTTCTACTTGGTTCTCTTTTCGTTCTGTGTTTGTAACTCCTTTTTATTCTCTCTGTCTCTGGGCGCTCTCTCTCTCTCTCTCTCTCTCTCTCTCTCTCTCTCCTTCATCTTTGATCTATGTATTGACCGTCTAACAGATTGTTTAGATTTCTCATACTTTTTTTTTTTAGTTTTTGTTTTCTTTACATAGAGAACTGGATGTTAAACGAATTCAGTCACTAACACTTATCTCCAATCCTCTTGAAGTCATTTCTCTTAGCTTGGTCATTCTGTTCAGCTAGACACACGCGCTGCGTTATCCTAGCAGCAACAGCATAGCAAGCCAGTCACAACCGAAAAGTTTCCCACCCTCACCTCTATCCCCATACCACTCTTCACTATCCCACCCATATTCCTGCCCCATACCCCCACCCTCCCCCTCTAGTCCCATCCATTCTCAAACGTAGCTAAAAGTTTGAAAGAAAGAAGGCAGCCAAGACTTTTCAATGACAGCACGCAGTCAGGCTTTTGCCATTGTTGGTGGGGCGGGGGGGGGGGGCAGGCTTCTGGCGATGATGGCAAACTACTAAGCGAATGAAGACCCAGACAGATCGTCCTTTGATAAAAACTGTCCTCCTTCCCTTTCTTCGAGTTTTTAACTTAAACACATACCCACACGCCTACTCCCACTCAATCCCCCCCCCCCCCCTCTCTAAAAGGGTCAAAGGTTAGACAAGAACTGTGTGCAACTGTCTGACCCTACACTTGCAGCATTCTCCTTTCACTCCCTGTTGTCCTCACTCTCGTGGCCGGTCAATTCAGCTTCAAATGGTAGGTAAGTTAACAACATCCACCAAATCAGACAGACATATATATATATACAGACAAATAGATATAACTCTCTGTCTCTCTTCTATCATATATATTTTAATTATAAACAAAGCTTGCTCTTATGTCTTAGATTGAAGAAATAGAGGGAAATATGTATTCATATCTGCAGATGTAGGTAATTCTACCTAATTATCAGTATGTGCTTGAGTGGGTGAATGGGGAATAATAAATGCTTCTCAAAATGAGCCTTCAGCAAGCTTATAGTCTCCAAGAGGGAGACAATCTCCAATGGAGAAGAAACTCACTAACGTATAATTCCTGGTCAGATACCGGTATTCTGATTGTTTCTTCTCAGTGACCGCGGAAAGTGGTGACTTGACTCCTCTACCTTTTCGGTTTTAAGAAGAATGCTATCCCAGAAAAAGGCTGGTGTGCAATACCGTAGTATGTTTGTTGAGTTTTCAAAACACCAACCAAAGGTGCCACCTGAGAAGCGAAAGAAAATCATGAAAGAGCAAAACGAGCTACATTTTCTTGTGAAAAGTAGAAAATATCAAAAGATAACCTCTTAAGACACACGTGCTGAGGGCCATATCTTGGAATGAATCCGCAAGGGACTAAATTACAATAAACTAATAAATTCCAAGGATAAGTAACCGAGCACGATTCCAGCAACTTACAGAGCAGTTTGGTGTTGCAATGACTGCAAGAAATGTTCAATTATAAACAAAGCTTGCTCTTATGTCTTAGATTGAAGAAACAGGGGGAATAAGCATTCATATCTGCAGTGGTAGACAATTCTGCCGAACTGTCAGTATGTGCTTGAGTGGGTGAATGGGGAATAATAAATGCTTCTCAAAATATATCTTTATCAGTTAAGTTAATTGAATTTGTCCCTGATGAACCACTATGAACCACTGACTGCTTAAGATATCCTACACACTAGAAAACATCCAGTTACACAGATAACCAAAGAAATCAATACATACAAGTAATTGAACACCTCCAAGAAACCTGCAGCGCCAAAAAAAAAAAAACCATACCCACACTCCACTATTCCCACTTCTAACCCCCCAGTAGATTCAAACAAGTTCCTAAATCCTGCTGAACAGAGCCACAATCTTCCAGAATGATCGGTCCACCTAGTCACTATTGATCCTGATGTGTGCACCAGAGATCCCTCCTCCCAGTCTCCCAGAATTCCCTGGCAAACCACCGTCATTTCCGGAGTATTGGATTCTTACGAGTGCTCTTCAGTCGCTCCTTCCGTCCAGTGGGGTTCGATACTTTGGTGTTGCGGTAACTGAATCTGTTAGCGTTGCAGTGCTCTCTTCTCTCCTCTCTCTCTCTCTCTCTCTCTCTCTCTCTCTCTCTCTCAAGCGCTAATTGCATCATAAGTTCTTCACATTTCTGATGCATTTTCGTTTGCATTTGATTCTTCGTTGTTGTTGATGAGAGCAAATAGATGAATGCACACAAATAATTAAATCACTGACATTTGCCGTGCGAGCTGTTGAGAAAATTCTTTAATTAATCTTTTTGCTCATCTGAATAGTTCTCATGTCATAGCAGCTGTTGCATCAGCTTATCCAGTCAATGAGATTTTACAGTGGAAAGATTTTTTTTTTTTTCAAAATTTCAGGTGTGTTTTGAGAAGGTGTATTCTGAAAGGTTGTGTGAATGAATGACTTGTGGGTTGACTTCAACGCGGTGACGGCCCTCATAATTATGGCCCTTTGCGGTTGGCTGGGCTTTAAGCAATATTACGTTATCTTACCTTATCAAATCAACCATCATCAGCAAAACAAAACAAAACAACAACAAAAATTCCTCGCACCCTCCCATTCCCACCCTCCCCCTTCTCCTCCCTCACTCCCTCCTCTCCCAAACATCAGGGGAAAAAAAGAATATGGTGTGCAAGCCGGCCCTGTCTCTGACCAATGTGAAACAGCTATTTTTCCTCTTTTGGATAAGGGATGCTTGCCTCATGGGAGGGAGGGAGGGAGGGGGGGGGGTCACGCCAGGTTACACTTGGTAAGGTTGATGATGGCATGCTTGTACATAGCAACGATGCTGTGAACGCTAATAACACTGAACCAGTGAACGAATGTGGTGATGTGCATGAATATCAACGCTGGCAACGTCAAGCAAGAAAATATTATAAATGATGATAATTATCACTGTTTTATTCTTCTGCTTGGAAACGTTGTTGGTCTGTTAAACAAACTAGGTGAAATGCATTTTCTTAGTTACATTATTGCCTTTGATTTCATTTGTCTTGTAGAAACTATCATCGAATATCCAGATTCCCATTTGTTCTCCCACTATACTGTATTTCATAAATCTACAATTACACTAGTTCATCAGGGAAGGAGATCAAGCAAAGTAGTTTGTCTGATTAAAAAAGAGTTTTCTCCCGTTATTTTTTTTTCACTAGAATGTTATTTGCAGACAATATCTTATGCTTTTAGTGGGACAAAAATCGTTTATTTAAAAAAATGTACTTTGCATATGTGCTTATATTCCACTAACAAACATCCCATACCATGCAACTGCTGGAACCCACAATGGAAACATGTGCCTGAAAGACGTCTTAGCTGAAAGATAATTATATCTGAAGGTGATCATAACCTCCTGACATGTGGCGACTTAATAGCAGTACATTAGGCATCACGTTCCATCTTTTTGTTTATGCTAATTAGTTTGATATACCTGTATTTGATAAACTTAGTGAGATGATCAAAGGATTAAATACTTAATACTTTCGCTAAAGACATTCAGATATCATGCCATGCATCTGGGCTGAACATTTTGAACGTCTTCTGTCATGGCGATCACTGTTGATTTGAGCAGCACCGTAGTCTTCGTAAAGAGTGGATATTTGGTAACCACAGAAAAAAGTATGTACCAATAGCATTAAGATGAATATTGTAAATTCGTTACATTGGATTTATGGTTTTCAGCAAAGTAAGAGTTTTTAGTGCACACGCCACGACTCAAGAAATGAAAGAAAAAACGTATAGCAGTCACCATAACATGTAAACTGAAAAAGCCTGATAACTCTCTTAAACCCTTTTGAAGAAGATCCTGTATAACATGTACAGTCTGTTTTGTTTCATGGTGCAGAACGTTGAGGTTTGGGTAAAGCTTCTTCAGTAACTGAGAAAACATTTATTTGTGTTGATAAAAATGTCTTGGTGTCAGTGTATGACCACCAAATGATTTAGTGTATGGTGAATTCTGGTGTTTGTTTGATAACAACAGTTTCATCAAGGAGGCGTCACTGCGTGCGGACTAGTCCATATACGCTACACCACATCCGCTAAGTTTTGAGACCGCACTACGCATGATTTGAAGCTGATGGATAAATGAATTAACAACAAAGATGAGACAATGGAAGAAGAGGGTCTCGTGGCTACGACTCAGCGGATGTCTGACCTACGCATTAGCCCAACGCGCTGGTCAGATTTTGTGTGTGTGTTTGTTGTGGATGTACACGTGTGTGTATGACGTGTGGGCATGGGCCCATGTGTGTGTGTGGGCGCGCGTGTGTGTGTGTGTGCGCGCAGGCATGTGTGCGCGTTTGTTTTTTGTGTGTGTACGTGTGTGTGTGTTTGCGTGTGCGGAAGTGCGCGTACATGTGTGTGTGTAATTTGTGGGTTTGTATGAGCCCACGTATCTGCATATAGGCTATATGTGTACCTCCAATACTGCTGAACACAGGCTTTCAAAGAACATCAAATGCTGTTTCGTTTAGCAAACAGGGGAAAATGAAGAGCACGTCTTAAATCTGTGATGTGTTAGATGCATGTGGTTCTTTTAGGAGTG
>CM065741.1:43285856-43293356 GCA_033310375.1 Conus canariensis | reverse complement strand
ACCCTTGCGTTCCTTCTTTTCTTTGCCCTGTGAGTTGTCTATCCAATTACCCTCGAGAAGCACAATTCTTCAGTTCGATCTTCTGGTCAGCTAAACAGACCTCATGCAGGAAGCAGTACAGTAGCTGCGGCATATCAAGCCAGCCATCATCTCGGAATAACCTTTTTCCCATTTTGTTTTGACCAGACCAGCCCCACTACTCCTCCACCTGCTCATCTCTTCTCTCTCCCTGACGTCGCTCGAGGATACAGCAGAAGGAACACAGCTAAGACTGCTGCCTAATCATACGCAACCAGACTATCGCCATTTTATCATCGCGGGTGGTGAGGGGAGGGGGGTGGGGGGAGGCCTTGGATGAGAATGGCGCACTAAGTGAATGAAGGTCCAGACAGATCTCTTCTTGATAACAGCATCTTTGCATCTCTCCCCCCCCCCCCCCCCCCCTTCTTCTTCAAGTTTCCACTCCTCCGCCTCCTCCACCCCCACCCCCACCCCTCCCGTCTTCCCTCATCCCTCTGTGTGTGTGTGTGTGTGTGTGTGTGTGCGCGCGCGCGCGCGCGCGCGTGTGTGTGTATAAATATGTGTGTGTCTGTATATGTGCGAACGTGTTTGCGTGCGTGCGTGCGTGCGTGCATGCGTGCGTGAGCGCGCGCATGTGTGCGTATGTGTGTGTGTGTGTGTGTGTGTGTGTGTGTGTGTGTGTGTGTGTGTAGGTGTGTGTGTGTGCGTGTGTGTGTGTGTGCGTGTGTGTGTGTGTGTGTGTGTGTGTGTGTGTGTGTGTGTGTGTGTGTGTGTGTGTGTGTAAGAGACACCGATGGAACAAAAGACAATAATGTACTCGCAGCTGGAAGTCTCCCGCTTCTTTCACCTGTCCTCAGATCTCCCTCTTTTTCACACACCCCTTTCCCACCCTCCCAACACTTTGCCCTCTGTTTATTGTTGAGCTTTTACCTAATGGTGTTCAGTGTCTGAGGGCGTCGCAATTGTCTGAGCCCCTGGTGGTGTCTTTGATTGATTCCTTCCGATAGTGAAAAAGGTCACAGACATTTTCTTGTTCCTGGCTTCATATCCAGATGGAGCACTTTCCTTTTTTTTAAATCTCAGACTCCTATTTTAGAATACGGGCTTTTCAAAACGCTTGAAGGAGAAAGGAGACGATTACACACACGCGCGCGCGCGCGTACCACACACACACACACACACAAAACACACACACACACACACACACACACACACACAGTTACCCTGTGTTCATGCTAAACATGCATGTCTACCTAACTAGTCGTTCAACGCAATTCTGCTCCCACGTGTCTTATTATGTATACATGAGGATATATTTATGTATGTAAGTAACCACATGTTCATTTATGTGTGCACAAATATTCACATTACACACACCACATCACACTCTCTGTCTCTGTCTCTGTCTGTCTGTCTCTCTCTCTCTCTCTCTGTCTCTCTTTCTCTCTCTCTCTGTCTCTCTCTCACTTACACACACACACACACACACACACACACACACACACACACACACACACACACACACACACACACACGTGCGCGGGAGTTTGAGCAAGTGGACATTTGCCCCCATTTGCCCCCTTCATAATAATCCAATCCTCCAAAGTACAGAGATAAAAAAAAAAACTTACATCTAAACACCCAACGGTTCCCAAACTACAAACCAGGAAGGACACGATCCACCACAAATGCATCACCAGCCAGGGATAGATGCTGTTAGCTAACAAACCACGGGAAAACCAGACACAGTGCGTGCCCCTCTGGCACCGCAGCCCCACCAGGGCCAGAAGCCACGGCTGGTTGACATTTTGTGCAGGACGATGAACGACTAAGAGTAATCAGGGTGTCTGTGGTGTCTGTTCCCCCACTGTGCCCCCATTTCCCGCCAAACAGAAACCACACAGGCTGTGCGTGTGAGGAGAGTTGCTGGCCTTTGCAAAGGCCACGTGAAGGTCACCCAGTCCATGGTACGTTTAGTGAGCAGTATCCCCCCCCCCCCCCCCCCCCCCCCCCCATTTATCCCTTTGGTTATCATTTTTCCCTGCTTATTCCGAATATTTTGTACCTGTTCATATTTCCTCTGTCTTTCCATGGGGGGGGGGGGGGGGGGTCTTCTTTTTCCTTTTTTTTTTTTTTCGTTTGGTTGGGATTTTTTTTTTTTTTTTAACATTTTCACACTTTTTTAACCGTTTCTAAATTTACTGACGCCTGTCTCTCTCTTTCCTCGACATTTTTCAACGTCGTTCTTCCTCCATCTCCTTTTCTATTTCTTATTTGTCTGTACCTTTTGTTCCTTCTCTCTGCCCTTTCCCACTTCTTTCTTTTAACTGTTTCAACCGCCTCATATCTGTCTTTTTCCGTGTGTGTGTGTGTGTGTGTGTGTGTGTGTGTGTGTGTGTGTGTGTGTGTGTGTGTTCTATTGGTTTTCTTTCCTTTTCCTAATTTTCCTTCTTTCTTTTTTGGCAATTGTTTCTACCTGATGCTGATGTTTTTAACCATGCTCAAGCATCTTTGCCTCATTCGACATGTCCCAATGATGTGTATTGTTGGACTCGCTCTTCCTCACTGTTCTCTTCTCTTTACTGCTCTCTACTTTTCCTAATTTTCTCTGGTTTTGTGTGTGTGTGTGTTTGTGTGTGTGTGTGTGTGTGTGTGTGTGTGTGTGTGTGTGTGTGTGTGTGTGTGTGTGTGTGTGTGTTTTTCCTAGTTTCCATGTTCTTACTTTTCTACCTTTTTCCTACCTCTTTATATTTTCCCTACTGTTTTTTGTTCTATCTTTTCCCATTTTCCTCTCCTGTTACCTACTTCCTGTACCTTTTCCTGTTTGTGTCTCCTGGTTTCTACTGTTTGTTCCTCTTTTTCTCCTGCTCTGCTTTTCTCTCCCCTTGTGACCTTTCTCGTTTTTCTCTACTGTTCCTCCTGCGCGCTACTTTTTCTGCTTTTCTTCTCTTTTTTCCCAGTTTTCTCTGCTTTTGTCATGCTTTTCTCTGTTTGTCCCCCATCTTTATCCGTCTTTTCGTTGTTGTTGTTTTTTTCTTAATTGTTTTATTTTACTTTTCCCCCATTTTCAAAAACTTTCTCCTCCTTTGTTCTGCCTTTTTCTTTGTCTTTCTACTTTTCTCTTGTTTGTCCTAACTTTCTGTACCTTTTCCACCTTTTTTCCGTATATTTTCTCCTTTGTTTCTACCTTTACATTCTTTTCTTTAACTTTTGCGGATTTTTTTTTCTGCCTTTTCCTACCTCTTCTGTTTTGCCATCCGTGTCACACACCTCTCTCTCTCTCTCTCTCTCTCTCTCTCTCTCTCTCTCTCTCTCTCTCTCTCTCTCTCTCTTCTTACCTTTCTTTTCCTATTATTCCCAGTGTCTATTTATTTTTGTTCTTTTCGACTTCATTCGATTTTCGGTCTATTTCTTTCATTATCATTCTTTCTCCCTATCTCATCCTGCTTTTCTACTGTTCTTGGGTTTGTTTGGGGTTTTTTTTTTAGCAGCTTTTCCAAACTCACTGCTCCCTAACTTTACATACATTTCCGCACCTTTTCCCCATGATTGGGGCTCTTGGCCGGACATGATTCATTCCTCACTGGATACACAGAGCACTTTACGAGGGGAGAACAGTGCCGCCTGTTACCCCTACCCTGAAACGTCGCCGCTTGGTCCATGACTGCTCCATTTGTCCAGAGAAGCCTGGCGGACACGGCAGCTAGTCTTTCTGACCAGAGTCCATTCCATCATCCGCCGCCTCTGCCATGGTGATGGTCGCCCTGCTGGAAATCCTCTGCTCCTTGGTGTCTTGTCAGGCACGTGGTAAAAGCTCCGCCTTCCCACTGAAAGATAGATGTTTCCATCCGTTGTCTGATAAGCACCACGTACAGAGCATCTTTCCCCCAAGTAAATAGCACCCAGTCTCCTGCATCGGTATTTGCTCCGTACACCCCCTTACCATTCCTCAATGCCATCGCTTCCATTCAGTCTAAACGGGGAAGTGAGAATGTGTGCAGCAGCTGTCAATGGGTGGGTGGGTGTGAGGGAGGGGGGGGGGGGGGGGGGTCATGACCTGCTTGAGATGTCAGCACGGGATATACGTGAAAAGGAACACAGGCGAAGCGAAGACGGCGGGGTCAGGGTGGACGAGTAAGGTGTCGGCCTCCCCAGAGCAGACAGCGATGATGGTACGCGCCAGCTGAATCTGTATACCGAGAAAGGGAGAGAAGCCGTAACATCGGACCCAGGGTCTCTATTTCCCCCCAAGTCTGTATTGACGCACATCTGTGTTCCTCTCTCTTGAAAGATTCATGTGTCTAACTGTTGGCTTGCCTGCCTGCCTGCTTTTCCCTGCGTCTTTCTGTCTTCAAACATGGTCACGTCATGCGTCGTTTCAGGAACTATGACAGCAGAATACAAATCCACGTTTCAGCTGCATCCACACGTTGAATTAACTAGAGAAACACTGATCTGGGGTGATACGGACTTGAAGGAACCACACAGACCGTGGAACGTAAATCTCAGACAACATAGACATAAGGGGACACAGACTTAGAGAAACTGACAGAAAACTGACCAGGAACAACGATACAGGGAAGTATGGACATGGGAGAATATGTCGTGGGATGTTGCCGTGAGGGAACATACATCTGTGAAAATACAGACCCCCAGAGGACCATGGACGTAGACGACAGACACCTCACAGAACATAGACCTAAGTGAGTGCTGGCAAGGCAGAAGACACACCAGAAGGGAACGCAGGCTTTGGGGAATCTTGGACGACGTAGACTGAGACAAGATGCAAAGCATATAAACGTACTCCTAGTTGATCTTCCAGAAAACGTCACAATCAAACATGCGTCA
The DNA here is from genome assembly GCA_033310375.1 of Conus canariensis. Lineage (NCBI taxonomy): Eukaryota > Metazoa > Mollusca > Gastropoda > Neogastropoda > Conidae > Conus > Conus canariensis. The sequence continues at coordinate 43,288,487 of CM065741.1, read as the reverse complement.
TAATGTATGTGACGTCACAATCAAACATGCGTCATAATGTATTTCGTCACTGAGATATTCCATAAAGCAGAATAACCGTTTTGAGCCGTTATAGCCGTTAGTAACGGCTATTCTGGTAAAATAAAACATCGGGCGTCATCCGTGACCCATAATGAACATAACTACAAATTTTCAGAAAGATCGACCCAGAAGTTTTGCCTGGAGCGAGTGGAATACATTTTGACCACGGACAGACAGACACACAGACAGCATTTCTTCGTTCCCATTGTAAAGTACTCCCTGTTCTATAAAAACTGGGAGTACAAAAAAGAGACACAGTGTAGGGAAAACTGATCTTTGAGTAAGGTAGAAGAGTGCATTGACTCTAAGGGACACAGACTTGAAGTCGCTGGGATAAGATGTCATCATTATAGTCATGTCATTGATATGCCATCCACCTGAAAGCTGTTCAGTTTTAAAGTGTCTGAGAGGTTAACCTGAACACAAAACTATTTTGGTTCAAACAGGCGCGATTGTGTTGAAGAAACAACAATTCTCTAATGCCGAAAATGTCTGTAGAGATATATACTTTTGGCAGCAGAAGATAAGTATGGCAAATAGTATTAGTTTTAGATTCGAGAACTGCGTATCTGCCTGACTGTAACTTTGAAGCTAATTTCACTTAAGAAAAGTATATGTCCGTTGCCATCTCTCTCTCTCTCTCTCTCTCTCTCTCTCTCTCTCTCTCTCTCTGATATAAAAACCATAAACTTGACTGAGGTCGAATGAACTTTCCAACGAAGTGTTTGGCGTAGAGAACGTGAAGATCGAGAAACAGAAGACGAATCCATTTTGTTATACAATGCACCAAATATGAAGGTTTAAGAGCACAAACTGTTCCAAGAAAACACATTTGTGCTGAACCAGTTTATGATTTTTAGATTAGCTTCCGTTGATGCGAAGACGTTTAATTTAAGAAAATTTGTAAAAGAAAAAAAAAATCAAATGCACTCGTTTAAGCGGGATAATTTGTCCATGTATTATCTTCACAGTTTTCTGACGAAGATTTTAATTGTGGTCGAAACAGACTACACTTTGCTCATGGCGACATGTTTTATGTACTTCCTATATGTTCACTGTGTGTTTGTTTATTTCTTTGTGTGTGTGTTTGCTTGCTTGATTGTTTGTTTGTTTGTTTGTGTTGTATATATATGCATATACATATAATATATATATATATATATATATATATATATATGTGTGTGTGTGTGTGTGTGTGTGTGTGTGTGTGTTTGTGTGTGTGTGTGTGTGTGTGTGTGTGTGTGTGTGTGTGTGTGTGTGTGACAGACAGAGACAGAGAGTGTGTGTGTTTAGTAGTAGTAGTAGTAGTAGTAGTTCAGGAATTCGTGAATTCTTCCAACAGTATCAGAAAACGCTTTTTAAAAAGCCTTTCTTGAAAACGTTTTCGAAGACCTCTGAAAATTTGACTTATTGTGAGTTTACTTATTTCTTTTAATTTGGTTTCTGTTCATAGTTTGTGAGGCGAATATCGTCTTTCACAGTGTGCAAGTTCAATACTGTTTGTTTGAGGTTGAAAACAAAACATTGCATAGCTATGAAGAGAGCTCAAATACTTTCGCTTGTAGGAACACTTTGAAATGACCAAATGGTGAACTCAGATTAATTTCCCTGGGATAGAGGGTGGAAAGCAGGGGCTACAACTTGTTCACTGTGGAGCCAACAGTCACAGTTCTTTGTTCAGATTGTTGGCGTGAGTGGAAAGTGAATGCATTGTCAGGATACAAAGAAAACATCAGTCTAGATAATAATTTGTAGATTCAGAAAGGGAGACCACGCTTACATTATATGAACAAACTAACAGATATCGTATTAGAAAGTAAGAAAAGGGAAACTACCCTAGTTTTAAATAAACAGTTGAAATAAGAGGGCAACGGTAAGAAAAAGGAAGAGAAAGACACCATACTGGTAATGCATAATTTATCAAGAATAGAATGATAAATGGGGGGGGGGGGGGGGGGGGGAGGGGGACAACACTGATAATAAATAACGAAGTTCATGATTCTATCAACACAAAGAAGCGTTAACACGAAGCGTCAATGAAAAGAGTAAAAGAATTAGCCATATGTTGCTGGCCTGCATGATCATAAGGTGATGAAGATGCTCATAACTTATCTATTCTTGTTCGCCATATTCATTATGTCTTCACCAGCATTTGAATGTCATAAAATATATGTCGGTGAGAAAGAACATGGAGTTTGTGAAATATCGCAAAATACATCTGAAAACACATATCTCACCATGCGTAGTTTTCATTTTATAACTTTCAGACATGTCAGGGGTTTACGATTCTTGTCAAGATACAAAGAAAAAAAGTAGTCTAGATAATATTTTTTTAAATCAGAAACGCTGTGCTGTTGGAAGAAGAAGAAGAAGAAGAAGAAGAAGAGAAGAGAAGAAGAAGAAGAAGAAGAAGAAAGAGAGAAAGAACAAGAACAAGAAATGGAAACCCCTAGCATCATCTTAATCATCCTCATTCTCATCGATCAGCATTGAAAAAAATGTCTCAAATTCTGTGGCCCTTCATGCCCTGCTCTCATGGTGACCTGTTTCGATGTCCTCTCCGCGTCTGTG
>CM065741.1:43268356-43275856 GCA_033310375.1 Conus canariensis | reverse complement strand
CCTGGAGTCTTTTAGCCAGGGTACGACAACAAACAACAACAACAACAACAACAAACAACAACAAGGCAAGGAACGGCACAGGCTGGTCTGTTGGAGGGTCCAGCCTGGAAGAGTTGGCAACGACTCACTGTTCTCTGGTCTTCTGTCTCTATGAGGGACTGTGCCAGACAGTCATCACTAAGATAAGGTAAGGTAACGTTGCTCTATCCAGCCGACCGCAAAGGCTAGGCTGCACCACGTTAAAATCGACACACATTCATTCATTCACACAACTCCTTAAAATACATCTGCTAAAAACCTACCCGAAATTGTGTTAAGAATCTTTCCACTATAATATCTCAGATCCGATGAAAAAATTAATCCCTTTCAAGAATTCAAAGATCGCATCAGGTGGAACATCTCTGAACAAGGTTTTCATGGAGTCTGCTGTAAAGTGTTTGTGTCTCACATCATGCAAGTCCCAACACTCTCTAAAAGAACATGTTTCATTGTGAGTGGCACATGACATGAAATGCACCACAGAACTTCTTCACTCTTTACAAAGACACATCAGATTTATAGACATGAAAAAAGAACAGTTAAAACAGATAAGGGAAAAACGAATGGAGGGAGTATTGTTCAGGTCCAGAGCTCGATGGATAGCGGAAGGGGAGAAAGTGAGTAATTATTTCTGTAATTTAGAGAAACGGCACTATGTTAGCAAAAATATGGCTAGATTGATAGGCCAACATGGCAATACTCTAACAAACCAGAAAGACATTATTCAAGAAGTATATACATTTTATAGATCGCTATATGCAAAGATTGAGGTAGAAAATTGCGAAATTAAAGATTTAGTAGAAAATATCACGTGTTTAAATGAAGAGGAAGCAAAAGGATTAGAGGGGAAAATAAGTCTAGAAGAAGCTACATGTGTTCTAAAGAACATGAAAAATAATAAAAGTCCCGGTACAGACGGTTTCAGCGCGGAATTTTTTAAGTTTTCTGGAAAAAGATAGGACTCTTTGTTGTAAGAGCACTGAGTGCGAGTTTTGAACGAGGAGAACTTTCAAATGTACAGAAAGAAGGAATCATTACTTGCATTCCGAAACGTGATAGACCAAGACAGTATATAAAAAACTGGAGACCTATCTCGTTATTAAATGTGATTTACAAAATTGGGTCATCCTGTATTGCAAATCGTTTAAAGATAGTACTACCAAAGATCATCAGTGAAGTCCAAACCGGATTTATGAAAAATAGGTATATTGGGGATAACTTAAGACTGATTTATGATACATTTGCCTACTTAGATAAACATGGGTTACCAGGATTGCTGTTAAATATTGATTTTGAAAAAGCTTTTGACTCGATAAATTGGGAGTTCATGTTTAAAGTATTAAAAACATTTGGTTTTAAAGAAGACATACGTAAATGGATAAGTATATTCTATAGAAATACTAAATCGTGTGTTATAGTGAATGGCCAGGTGTCAGAATGGTTTCAAATAACAAAAGGTTGTAGACAGGGAGACCCCATATCTCCATATCTTTTCATATTGTGTGTTGAAATATTAGCAATGACTGTCAGAGAAAACACAGATATTAAAGGCATTACGGTGAATAATGTTGAACTCAAGCTGACACAGTACGCTGATGACACTGAATTTTTACTGGCAGGAGACAGAAAGTCTTTTGAAACTTGCATAGATGTACTTGACATGTTTAATTCTGTCTCAGGGCTCCATATAAACTCGGGCAAAACTAGTGTGATTTGGCTAGGGAGTCGCAAAAATTCCACAGCTCGTTATATGGAACATTTAGGTTTAAACTGGAATCCGCCGAGATTTCGTGTGTTAGGTATTTGGTTCACTAATGATTTAAAAGGATGTCTTGAAGTTAACTACTCAGAAAAATTAGCAGAAGTAAAGTATCTGTTCAAAATATGGGTCAAACGTCAGATCACACCTCTTGGCAGAGTTGCAATATTAAAATCTATAATCCTTTCAAAGCTGACTCATCTCTGGCTCCTTTTACCAAACCCACCAGACATATTTTTTCAAACGTGTCAACAAATTTGTTATAAATTTATTTGGAACAGGAAACCAGACAAAATCAGTCGAAACATTTCACACAATGGTGTGAAGAATGGGGGCATTGGCCTTCCTGATTTGAAAACATTTGTCTTATCTTTGAAACTTTCATGGATTCGTAAAGCTGGGAAAACAAAACATAAATGGAAAAGTCTTTTGTTGCATAACTTTCCCAAGTGGGAACTTATTGATAAGTATGGACCAGAGTTTGTGTCAAAATTCACTAAACACAATCAGTTTTGGTCAGAAGTTCTTGAAGCATATAAGGTGTTTTACTACAAATGCATTCCTAAAAATTCTGCTGAACTTCTCGCCGAACCTTTATGCTATAACAAGAGGTTTCAAATGGGAAGAAAATTTATCGTCTCACAAGTATTGCATAACAAAAACATATTTTGTGTTGCCCATTTCTTTGATGATAATGGGCAGTTCCTCACTTACACATGTTTCAAGGATAAGTATGATATTAATATCAATTTCCTTACTTACGCTGGGTACAGATCTGTAATACTTGACTATGCAAAAAAGTCTGGCATTAATATAAATAACAATACATACCGAAACTCATCATTGTGTTTTAAACAACTGTTTGCAGTTCACAAAGGTTGTAGATTATATTATGATATATTGATTACAAATAACGTAACGCCTAAATGCTGCGAAAAATGGGATGCCAAGCTCTCAACATCCCATGACTGGAAATCTTGTTTTGTATACGCTCACAAGATACAGGATATAAAACTCCAGTGGTTTCAGCTAAAAATAATACATAGATGTCTGTGTACAAATATCATATTAAAGGAAATTGGTGTAAAAAATAACGATAGATGTGACTTTTGTGGAGAGTATAAAGATAGTATTGATCATGTGTTCTGGAATTGTCATTATGTACAATTATTCTGGAATAATCTCACTGATTTAATGAAAGAAAGATGTATGAATGCACAAAATGTGTGGCTAACAGAGTCACTGATACTATTTGGTAATGATGCAGCAATTTCTAGTGATGTAATCTTTTATTTTATAATTCTCTTTGCAAAATACTATATATACACTTGTAAAGTACAAAACAGTCTACCACAAGTAAGTGCATTTATAAGGAAACTAAGGAATCGGTATAAAATTGAAGAACACATCGCATACTTAAAATTAAATCATGTAGATTTCACTGTGAAATGGTCAATGTACAAACCATTACTTGTTAATGATTAACTATTTAAACATCGCTCGATCTGTATCCTATGACCCATGTTCACAGATTTAAATGCTTTGTCAACTTTTAGTAACCTGTTATGCTTTGATCTCTGCACACACAGACTACCTAATGTTGCAGATGAGTCTGTACATATGTCTGTTCTGACATCATTATCTCTTTTATTGATGGTTATGTTTTTGTTTTCTGGCCACTGTGATTTACTTTGTGAAAGTACCTTGTGTCAACATATTGATTGAATGTAATCCATCCAGCGTCTCTCTCTCTCTCTCTCTCTCTCTCTCTCTCTCTCTCTCTCTCTCTCTCTCTCTCTCTCTCTCTCTCGCTCTTTCTCATCTTCTCTCTTTTTCTCTACCCCTCCCTCCACTTCTTCTGCAAAACCTACTTCTCTTTTCTTTTTTCTTTTTTCTTTCTTTTTTTTTTTTTTTTTTTTTTCAAATGAGAAATGTGAAATTTTTTCTTGCTTGTGTGATTGCTGAATTCTCTTTTTTTCCCAAAATTCTTATTGCTTATGTATGTTCTGTGTTCATGTAAATGTTTGAAATGAAATTTTTTTAAAAAAGTAAAAAAAAAAATTAAAAAAAAAAGACACATCAGCTCTTCGTGAAATGTGGAATGATCTAACCACTCCTGCAAATGTTCCATTGATTCCTATGTATACGAAGAGAACAAACACGCAAACAAACATAAGATTCATAGTGAGGTCACTGCAGTCAGAAATTGAAACCTGTTTCAAAAATGAATTATCAATGGGTCTGCAAAACAACAGAGACAAACAGATTACAAAGCACTTTTTTTCATCTTGTTCATCTGTTTGTCCCTGTTCTTTGGCGGACACACTGATAATTCTTTTTTTTTAATATAAAATTTAAATAGATAAGATAAATGAAAGCAAAATTAAATAAACGAAAAGAAAGTGAAATGTATGTGAGACTGGCAAAATGTAAACAAACCTGGGAGATCGTGAGATTTGCAAGTAGGAAAGAACAAAATAGTGTGTTGATCATATTTACTTGGCATGTGTGTCATCATACTCTTCTGTAAGGTTTCAGGCAGGGTTCTAATGACAACATGAACACACGTATGTATGAAGGCACCCACGCATGGTCGTGAGAATGTACACACTGGCACGTGCGCATGCACATGAAAATGTGCGCACACGCACACGTACACACAAAACACACACACACACACACGCGCGCGCGCGCGCGCGCGCGCACACACACACACACACACACACACACACGCACGCACGCACGCACGCACGCACACACACACACGCACACGCACACGCACACACACACACACACCACACGCTCGCGCGCGCGCGCACACACACACACACACACACACACACACACACACCACACACACACATACACACACACACGCGCGTGCGCGCGCATACACACGCATACACACACACACACGCGCGCGCGCGCGCGCGCGCGCGCGCGCATCCACACACGCACGTATGCAAGCACGCTTATTTTCAGAAAATACATTGCTCTGGAAGTAGAAAATAACGAATTTGAATTTAAATGTCACCTTTTTTTATAGCTATATCATAGACTTGACATGCAAGTATAGATGGAAACGAAATATGCTAATGGCATCTCTCGTTTACAAAGTAATTTTGAGGAATTGTCACATATGTATGGCATCACCATAACTTAACAAAATTCCGAATAAGAATGCGAGGGCCAAATGCAAGCGAAACAAACGGTTTGAAGCATTCCTCTTTAAAGCGTACCACTTGTGCAGGGAGAAAGGGCTTTGATAATTAGATGTATTCTTTTTTTTTTTATTCCTGTTCATGCAGACATTTGGATGGGGATGTAAGATATTCATTTCACCGGTTGCACAGGGGAAAAGATGTTAGGGCAAAGCTATCGCATGAAATGAAAAAACAAAAAAAAATCGTTCGTGAAATACATTGCAGAAGTAGGCCTTTTTTTTTCTTCAAGAAAGAAAAACATCGACAAAACTGATCTTTTATAACAACTATGTTAACATGCATGTATATAGTTATGCTGCTCATGTTACATTGTACATGGTCTAATGGTCCAAGAAAATGAATTAATAAAATGTGTGTGTGTGTGTGTGTGTGTGTGTGTGTGTGTGTGTGTGTGTGTGTGTGTGTGTGTGACGAGTAGGGCTGGCAGGTGTGGTTCTCCATGGGGAGGACCCAGAGTGTGTTTTCTATTAGAAGTATAGAGTAACTTTCACATCAAACATCAGCTCCACCCCCTCTCGTACCAATGATGGAAGGCGCAACTTCCAAGTTCTAGTCACCAAAAGAAATGTTTATTTCATTCAGGACTTTTAAGAGATACTTAAGGAACGCTCAAAAGCAATTCTCTTTAGGCTTGTACACTGAACGTGACAGACAGATTTAGAAATGGTTTTAAACAAGAAATAATGTATGGACAACAAAGAGATCAATGCAAGTTAAGTGCAATGTCACGCACAACACTTCACGTTTGCATATAAGATTAAAATGTACGAACTTGTAATAAAGTCACCCTGTCTTTGCTTGGGCTCTCCTCACTTTATCTCGTCATAAATGGATGGAATGTTCCGATAATCTGAGGTGGAGTGCAGTGGGTACACGAGGACTCAACTTTGAGGGTGGAAAAGTGTGCGTATCTCTCTCCAGTGTCTGGACACTGGTCCACCACTTCTTGAAGGCCGGCTGATTGGCTGCTTATCTCCACGTGGCCATAGTGTAGCTTGGAGTCTGATTGGCTGCTTATCTCCACGTGGCCATAGTGTAGCTTGGAGTCTGATTGGTTGATTGTCTCCACGTGGCCATCGCGTAGCTTGGAGTCTGGTTGGTTGATTGTCTCCACGTGGCCATAGTGTAGCTTGGAGTCTGGTTGGTTGATTGTCTCCACGTGGCCATAGTGTAGCTTGGAGTCTGATTGGTTGCTTGTCTCCACGTGGCCATAGTGTAGCTTGGAGTCTGATTGGTTGCTTGTCCACATGGCCAGCTTGGAGTCTGATTGGTTGCTTGTCTCCATAGGGGGGTGTTAGTAATCTGACAGGAGACTCATTTCCCAACACGTGCAGTGTGACAAAAGAGGAGAGGGAGGGGGGAGGAGGAGGATGAGGAGTGTTAGTGACCAGAAAAGAAACAGTCGCTTCCTAACACATACAATGTGACGTAATGAAGATGGGGTCAGATATGACCGTTTCTAAGATCCTGGTGGTCTTCAGCCTTTATGCTAATGAACGAAGAAGCTACAGTGTCAACCACCTGTGCCACACGTGCCGGTTTACAGAGTAAGTGAGGAAGATTCGTGACTGTGGGTGTCCTTTGTAATTGCATGGGTGGCAGAGGAAATCCTTGTCCCATCCATAAGCAGCCACAGCGCTAGCAGCGCTATCAGATAAGGAGATGTGTGTGTGTGTGTGTGTGTGTGTGTGTGTGTGTGTAGAGAGAGAGAGAGAGAGAGAGACAGAGACAGAGAGACAGAGAGGATGGTAACGACAGCCTAGTGTCAACAACCCGCGCTGCAGTGACGTCAAAATTCTCTGTAATATTGACGTCATCGTCGTGTCTTGTCATAGCGTCTGATTGGGAGGAAGAACACCAGACAGATGCTGGAAATAGAGTGAGAGGAGGAAGGGGTTTGAGGGGGTTGAAGCTTGGCGCTGTAAAATGATGTAAACTGCTTTAGGGCCCTCTCTCCCCTCTCTCTCTCTCTCTCTCTCTCTCTCTCTGTGTGTGTGTGTGTGTGTGTGTGTGTGTGTGTGTGTGTGTGTGTGTGAAAGGAGAGAGGGAGAGAGAGAGAGAGAGAGAGAGGATGGTGACGACTCTTAATCGTCAGACTTCTGTGTGTGTGTACATATGTGTGAGGTTGTGTGTGTGTGTGTGTGTGTGTGTGTGTGTGTGTGTGTGTGTGTGTGTGTGTGTGTGTGTGTGTGTGTGTGTGTGTGTGTGTGTGTGTGTGTGTGCATGTGTGTGTGTGTGTGCGTGCGTGTCTGTGTGTGTGTGTGCGTCTCTCTCTCTCTCTCTCTCTCTCTCTCTCTCTCTCTCTCTCTCTCCACACACACACACACACACACACACACGCGCGCGCGCGCGCGCGCAGCGCGCGAATACACACACACACACACACGCACGCACGTATGCAGCACGCAGCACGCACGCACGCATGCACGCACGCACGCACACACACGCACACACACACACACACACACACACACCACA
>CM065741.1:43248356-43260856 GCA_033310375.1 Conus canariensis | reverse complement strand
AATATAGAATTATTATGAATGTATATCTAGAGGTTTTAAGTGATGACGGGTTGTACCATGGAATATAGAATTATGAATGTATATCTAGAGGTTTTAAGTGAAGGCGGCGACAGAATGTAGACATGTTCTGAATGTCTGCAGCTTTTCAACAATGCACTGGTGGGGCGTGGTAACAGTATTCGAAATATACTGGAGCTTTCAAAAAAATGCAAATGGTACCAGCCGCTGTGGCAAAGTGGTTAGCGTCGCGGACTCCCGGCTGGGAGCTCGCGGGTTCGATTCCCATCAGAGTCATGTGGGATTTTTCTGCCCCGACCGGCTCCTACCCAGAGTTGAGTTTGCTGCGGACTCAGTTGGGAAGACTGGGACCACACAGTCGAGTTTTATCCACTTAATGGATGCGTTTCTGAGAGTGTTGCTTAAATTTCCTGACCAACACTGCAGGTGCCTGTATCTCTCGGGCCTGGTTGACGCCGGAATATATTATGAAAGGAAGCGTAGAGTACATCCATGTCATGTAGTCTCAGACCGAAATGGAAATCCGTAGCATCATCTTAATCATAATAATAATAATAATGAATACTTATATAGCGCCTATTCTCGGCTAGAGACCAAGCTCTAAGCGCTTTACAATCCACACTCGTTTACACAACGGGCTGCCTACCTGGGTAGTGCCGACTGAAGAGCTGCCAGCTGGCGCTACATTCAGTCGTTTCCCGTGTCATACAGTCAATATCGTCCAATATCGTTCACTCAATATCCTTACTTCCTCCATTCTTTCAATTTCTCACGCAGGGTGCATGCTATGTGTAACGTGTCATCCATACCAACGGCCAAACTGGCCTTCTCTTCCGAAAGTTGGCGATGACGTGTGTGCAAGATGTTATGCGTGCGTTCACACACGGAACCTCGGTTTATAGTCTCATTCGAAGGACTGTATGGGGAATGGAGTCAGAACCAACGTTAACTCCGAGGGTAAAATCATCCTCATTCTCATCGATCAGAACAAAAAAAAATGTCTCAAATACTGTGGCCCGTCATGCTCTGGTCTCACGGTGACCTCAATTTCGATGTCCTCTCTCCACGTCTGTGGCCTTGGTTTGGTTCGTCGGGGCCACCGGTATCGGCGAGTCCATGGGGGCTGTCGTTGGACGGACATGGTGCGCCCTCCGGAGGCAGAGCTCACTCACGCCGGCTCCGCGACTAAGCAATTATTGTCGTTAGTAGGGGGCTTAGTAGGTGGTGTCCTGCGTATGTTAGATCAGAACAGGCGCCACTGAACACCACCGAAGTGACGCGGCAGCAGTGCAGTGTCTCTTCCGGTGGGTTGCCTCTTGACGACTTGACATTGACTGCTCCCTGTGGATTGCCGGTGCTGGGGCTGCGGCGGGGCCGACCGGGCTGTGGCTGTGGACGGGGTGTCGGAATGATCGACGTGGGTGCATTGCTTCTGAGGTGGCGCAGAGGTTGGGACAGCAAAAAATAAAAAATGCAAATGGTGGACGGTAGGGATATTTTGAATATTTGGAACTTCTGAATGATGGCGCCGGTGGGATACAGAAATATTCTAAATGTTTAGAACTTTTGAAAAATGCTACTAATGGACTGCAGTAAGATTCTACAAGACGTCTGGAGCTTTAGAACAATGGTATTGGTGGAAAGTGATAGCAGTATTCAAGATCTCTGCAGCCTTTTAACAATGATGCTGGTGGAATATGTTGACAGTCTCAACATCTGGAACTACTGACCAATGACACTGATGGAATGCAGCAACTGTGGTTAGATTCTCTGTAGCTTGTGGAATATGTTGACAGTCTCAACATCTGGAGCTACTGACCAATGACACTGATGGAATGCAGCAACTGTGGTTAGATTCTCTGTAGCTTGTGGAATATGTTGACAGTCTCAACATCTGGAGCTGCTGACCAATGACACTGATGGAATGCAGCAACTGTGGTTAGATTCTCTGTAGCTTGTGGAATATGTTGACAGTCTCAACATCTGGAGCTCCTGACCAATGACACTGATGGAATGCAGCAACTGTGGTTAGATTCTCTGTAGCTTGTGGAATATGTTGACAGTCTCAACATGTGGAGCTACTGACCAATGACACTGATAGAATGCAGCAACTGTGGTTAGATTCTCTGTAGCTTGTGGAATATGTTGACAGTCTCAACATGTGGAGCTACTGACCAATGACACTGATGGAATGCAGCAACTGTGGTTAGATTCTCTGTAGCTTGTGGAATATGTTGACAGTCTCAACATGTGGAGCTACTGACCAATGACACTGATGGAATGCAGCAACTGTGGTTAGATTCTCTGTAGCTTGTGGAATATGTTGACAGTCTCAACATGTGGAGCTACTGACCAATGACACTGATGGAATGCAGCAACTGTGGTTAGATTCTCTGTAGCTTGTGGAATATGTTGACAGTCTCAACATGTGGAGCTACTGACCAATGACACTGATGGAATGCAGCAACTGTGGTTAGATTCTCTGTAGCTTGTGGAATATGTTGACAGTCTCAACATGTGGAGCTACTGACCAATGACACTGATGGAATGCAGCAACTGTGGTTAGATTCTCTGTAGCTTGTGGAATATGTTGACAGTCTCAACATGTGGAGCTACTGACCAATGACACTGATGGAATGCAGCAACTGTGGTTAGATTCTCTGTAGCTTGTGGAATATGTTGACAGTCTCAACATGTGGAGCTACTGACCAATGACACTGATGGAATGCAGCAACTGTGGTTAGATTCTCTGTAGCTTGTGGAATATGTTGACAGTCTCAACATGTGGAGCTACTGACCAATGACACTGATGGAATGCAGCAAATGTGGTTAGATTCTCTGTAGCTTGTGGAATATGTTGACAGTCTCAACATTGGAGCTCCTGACCAATGACACTGATGGAATGCAGCAACTGTGGTTAGATTCTCTGTAGCTTGTGGAATATGTTGACAGTCTCAACATCTGGAGCTGCTGACCAATGACACTGATGGAATGCAGCAACTGTGGTTAGATTCTCTGTAGCTTGTGGAATATGTTGACAGTCTCAACATCTGGAGCTACTGACCAATGACACTGATGGAATGCAGCAACTGTGGTTAGATTCTCTGTAGCTTGTGGAATATGTTGACAGTCTCAACATCTGGAGCTACTGACCAATGACACTGATGGAATGCAGCAACTGTGGTTAGATTCTCTGTAGCTTGTGGAATATGTTGACAGTCTCAACATCTGGAGCTACTGACCAATGACACTGATGGAATGCAGCAACTGTGGTTAGATTCTCTGTAGCTTGTGGAATATGTTGACAGTCTCAACATGTGGAGCTACTGACCAATGACACTGATGGAATGCAGCAACTGTGGTTAGATTCTCTGTAGCTTGTGGAATATGTTGACAGTCTCAACATGTGGAGCTACTGACCAATGACACTGATGGAATGCAGCAACTGTGGTTAGATTCTCTGTAGCTTGTGGAATATGTTGACAGTCTCAACATGTGGAGCTACTGACCAATGACACTGATGGAATGCAGCAACTGTGGTTAGATTCTCTGTAGCTTGTGGAATATGTTGACAGTCTCAACATGTGGAGCTACTGACCAATGACACTGATGGAATGCAGCAACTGTGGTTAGATTCTCTGTAGCTTGTGGAATATGTTGACAGTCTCAACATTGGAGCTACTGACCAATGACACTGATGGAATGCAGCAACTGTGGTTAGATTCTCTGTAGCTTGTGGAATATGTTGACAGTCTCAACATGTGGAGCTACTGACCAATGACACTGATGGAATGCAGCAACTGTGGTTAGATTCCTGTAGCTTGTGGAATATGTTGACAGTCTCAACATGTGGACTCTGACCAATGACACTGATGGAATGCAGCAACTGTGGTTAGATTCTCTGTAGCTTGTGGAATATTTGACAGTCTCAACATGTGGAGCACTGACCAATGACATGATGGAAGCAGCAACTGTGAGTTAGATTTCTGAAGCTTGTGAATATGTGACATGTCTCAACATGTGGAGCTACTGTTCAATGACCTGAGGAATGCAGCAACTGTGGTTAGATTCCTGTAGCTTGTGGAATATGTTGACAGTCTAACATGTGTGAGCTATGACCAATGACACTGATGGAATGCAGCAACTGGTTGATTCTCATGTTGTGGAATATGTTGACAGTTTCACATCTGAGACTACTTGACCAATGACACTGATGGAATGCAGCAACTGTGGTTAGATTCTCTGTAGCTTGTGGAATATGTTGACAGTCTCAACATTGGAGCTACTGACCAATTGACACTGATGGAATGCAGCAACTGTGGTTAGATTTCTGTAGCTTGTGGAATATGTTGACAGTCTCAACATGTGGAGCTACTGACCAATGACATGATGGAATGCAGCAACTGTGGTTAGATTCTCTGTAGCTTGTGGAATATGTTGACAGTCTCAACATGTGGAGCTACTGACCATGACACTGATGGAATGCAGCATACTGTGGTTGATTCCTGTAGCTTGTGGGATATGTTGACAGTTCAACATGTGGAGCTTGACAATGACACTGATGGAATGGCAACTGTGGTAGATTCACTGTAGCTTGTGAATATGTTGACAGTCCAACATGTGAGCTACTGCCAATGACACTGATGTGAATGCAGCATGGGTTGAATTCTTGATAGCTTGTGGAATTAGTTCAGTCTCAACATGTGGAGTTACTGACCAATGACACTGATGGAATGCAGCAACTGTGGTTAGATTCTCTGAGTTGTGAATATGTTGACAGTCTCAACATGTGGAGCTACTGACCAATGACACTGATGGAATGCAGCAACTGTGGTTAGATTCTCTGTGCTTGTGGGATATGTTGACAGCTCAACCATGTGGAGCTACTGACAATGACACTGATGGAATGCAGCAACTGTGGTTAGATTCTGTAGCTTGTGGAATATGTGACAGTCTCAACATGTGGAGCATGACCCTGACACTGATGGAATGCAGCAACTGTGGTTAGTTCTCGTAGCTTGTGGAATATGACAGTCAACTGTGGAGCTACTGACCATGACTGATGATGCAGCAACTGTGGTTAGATTCTCTAGCTGTGGAATATGTTGACGTCTCAACATGTGGAGCTTGACCAATGACATGTGGAATGCAGCAACTGTGGTTAGATTCTCTGTAGCTTGTGGAATAGTTTACAGTCTCAACAGTGGAGTACTGACCAATGACACTAGATGGAATGCAGAACTGTGGTTAGATTTCTGTAGCTTGTGGAATATGTTGACAGTCTCAACATGTGAGCTACTGACCAATGACACTGATGGAATGCAGCAACTGTGGTTAGATTCTCTGTAGCTTGTGGAATATGTTGACAGTCTCAACATGGAGCTATGACCAATGACACTGAGGAATGCAGCAACTGTGGTTAGATTCTCTGTAGTTGTGAATATGTGACAGTCTAACATGTGGAGTATGCCAATGAACTGATGGAATGCAGCAACGTTGTAGATCTCTGTAGCTGTGGAAATGTTGACAGTCTCAAATGTGGACTACTGACATGACACTATGGAATGCAGCAACTGTGGTAGTCTCTGTAGCTTGTGGAATATGTTGACAGTCTCACATGTGGAGCTACTGACCAATGACACTGATGGAATGCAGCAATGATGTGGTTAGATTCTCTGTAGCTTGTGGAATATGTTGACAGTCTCACATGTGGAGACTGACGAATGAACTGTGGAATCGAACTGTGGTTAATTCTCTGTAGCTGAAATGTGACAGTCTCAACATGGAGTATGCCATGCACTGATGGAATGCAGAACTGTGGTAGATTCCTGTAGCTTGTGGAATATGTGAACAGTTCAACATGTGAGCTATGTGACCATGACACTGATGGAATGCAGCAACTGTGGTAATTCTCTGAGCTTGTGGAATATGTGACGTCCAAATGTGGAGCTACGCCAATGACACTGTGGAATGAGCAACTGTGTTAGATTCTCTGTAGCTTGGAATATGTTGACAGTCTCAACATGTGGAGCTACTGACAATGACACTGTGGAATGCAGAACTGTGGTTAGATCTCTTACTTGTGGAATTTGACAACAAATGATGAATGCAGCAATGTGTATTCTCTGTGGGAATTGTTGACAGCTAAATGTGAGCTATGCATGACACTGATGGAATGCACATGGTTAATCTCTTAGCTGTGGATATGTTGACAGTCATGTGACTATGACCATGACATGATGCATGTGTGTTTCTGTGCTTGATATGTGAATCAACAGGAGTGACAATGACTGTGGAATGCAGACTGTGGTTAGATTTGATTTGATGTGAAGTCACATTGACTATGACAATACACTGGAATGAGAACTGTGTGTTCTTGTAGTTGTGGAAATTTACTCTCACATTGATGACCAATGAACTGATGGATGCAGCAACGTGGATCTCTGACTTGGATAGTGAATCACTGTGGATCATGACACTGATGGAATGCAGCAACTGTGGTTAGATTCTCTGTAGCTTGTGGAATATGTTGACAGTCTCAACATGTGGAGCTACTGACCAATGACACTGATGGAATGCAGCAACTGTGGTTAGATTCTCTGTAGCTTGTGGAATATGTTGACAGTCTCAACATGTGGAGCTACTGACCAATGACACTGATGGAATGCAGCAACTGTGGTTAGATTCTCTGTAGCTTGTGGAATATGTTGACAGTCTCAACATGTGGAGCTACTGACCAATGACACTGATGGAATGCAGCAACTGTGGTTAGATTCTCTGTAGCTTGTGGAATATGTTGACATCTCAACTGTGAGCTACTGACCAATGACACTGATGGAATGCAGCAACTGTGGTTAGATTCTCTGTAGCTTGTGAATATGTGACAGTCTCAACATTGGAGCTACTGACCAATGACACTGATGGAATGCAGCAACGTGGTTAGATTCTCTGTAGCTTGTGGATATGTTGACAGTCTCAACATGTGGAGCTACTGACAATGACACTGATGAATGCAGCAATGTGGTTAGATTCTCTGTAGCTGTGGAATATGTTGACAGTTCAACATGTGGAGCTCTGACCAATGACACTGATGGAATGCAGCAACTGTGGTTGATTCTCTGTAGCTTGTGATAGTTGACAGTCTCAACATGTGAGCTCTGACAATGACACTGATGGAATGCAGCAACTGTGGTTAGATTCTCTGAGCTTGTGGAATATGTTGACAGTCTCAACATGTGGAGCTACTGACCATGACACTGATGGAATGCAGCAACTGTGGTTAGATTTCTGTAGCTTGTGATATGTTGACAGTCTCAAATGTGGAGCTACGCCAACACTGATGGAATGCAGCAACTGTGGTTAGATTCTCTGTAGCTTGTGGAATATGTTGACAGTCTCAACATGTGGAGCTACTGACCAATGACACTGATGGAATGCAGCAACTGTGGTTAGATTCTCTGTAGCTTGTGGAATATGTTGACAGTCTCAACATGTGGAGCTACTGACCAATGACACTGATGGAATGCAGCAACTGTGGTTAGATTCTCTGTAGCTTGTGGAATATGTTGACAGTCTCAACATGTGGAGCTACTGACCAATGACACT
This sequence comes from Conus canariensis, assembly GCA_033310375.1. NCBI lineage: Eukaryota > Metazoa > Mollusca > Gastropoda > Neogastropoda > Conidae > Conus > Conus canariensis. The sequence continues at coordinate 43,253,233 of CM065741.1, read as the reverse complement.
GATGGAATGCAGCAACGTGGTTAGATTCTCTGTAGCTTGTGGAATATGTTGACAGTCTCAACATGTGGAGCTACTGACCAATGACACTGATGGAATGCAGCAACTTGGTTAGATTCTCTGTAGCTTGTGGAATATGTTGACAGTCTCAACATGTGGAGCTACTGACCAATGACACTGATGGAATGCAGCAACTGTGGTTAGATTCTCTGTAGCTTGTGGAATATGTTGACAGTTCAACATGGGAGCTACTGACCAATGACACTGATGGAATGCAGCAACTGTGGTTAGATTCTCTGTAGCTTGTGGAATATGTTGACAGTCTCAACATGTGGAGCTACTGACCAATGACACTGATGGAATGCAGCAACTGTGTTAGATTCTCTGTAGCTTGTGAATATGTTGACAGTCTCAACATGTGGAGCTACTGACCAATGACACTGATGGAATGCAGCAACTGTGGTTAGATTCTCTGTAGCTTGTGGAATATGTTGACAGTCTCAACATGTGGAGCTATGACCAATGACACTGATGGATGCAGCAACTGTGGTTAGATCTCTGTAGCTTGTGGAATATGTTGACAGTCTCAACATGTGGAGCTACTGACCAATGACACTGATGGAATGCAGCAACTGTGTTAGATTCTCTGTAGCTGTGGAATATGTTGACAGTCTCACATGTGGAGCTACTGACCAATGACACTGTGAATGCAGCAACGTGGTTAGATTCTCTGTAGCTTGTGGATATTGACAGTCTCAACATGTGGAGCTATGACCAATGACACTGATGAAGCAGCACTGGTTAGATTCTCTGTAGCTTGTGGAATATTTGACAGTCTCAACATTGGAGCTACGACCAATGACACTGATGGAATGCAGCACTGTGGTTAGATTCCTGTACTTGTGATATTTGACATCCAACATTGAGCTACGACCAATGACACTGAGGAATGCAGCAACTGTGGTTAGATTCTTGTAGCTTGTGATATGTTACAGTCTCAACATGTGGACTACTGACCAATGACACGATGGAATGCAGCAACTGTGGTTAGATCTCTGTAGCTGTGGAATATGTTGACAGTCTCAACATTGAGCTACTGACCAATGACACTGATGGAATGCAGCAACTGTGGTTAGATTCTCTGTAGCTTGGGAATATTGACAGTCTCAACATGTGGAGCTATGACCAATGACATGATGGAATGCAGCAACTGTGGTTAGATTCTCTGTAGCTTGTGGATAGTTGACAGTCCAACATGAGCTCTGACAATGACATGATGGAATGCAGCAACTGTGTTAGATTTCTGTAGCTTGTGATATGTTGACAGTCTCACATTGGACTATGACCAATGACACTGAATGCAGCAACTGTGTAGATCTTAGCTGTGGAATATGTTGACAGTCTCACATGACTACTGACCATGACACTGATGAATGCACACTGTGGTTAATTTCTGTAGCTGTGGAATAGTGACAGTCCAACTGGAGCACTGACATGACACTGAGGATCAGAATGTGTTGATCTCTGAGCTGTGGAATGTTGACAGCTCATGGGAGCTACTGACAAGACAGGAACAAGTGTTAGTCTTGTATGTATATTCGTACAGAGCAGCAGAATGAGGAATCAGCACGTGGTAGATTCTCTGAGTTGTGAATGTGACAGTCTCAACGGACATGACCAATGACACGAGATGCAGAACTTGTATTGTAGCTTGGAATGTGACTCCACATGTGACATGACATGAACGAGAAGCGCAACTTGTAATTTCTGTACTTGTGATATGTGCCTCAACAGAGCTACGACGAATGCAGCAACTGTGGTTAGATTCTCTGTAGCTTGTGGAATATGTTACAGTCTCAACATGTGGAGCTACTGACCAATGACACTGATGGAATGCAGCAACTGTGGTTAGATTCTCTGTAGCTTGTGGAATATGTTGACAGTCTCAACATGTGGAGCTACTGACCAATGACACTGATGGAATGCAGCAACTGTGGTTAGATTCTCTGTAGCTTGTGGAATATGTTGACAGTCTCAACATGTGGAGCTACTGACCAATGACACTGATGGAATGCAGCAACTGTGGTTAGATTCTCTGTAGCTTGTGGAATATGTTGACAGTCTCAACATTGGAGCTACTGACCAATGACACTGATGGAATGCAGCAACTGTGGTTAGATTCTCTGTAGCTTGTGGAATATGTTGACAGTCTCAACATTGGAGCTACTGACCAATGACACTGATGGAATGCAGCAACTGTGGTTAGATTCTCTGTAGCTTGTGGAATATGTTGACAGTCTCAACATTGGAGCTACTGACCAATGACACTGATGGAATGCAGCAACTGTGGTTAGATTCTCTGTAGCTTGTGGAATATGTTGACAGTCTCAACATTGGAGCTACTGACCAATGACACTGATGGAATGCAGCAACTGTGGTTAGATTCTCTGTAGCTTGTGGAATATGTTGACAGTCTCAACATGTGGAGCTACTGACCAATGACACTGATGGAATGCAGCAACTGTGGTTAGATTCTCTGTAGCTTGTGGAATATGTTGACAGTCTCAACATCTGGAGCTACTGACCAATGACACTTATGGAATGCAGCAACTGTGGTTAGATTCTCTGTAGCTTGTGGAATATGTTGACAGTCTCAACATCTGGAGCTACTGACCAATGACACTGATGGAATGCAGCAACTGTGGTTAGATTCTCTGTAGCTTGTGATTTATACTTGCGTAATGTTGAAACGCTGTAAATGTTTACAGTTGTTTAACATCGACACTGGTAAAACGTAGGTAATAGAGGTCATAATGATTGGAGCTTTGAAAGAATGATGCTGGTGGGATGTAGCAATAACCTGAATGCATGGTAATTTAGAACAATGACGCTGTTGGACTAAAGTATTATCTTGAATGTCTACAGCTTTTGAAGAATGGCACTTGTGTGATGCAATAACATCCTTAATGTGTGATCTTGAGACAGAGAGAAAGTCAAGAGGAAGAAAAAAAAATTGTAAAGGATGGATTGGAGTATGAGGTCGAGCATACACAAAGAAGAAGCAGCAAGAAGGCTGGGCAGAATAACATCAGTATGGACAAAGGAAGATAACTCATTCCGCGTTCCTTGTTCCCTCTCGTCTCCCCGTGCGGACTTTGACAAGCCACTTCTGTACAACGTGGACCCAGGATCTACAAACACTGATGGAACCGGGGCTGTTGACAGCCACGCAGAACAGCATTAAGCAAGAAACTGATCAGGGATGAGACGGAACGAGTGGTGGAAATCCTGACAGTTTTCCTGACCGCATTGCAGACATTCCGTCTGTAAGAGTGTTTACCCAAGCGGCTCTGTGTACAAAGTAAGCAGATTCCTGAGTGACTGGAATGCCAATGAAGTAGACAGAGACAAGTGGGTAAACTGACGGCGATGGCAGATGACAAATGCAGAAAGAGACTGAATGAGGGAGGAAACAGAAGAAAATAAAAGCACGTTGGGGGCAACGAGCGGCGCGTTGTGGGCGTTTGTTTTGCCGGACTTCTAGCCCCAGTCTACTCCCAGCCAGAGTTGTTGTTGAATATGCCATGGGGGTCAAATGGAAAGACTGGCACCACGCTGTGAAGTTAGTTGTTGTTGAATATGCCCTAGGATCAAATGGAAAGACTGGCACCACGCTGTGAAGTTAGTTGTCGTTGAATATGCCATAGGATCAAATGGAAAGACTGGCACCACGCTGTGAAGTTAGTTGTCGTTGAATATGCCCTAGGATCAAATGGAAAGACTGGCACCACGCTGTGAAGTTAGTTGTTGTTGAATATGCCCTAGGATCAAATGGAAAGACTGGCACCACGCTGTGAAGTTTCGTATATTGAATGGACGAGTCTCAGAGAGCGTTAGTCAAATTTCCTGAGCTACTTTGCGGGAGTATGTATTTGCCAAGTTTTGTTGATCCTAAGATGTTTTATAAGTAGTAAAAAGTACAGCCCTGTCCTATACTCCCTGACCTAAGCCGCATCACACCGTAATCTTTAACAACCTCGATGATTATGAAATGATGAGTAACATCACCCCCTTTTACATGGCCCGAAATGCCAAGCTGTCGATGTGATCTCAGTTTTCATTTCCTCTACATGTCTGTGCCACTGGTGAATTCCTGTTAAACACTTCCTTGTCTGAAAGGTCAAAGTAACTCTCGTTCAATGGATCTTTTGGCAATCTGGAGACGGACTCTTAGTTACTCTAGTTCTGTGACTAAGCAAGACGGGGCTGAAACAGCTCAGTTGGTAGAGCGCCGGACTCGTGATCATGTTGATCCTGGGGTGGCAGGTTCGAATCTCCGCTGGGCCATTTTGTTGCATGGGGATTTCTACCTTGGAGTTAGCATTGGTTCTGACTACACTTCCTCAACAGTCCTTTGAATGAGACAATGAACTGAGGTTCCATGTGGAAGGGCATACACAACGCCTTGCATACACGTGAATCCCCATCACTAACTTTCAGGAGAGGCCAGTTTGGCCCTTGGTAACGATGACAACGTAGGCACACAGCATGCAGCGACAAAATGAAAATATGAACGAAAAAATGATCGACTGACAAACTGAATGAAATGTCAGCAGGCAGCTCTTCTGTCGGCTCTGCCCTGGTAGACAGCCTGTTGTGTGTAAAGGAGAGCTAGGTTGTAAAGCGCTAGAGATTGGTCTCTAGCTGGGGATAGGTGCTATAAGTACTCTTTATCATTACCTTTATTATTATTGTTATGATCATTATATTGTTAGTAGTAGTAGTGGTAGTAGTATCATTATTTTTATTATTATTATTATTATTGCTTTTGTTATTGTTGTTGTTGTTGTTGTTTCTTCTTCTTCTTCTTCTTCTTCTTC
>CM065741.1:43205856-43245856 GCA_033310375.1 Conus canariensis | reverse complement strand
ACTATAACATCATAAGACCAACATTAGATTAAGGCATAGAAACTATAACATCATAAGACCAACATTAGATTAAGGCATAGAAACTATAACATCATAAGACCAACATTAGATTAAGGCATAGAAACTATAACATCATAAGACCAACATTAGATTAAGGCATAGAAACTATAACATCATAAGACCAACATTAGATTAAGGCATAGAAACTATAACATCATAAGACCAACATTAGATTAAGGCATAGAAACTATAACATCATAAGACCAACATTAGATTAAGGCATAGAAACTATAACATCATAAGACCAACATTAGATTAAGGCATAGAAACTATAACATCATAAGACCAACATTAGATTAAGGCATATAAACTATAACATCATAAGACCAACATTAGATTAAGGCATAGAAACTATAACATCATAAGACCAACATTAGATTAAGGCATAGAAACTATAACATCATAAGACCAACATCAGATAAGGCATATAAACTACAACATCATAAGACCAACATTAGATAAGGCATATAAACTATAACATCATAAGACCAACATAAGATAAGGCATATAAACTATAACATCATAAGACCAACATAAGATAAGGCATATAAACTATAACGTCATAAGACCAACATAAGATAAGGCATATAAACTATAACATCAAAAGACCAACATAAGATAAGGCATATAAACTATAACATCATAAGACCAACATAAGATAAGGCATATAAACTATAACATCATAAGACCAACATAAGATAAGGCATATAAACTATAACATCATAAGACCAACATTAGATTAAGGCATATAAACTATAACATCATAAGACCAACATAAGATAAGGCATATAAACTATAACATCATAAGACCAACATAAGATAAGGCATATAAACTATAACATCATAAGACCAACATAAGATAAGGCATATAAACTATAACATCATAAGACCAACATTAGATTAAGGCATATAAACTATAACATCATAAGACCAACATAAGATAATGTATATAAACTATAACATCATAAGACCAACATAAGATAAGGCATATAAACTATAACATCATAAGACCAACGTTAGATTAAGGCATATAAACTATAACATCATAAGACCAACATAAGATAAGGCATATAAACTATAACATCATAAGACCAACATTAGATTAAGGCATATAAACTATAACATCATAAGACCAACATAAGATAAGGCATATAAACTATAACATCATAAGACCAACAGTAGATTAAGGCATAAAACTATAACATCATAAGACCAACATAAGATAAGGCATATAAACTATAACATCATAAGACCAACATTAGATTAAGGCATATAAACTATAACGTCATAAGACCAACATTAGATTAAGGCATATAAACTATAACATCATAAGACCAACATAAGACTAAGGCATATAAACTATAACATCATAAGACCAACATTAGATTAAGGCATATAAACTATAACATCATAAGACCAACATTAGATTAAGGCATATAAACTATAACATCATAAGACCGACATAAGATAAGGCATATAAACTATAACATTATAAGACCAACATAAGATAAGGCATATAAACTATAACATCATAAGACCAACATTAGATTAAGGCATATAAGCTATAACATCATAAGACCAACGTTAGATTAAGGCATATAAACTATAACATCATAAGACCAACATTAGATTAAGGCATATAAACTATAACATCATAAGACCAACATAAGATAAGGCATATAAACTATAACATCATAAGACCAACATTAGATTAAGGCATATAAACTATAACATCATAAGACCAACATTAGATTAAGGCATATAAACTATAACATCATAAGACCAACATTAGATTGAGGCATATAAACTATAACATTATAAGACCAACATAAGATAAGGGATATAAACTATAACATCATAAGACCAACGTAAGATAAGGCATATAAACTATAACATCATAAGATACGGCATATAAACTATAACATCATAAGACCAACATAAGATAAGGCATATAAACTATAACATCATAAGACCAACACACATCTAAAAACATAGAATCATACATGCAGATAAACATAATCATCCTCTGCACTCTTTCCCTATGTTGTCTCCCCTCTCACTCTCCCCCCCCCCCCCCCCCCTCTGCGAGGAGAAAGAGGTAAAGAATCAAAATCAGCGGGGGCATGCATGTCCCCTCTCCCCTCTTCCGCCCCACCCGCATTTCTTTCACCCCAATATAATCAATCACCCCCGTTTTCAACACCTTCCGGATCCTCCTCATTTAAAACGCCATCAACCCATTCACAGACTTATTATCATCATACAGCAGACAAACATGGTTTCCTAGATTGCATGCAATACTGACTGAATAATAAATAGTTGAATAATCACATGAGACTAATTGTCAAGCAAAATGGATGGAGTTTAGCTGTAAAATACACATGAACACTTCCCTCTAATGTAGCAGAGCGTCAATGTTCAGACCTGCATTTTTTTGTCATTGTTCAATACATGGCTAAATCATTTCAGCAGATATGTGATTATTTTGTACGGTCAGCTTTATTTCATTGATATTACATATATAGTTTTTTTTTTCAAACTATGCTATACGATCATCTTTCCCCTATCATTTAATTAAAGCAGGCTCATTCAAGATAAAAACACTCTAGTTTACAAACATTGCGTTTGGCGTTTTCTTCATCCCATGCAAAAAAAAGTGTGTAAATACTAGTCCAGAGCAAGGCATTATGGGTAGTAATACAACAAAATCGTGGAAACCTGGTGGCATTTCTCCTTCTTAATGTATACCTCATAAATCCACATACTTTTTTTTTTCGCAGTGTGTTGTGTGGAATTTCCAGATACATGGAGTAAAGTGTACAAAATAGGACCAAACATAAGCTGAATAGAGGACTATGCCACACATCGAAGGAAAAAATAAAAACAGAGAAAAATGAACAGAAGAGACGACAGAAACTACAGGTTTTAGTCACACATGTTCCCCGAAGATGGAGTATGGCTGCCTTAATGGCGGGATAAAAAACACAAAACTCCACTGCCTGTCAATACAGGCAGTGCCAACAGAGTATCAGCCTCCGTACGCAGAAAGAAAGAAAGAAAAAGTCACAAATGTAGTCGGCACCTTACCGCGCCTTTAGGTCATCTACTCAATTTGAGGCTCAATGTTATGGTAAGCATTCTTCTTACTTACACAAGCCGACTATTGAACAGACATAACATACTCTTGTTTGTATTCCAGAACTCTACAAGAGTGCAAAGGAATTCCAAAGACTGAGTGCTCGTTTGCTTTAACCAAGTCGATGTTCAGTGCCAACAAAGGAAGCGTAAACTACACTGGCACCAAAAGTGGAGACCAATAAAAGTAAACGTTGAGACCAGAAAAAAAAAAGTAGCGACACCTAATTAAAAGAACAAGACGGGCAGGGGAAATAAAAGCTTCACATGTGACAAGAGAGAAGAGAGAGAGAGAGAGAGAGAGAGAGAGAGAGAGAGAGAGAGAGAGACAGAGAGAGACAGAGAGAGAGAAGAGACAGAGAGAGAGAGAGAGAGAGAGAGAGAGAGAGAGAGTTATTTTACGCCCCAATCCTTAGTTTCCCTGCTCCCACCCACACTTCGTTCAGGGATGAGAATTCAGCGAAGCACAGTAATACAACATTGACACTCCATCCATCAACACAGCCAGAACAGACTTTGCGGCGAAGCCAGGGAACGGCAGTCACAAGAGACTGATCAGAGAGGAAGAGGAGGAGGAGGAAGGAGGAGGAGGAAGGAGCATGAAAGTCCTGATAACTTTCCTGGCTCCAGAGCACAACCCTTCGTCTCTCCTCTCATCCTGTTTGCACAAGCTGCTCCGGGATGCGAGGTAAGTAGATTTCTGAATGACTGGACTCCCTGGGAAGTACACAGAGACAAAAAGTGGTCGAATGAAACGGGTGTGGAAAAGGGGAAGTAAAGAAAAACGAGTGAATGAGGGAGGACAACAGAGGGTAGTGGGGAGAGATAAAGAGTGACAGGGAAACGGTTCTCTCCCTGCTGTCCACTTTGCCAGCTCCTCTCTCTGCCTCGCCCTGCAGGTGCAGACAAGATGTCTGTTGCGGGTGATTCAATAAGAGAAGGAAATGGTGGAGGGAGCTTGGTGCCTGTGTGCGAGCAGGGGGGGGGGGGGGGAGGGGGGGCCGGAGGTATGGAAGCAAATGAATACAGGATCAGTCCTATTGGAGATAATAGAATCGTTTAGGGTCCAGAAATGTCAAGAGGACCTTTTGATAGCTGAGGTTTTATCGACGTTTTGTTCATACAGTGCTCAGTGGAATCTTTTTTTTTTCTTTTTTTTTTTGGTGGGGTGCGGGAGGTTCAGACCATCAAGTGTAATAGTGGATAAAAGGTTACAAAGAAACAGTAATAAAATGTAGAAGAAAATACCGTTGTGAAGAAAAAACTGAAGAAGAACACAGGTGAGAATGAACGGTAGGGCTTGAGAAACGTCCAGGTTAGACCTCCATTCTGTGTGTTCCTAGGATATCTGCCCATCTTGGTGCCTGATGGCAAGAAGTATTCTGATCATTTCACACACCCGTTCCTGGACAAACTGAAAATCGCTTCATGAATGTTCTGTTCAGGGGTGTATAGGACTATAGGGCAGAAACATGAACAACAAGACGCATTTCACACGAGTACAATATGAACTAAGTTGTGACAAGGTTTGAAGATCAGAGTGGACAGTTACAGACATTGCCTCTGCCTCTTGCACTGGCTTCACGCGAGAGAGTTCTGTTGAGTACGGTGGCACCATGTGAACATACAATCATCAGACATGGTGTAGACGGGGGGAGCTAGCAAAGACGTGGAACAACAAAAAGCTGGGATTGAACACGGATGAAGAGGGATGAAAACGCCACTCCTGGTAACTCTCCAGACTGACCTCAATACAGACTCTGTGCCTCTGAGCATGTTTGAACAAGCAGCTCTGTGTACACAGATAGGGAATGAACACGAACATCCTGATAACTTTCTTGACCTCAATACAGACTATGCGCATGTTTGAACAAGCTGCTCTGTATGCAAGATACTAAGATTTCAGACAGACTGGAAATCTAGGAAAGTAGATAGAGACGAGTGGTGAAAAGAAACGGGTTTGCAACAAGACACATGCAAAAAAAAAAAAAAAAAAAAAAAAAAAAAAAAAACAGAATGAAGGAGAGAGAAATGGAGCAGACAGAAGTAGGAGACCAGCGATAACCAGAAAGGTTTTTTTTTTGTTACCTCCCTTCACGGCTCCTCTGTCTCCATGACCCGGTAGATTCAGACGTGATGACAGAAATGGATAATTCTCTAACTGAACAAAACAGCGAAAAGAGGTTGGGATTGGGAAGAGAGGATACACTGAATCAAATGTCAACGGATGGGGTGAAAGGAAAATCAAGGGTCGATAGTGAGTTAGGAAATGCCAGGAAGACCTGGTGTTGTGTTTGCCATAACGTCGCCTCCATTGATTTCATGTTCACATAGTGCTCTGTGGAATAGGAACGTCTCTCCACTCCACTACAGTTACGTATAATAGGATAGAAAAAGCCCGGAAGAAGAGCGGATGGGGGTTCGGGGGTGGGGTGGGGGGGGGGGGGTTGGAGGGTGGACGAGATTGCAGACTGTATTGAAATGCTGCAAGGCGAACAGTTTTCTAGGAACAGTAGACAGACCTTGTGTCCGTGTGAACCTAGGTTATCTGTTCCATCTTCGTGGCTAAAAGCAATAAGCTCTATTTTTCCGCCCCCCTCTTCTGTGCCAGTCTAATGGCATTACCCCCACACTACTTATTCCATACACACACACGCGCGTGCCCGCGCGCTTACGTGCGTGCACGCACGCACTCACGCAAACACACACGCACGCACACACACACACACACACACACACACACACCACACACGCATGCACGCACGCACGCAAGCACACACACACACACACACACACACACACACACACACCCTGGCTTGTCCCATTACAGCTCCGGCACCATCACTCCACAGGGATAATAAATTTCAAGTCGTCATAGGGCAACCCACCAAAGGAGACACTGTGCTGCTGCTGAGCCACTTGGGTGAGGTTCAGTGGTTCGTGTTGTCACCCAGCATACGCAGGTTGCCACCTACTAAGCCCCCTAGTGACCACAGTGATGGCATGGTCACGGAGCAAGCATCAGTGGGTGTCCCGATCCAGTGGGCGTAACCACGTCTTCTTTATGTCAGTTACTCCCCTTGAACAATAATATATGCAGGCAACCTTGACGCGAACTCACCAAGGACATAACAGTTGAAGCGAAATCAAAACGGAGGTCTTTATGAGAGCAGGGCATGAAGGACCACAGAACGTGAGACTGTTTTTCATGCCGATGGTGAGGTTGATGACGATGAAGATAAGTCTGCGGAGTTACAGTCTGGTCTGAGACTGCATTGCAAGACTGAACTTCAACGCTTTCTTTCATAATATAGCCCCAGAGACACGGATACCTGCGGTGTTGGTCAGGCAATTTGAACAGCAGTCAGGGGTGCGTTCATCTTCATCGAGTGGACGGAACTCGACTGTACGGTTCCAGACTTCCCAACTCAGCCCCTAGCCAAACTCAATTCTGGGTAGGAGCTGGTCATGGGCAAAACAAATCCCTCAAATGTCAATGGCTCTGATGGGAATCGAACCAGCTACCTCCCAGTCTGAAATCCACTGCGCTAACCACAGGTCATTGATAAACGATCTTTCCGTTTAATAAGCCAACTACTGTACAAACGGAGCAGCATTTCATGAATAATCATGATGGGTATCGGAGTCCAGAGCAGAACAATGAGGTAGGTTGGTTTCTTTGATTTGCTGATGTGTTTGAACGATCTGGATACGCTCTTCATCAGTGAGACGTGAACTGTTCTCTCACCAGAGGTAGAATCAGAACAGATACAAAGACAGAAGGCGAAACACAGGGAGAAAGATTGGGAGATAAGTATTGTCTCTCTCGTACTAGATCAAAACAAGAGGCTGAATTGTGAACGATCCCATAATTGCAGGAAGTGGATAGGAGGTTTATGGGATCAGATGTGAAAGGAACAGTCAAAACGGGGGAAAGTGACATTTATGACGCATTACTCTCTCTCTCTCTCTCTCTCTCTCTCTCTCTCTCTCTCTCTCTCTCTCTCTCTCTCTCTCTCATATCACATAATTTTGTGAAAAGACGTAAAATCAAACTATTTACTACTACTACTACCACTACTACATACACAAGGGATTTTTCGGTATTATTTTTTGTTATAAAGTATGCTGCATATCTACAGTCTTGTTCACGTCACATTGTTGACAATCTATCGGATGGAAATGAAAAAGACTTACTTAGGGGAATATGGCGGAAAAGTGGCTTTTTCTTTCTTTGTCTACCTTTTTTGTCTATTCCATTTTAATGCCGTTTCCTCTTCACCCCCTCTAGAACAGACAGCTTGTCTTAACATGAAGAAAAACTACTGGGAGAAAGAAGGTGTTCTTCATCCCAGGAAACATTAGAGAGCATGAAGGAGGACGAGGAGGAACCAGAGGATCGTTCATCTGGGAATAATCAGACTATTTGAGGAAACTGCCAGAGAACAGAGAGTTGTTCACCAGGGGAAACCATACACCATGAAGCAACACGCACATGATGAGGACTAGTGTTCATTCGGAGACAGCGATGTAAACTACACTGCTAACAAGAGGTGAAGGACAGCGAGATCAACTTCAAAAGACAGACAAAGGGAAGAGATGAAGAATTGGAAAGAATCAGATGCGCAGGAGAAAAAGAGGAAAATATTCATATACCGAACGAAGAAAGAGGTGAAGATGAGGATGAATGAAGGAAGAAAGGAAAAGAGAACATCTTTTATGCACTTTCTTTCCTTTTTTTTTTTTTTTTTTTTGCTCCTAGCCTGTCACTGGATTCAGAGAAGATACTGAAGCAAAACACTGTCGTACAACGAAGATCTTCAACCAACAGATAATGTTGGAACAGACATCGTGGCAGAGACAAAGAACAGCATTATCCAGACTGATCATGAATATAGAGAAAAAAGAACGTGAAAGGCACGATAACTTACCTCCCCTCAATGCAGACTCCGTGTCTCTCAGCCTATTTACCTAGGCAGCTATGTGTGAAAGACAAGCACATTTCTACACTGACAGGAATTCCAGAGAGGCAGACAGCGAAAAGCAATGACAAAGTGGGGGGCCAGTGTGAATGCTAAAACAAAGTCTGAATGGGGCAGGAAACGGGAAGCTCTAAAGAATACAGACGACATGGAGAGAAGATATCATCGTTTAACTTCCTCTTCCTAGTTTCCTCCCCCCCCCCCTCTCTCTCTCTCTCTCTCCCACTAGATGAAGACAAGATGCTAGTGCATGTCAGACAGGAAATGATGTCACGATGGGAAGGGAACGGATGAATCAGATGAAAACTGGATTAGACCGGGTAAAAGACCTTTTGTTCATCAGTTTGAGGAGGGACCAGATGATTCGTGCCCAAAAAGTACACCATCTCTCTCTCTCTCTCTCTCTCTCTCTCTCTCTCTCTATATATATATATATATATATATATATAATATATATATTTGTTAAAAAGGAAAGTTTAATTTTATCTACAACGTTGTTTCATGCATGAACGCATGCGGTGCAATATAATATATATATATGGTGTGGACATGGACAAAGAGATAGGGTTTGGGGTGGAACATGTTCACTGTCATCTGTCTTCTTCTCACCTTCCTTTTTCTATTTCCTTGTTTGTTTGTTTTTTTCCTGCTATTGACATTCACAGCATTTCTACATGTTGAAACAGAGAAGAAAAGCGGACGAGAAGCGGTGGCCATTGTGTGTTTGAACTGTCTGGATGAGCATTTGACACGAGGAATGCGTGAACTGCACTCTTCTCAGGGGCGGAGGTCAGTCAAAGCTAACTACAGAGGCAAAAGAGGATCAGAAGCAGAGAGGTCTGGACGTGAAGAAGAGGCGAGAAGAGGACACTGACTGTAGTAGTAATAGTACTGGTTTCCTCGCCGTTGTCATCATCATCATCATCATCATTACTACTGCTACTACAACAACAACAACAACAACAAACAACAACTACTACTACTACTACTACTACTACCTACTACTACTACTACTACTACTACTACCATAATTGGTGGTAAGAGTGGTGGTGGTGGTGGTGGTAATAGTAATAGCAGTAAGGGTAGTAGTTTCTTCATCACCATCATCACCACTATCACCACCACCACTACTACTACTACTACTACTACTACTACTACTACTACTACTACTTGGTGGTGGTGGTGTGGCAATGGTAGTAGCAATAAGAGTAGTAGTAGTTTCTTCATCGTCATCATGACTACTACTACTACTGCTACTGCTACTACTACTACTACTACTACTATTATTATTCTTATAATTATTGTCATTATTGTTATCATCATCATCATCATCATCATCACCACCACCACCATTCTTATCAAGAGTACTTATATAGGACCGTATCTTGGTCAGAGATCAAGCTTTAAGCGCCTTACCATCCTTGCTGTCGTTTACACAACGGGCTGCTATCTGGGTAGAGCTGACAGAAAAACTGCTTGGTGGCGCTATATTTCGTCGTTTACCGTGTCATTCAGTCCGAATGTCAGTCACTTAGTCCTTCAGTCATTCTTTCTATACTTTTGCACAGAAGTTGTGTGTTATGTGTATAGGTCTCAGCAATAACAACAGCCAAACTGGCCTTCCCTTCCGATTTTGGTAATGGGATTTTACATGTGTACAAGATATTATGCGTGCGTTCATACACGGAACCTTGGCTTATAGTTTCATTCACAGAGCTTTTCAGAAAATAGAATGAGAACAGAACCAATCTTAGCTCTGAGGAGAAAATTCCCCTGTACCAATATGACCTGGTGGAGATTTGAACTTGCAACCCCAGGATTTTCCAGATTATGATTCCAGTGCCCCATAACCTGGGGTATTATGGCCCCAAGACACACTCTCTCTCTCTCTCTCTCTCTCTCTCTCTCTCTCTCTCTCTCTCTCTCTCTCTCTCTCTCTCGTTCCTGTTTTCCCTACTGAATTCAAAAAAGAGAGTTCTCTGAGGGACTGCAGTACCTTGTGGACTCACGAATTGTATTCGCAAAGTGAAGCAGCATTAACCAGACAGGGGTCGGGGAAGTTGGCGAACGGACATAAAGATCCCAAGGCCTTCCTGACCCTGCTAGTAGCCTTGATGTCTCCCAGCCTGTTTGTATAAACAGCTCTGTGTACAATGTAAGTAGATTTCTCACTGATTGATATCCTTTTGGCTGCAGACTGAGACCAGTAGTAACGAAAGTAAGCGTAAACGATGACGATCACAAGGAATTACACCTTACGGAAAAGACGAGACATGGGATGAAAACACACACCCTCGTTCATTACTCTCCTTCTCCCACGTTCCACTGCCTCGCTTTCCTACTGGGTGGAGACAAGATGCCTGTACAAGGGAGATATACAGACTCAGAAGAAAATAGGCTCGGACGAAAGGGGATAAAGTGCCATATACGAGTCGCCAGACTGAACAGAGACCTGCTGGTATTTCCTATCCCCACCAAGTAGGCTTCATATCCACAGTCTTTATTTCTCCAGCCCCTAAATCTGCTGTATGAAATTTTGGGGAGAGAAGTGGACATATGGATAGCGGGCACTTGCAAAAAAACCTGACTTTTTCATTTGCCATTTCTGTCTCTTTTTGAGGCGAAACTTCCTCCATCTCCTCGACGACAGATGGAGTAGCGACCACGTGATGAATGATCACTAGGAAGAAGAGTGAAAGTTTTGATCTGAGTAGTCACCAAGCAACATGGAAGAAATTTCGGTGGAAAAGGAGACTTGCACGTCGAGTGAGGTAAAGAAGAAACATAGTACAAGGATAAGTAGACGTGTTCATTTCTGGAAAGAAATGAGGCAACATGAAAAGCACGACCAGAATGACACGTGGTGATTAAGGGAGACATCAGGCGACATGAAAACACTGCTAGGCTGAGGAAACGTGCTCCTTCATGGAGAGACACCAGGCAGGAAGAATAATCAACAGTAGAGGTTATCATCTCGACCTTAACGCCTAAGAACAAAAACCAGCCGAAACATTATTTCCGTGAAATAAATCTATTTGTGAACCAAGTGGACGTCATCTCATTAATATTCATAACATGTGTAAGAGGGTAAGTTAGATTAAGAAATGGAAGAGTAGGTATTGATTTGTTTGATAGTCTTTATATGCAGTTCACACGAGAGAGGACGAGAACTGAACTCTTACTTGCAGTGGAATTCAGAGAGGAGAAACACAGAATCAGACAGAAGTTGACAGACTGAAAAATAAAAAAATGAGTAAGGGGAAGCTATTAGGAATGCCTCTCAAGGACCTCTTGTCATTTTCTTTTCTTCCTGCTTGTCCCCCTGGACTCAGACAAGAGAGTTTTCTCAATCACTGAAATACCCTGAGGACTCATGATGTAGATGTGGAGGTGTGGTTAAAAAGTGAAGTATCATTCACCAGACATGGTTAAAGGATGTTTGAACAACGAACACAGATTTCCTGCTGCCTGTCATCTCTTCATTGTAGACTCTTTGTCTCGCTTAGCCTGTTTGTGTGGGCAGCTCTGTGTACATGGTAAACAGATTTGTGACTGACTGCAGTTCTAGTATTGTAGACTGGAATCAACGGTCATCAAGTGCTGCGTGTGAAAAGGTGAACGCGAAAGAATTCTGCTGGAAGGAATGAGAAGAGGATGTGGTAAAGAAGAGTAATCAGTGAAAAAGAGACGTATTATGTACTGAAGACACTCTTTGTCATAATCATCCTCTCAGTCTTTCCTGCCTCTGTCTCCCACGAGATGATGACAATATGTCGCTAAATGCCGTACAGTGGGCGATCCAACGATTGGAAGGGCGCATAGTGAGGTCTATGGAACCAGCTGAAATAGGACCAGACGACACGGTACACTGGAATGTTCATGAGTCATTTCACAGAAGAGGGACGTGGTCGTGTTCCTTGCAGTACACCATGCTCCATATCTAGTGTCCTTTAATATCACGCTGCTGTAAAGAATCAGAGTGAAGAGGGGTGAAGGGGACGGAGAAGGGGAGATATAGAATGAACTCGAGGTATTAAACGGAAATTTCGACATTCCGTTCTCTCTTATTTCTTGTCTTTTTCTATTTCCGTTTTAACATCTTTCCTCCTCCATCCCCCTGACAACAAATGGCCCGTCACCAAGTTATTAAAAAAGCTTGAGGAGAAAGAGAGAATGTGTTTATCCAGGGAGACATCACGCACCTTGAAGCACCACCATCAGGATCAGGAAATCTGTTCAGCCAGGGAAACATCACACATCATGAAAGAACACTTTCAAGATTAAGAAACATGTTCAGCCAGAGAGACACCATACACCATAAAGCAACACTATCAGCATCAGGAGATGTGTTGGTCCACTGAAACAATAGACAGGAGGAAGATGACTATTGATCTCTGATACAACATTTCGTCTTTTTTTCAAATTGTATCTACCTTAAACCCTTTATACAATGGCACTGGGTACAATGTAGAAATGAATCTCAATGCCTGGAGCTCACTTGAGAGATAACGAGTTTCAGAGAGAGAGAGAGAGAGAGAGAGAGAGAGGAGAGAGAGAGAGAGAGAGAGAGAGCACAAGCAGCAATGAACTTAGACACATCAAAATTGATAAGGAAAAATAGGCAGACAGACTGAGAAAACTGGGATGAACAAGGGAAGCACAAGTTATCATTCTCATCAAGTCACCTTTGTCATTTTTCGTACGGGCTTTGTCAAAGTCTGTGAAGCAGTGGAATACACGCAAATTGAAATGATGCTTTGAGGACAGCGAAGTAGCGATGGGTGTAGAAATACGGGCAGCTTTGTTGGACTCGCTGCACATTCACGAAGGCAGTTCTTTGACAGTTAAGTAGATTTGTGACTGACAAGAATTCTAAAGAGTCGTACAGACACTAGTGTAGAAAAGGAGGATGCATCAGATCATTGAGAAAATGACTGAAAAGGTGAGATGGATGAGGATGGGGGCGGGGCAAATGTGGAAAGAACAAAATCAATATAGCCTACTGACACATTTTCTCCTGCGCTCTCTGCAAAGTTTAGTGCCTGAGAACTTGAGCAGCTGGCGGTGAAAGATGGAAGACGACGTTAATAGGGTCAAACAAAATTGTGCTTCCATTGTAACATTAGACAAAAAAGTGGCAGGGTAGACGCAGGATGAAGTGGCTGGGGGTGGGGGGTGGGAGTGGGTTGTTGAGGGTAGGAAGAAGGAAAGATAAATCCAGCTTCAGCTCAAAACAAATTTCAAACAGGTAAAAAGGTCACTATTATGTCCAGTTTGAAAAAGATCAATATCTGGGTTGTTACATTTATCAATAAGTCCATGTTTAACCGTTGATGTTTTGTTGGAAAGATTATACACTCAAAAGCACAGGATAGGTCGATGATTCACGTGATCATATGCACACTTATTACGAATATTTTATTTTCAATAAATCGAGCTGTAATTTATTCATTAGATATGCTCTCTTCAAATAAATAAAATGGATGTGAGCAGTATTGATAGGTCAAGAAAGTCGTGGAAACCTGACAGCAACATTGCCATAGTGTATGCAAAAGTACGACGCTGTAAACAGTCTGATCCTGTTTCCAGTTAACTGGAATAAAGAAGATGCGTACAGAAGAAAAACCGGATACGACTGTACACTGAAATATACAGGAAAGAATGAACACTAAAAATTCTGACAACTTGCATGACCTTTACACAGACTGAGTGTCTCTGAGCCAGTTTGAACGAGCGGCTCTGTGTACACGGTAAGAAGAATACTACTGACTGTCTACAATTACAAGGAAGCAGACAGCGACAAGCGGTGGAGACAGACGGGTATGAGAGAAGACACCCACAGAAACTGACAGAACTGGGGAGGAAATAAGGTGGTAGAAGAAGGTAAATGTGAACAAGAAAAGGACTTTCTTCAGTTTCCTTTCCCAGTTCCTCTTTCTCCCTTGCCCAGTAGGTTTAGGCGTGATGACTGGTGAGTAGTTCTATACGTGAATGGAAATTGAGAAAGGAAGGGACCGGGGGGGGATGACTGGATTCAAATACTAACAGGATAGAAGGAAAGGGAGATCAGGAGGTCGATCCTGAGGCAGGAAATGCGAGAAGGACTTGCTGTTTATCTCGCCATAATGTCGACTCCATTGATTTCTTGTTCTGTTAAATACGGTCGTGTTTTCACCCTACTTTAGATAAATGAACAGCGGAAAAAAGCCGGGGGAGAACAGGATTGGGGGCCGCACCGACATGGTGCGAGAGGAACGTACAGAAATCAATGGTAGACAGACAGGAGTGGAGGTAAAGTGTGTAACTCGATCTTTCTCTCCCTCTTCGTGGCTGATGGCAACACACATTGTATCCACTTAACTCAGCAATTTCCGAACGATCTGATCTCATGATTGATAATGGTTATGTATTCGAGGGGACCATAGACAGAAAAATGAGATAAGTGGATTAGGTTCGATCACTTGTGTGTGTTTAAAACATTCGGAATGCACATATCGCACGAAGGAGTTATGAACTGTTCTCAAACCAGGGGTAGGGGTCAGTAAGGACAGACCGTGACAGATAATGAGACACCAGCAGAAAGATTAAGAAGTGAGTTATTTCCCCTGGATCTCTCTCCCACTGCATGAGGACAAGAGGTCTGCGCAGGGCAATTATGAGTGATCCAATCATCGGAATGACATTAATGGGAGGTGCAGGGTATTAGCTGAAACTAGGATCAGATGAAATGGGATATAGGACTATTGAAGAGTCATTAAACGCATGAGGGACCTGATGGTGTTGTTGTTGTTGTTCATGCTGTTGTTCATGGTGGTGTTGTTGTGGTGGTGGTGGTGGTGGTTGTTAAGCGTATGCTACACACCTACCGTCTTGTTCATCACACATTTCACTAGGATATGGAAACGACAAAGGGAAGTATGGTGGAACATTGACTTTTTCTATCCGTATCTCTCTTTTTTTTTCCCTAATTCATGTCATGCATTTTCAACCCCTTAACTGTAGAAGGGTTAGGCATAGCATGGTAGAGATGCACAAGGAGCAAAAGGAAAAGAATTCATCTCGGGAAAAATTAAGGAGCGTAAACAAAGACTGTCATGAACCAAGAGAAGTGTTCATCCAGAGAAACATCAAACAAGTTGAAGGAACACTATTTCGAATAGAAGTCTCTATTCAATGAGAAACCATACAACACTAAGGAATACTAATAGGATCAGAAGTCTTTACTGAGGGACGGCAATACAAAACAACACTGTAACCAGGGGTGGCGGGCACTGACAACAAATGAAGACAGATAAGGAGAGAAAGGAATAAAGGACTGAGAAGAAAAAAAATGAGCAGGAAAACGAGTGTTGTCTTCACACATCAAGCAAAAGAAGAGGAAGAGGCAGAGAACAGAGTGAAGTAAAGAAAGAGAAGACAAAAGGCCTCTTTCATTTTCTACCCAGGTCACTCTCACTGGACTCAGACTAAAGAGTGGGACAAAGAACTGTTGTAGAATTTGGACTTAGGAAGAACAGACACCGCTGGGACCGTCAATGTTGGCAGATGAAGAGAACAGACAGGCATGACTGAAGAATGACCAGAGAGGACTTCCTGTCCACAGTGCGGATTGCTTGTCTCTACGCCTGTGTGCACAGGCAACCTTGTGTGCAAGGTATGCATATTTTGGACTGAAATTCCAGCACTATAAACGGATACAAGCAAGGAAAGAGGTGTGTGTGTGTGAGAAGACCTATACGTAAGACGTTGGGGCGAGAAGGAAAACATGTGATGGTAGAGACAGACGATGGGTGACAAGAAGTGTTTCCATTCTCAGGTTCTCTTTTCCCCTGGCCTATTAAATCTAGATACGATGTCTGTAGTGACATATTATCTAAATTTGTAGCACGCACACACAACAACACAACACAACACACACACACACACACACACACACACACACAACACAACACAACACAACACAATACACACACACACACACACACACACACACACACACACACCACACACACACACACACACACACACACACCACAACACACACACACACCCCACACCCCACACACACACACACACACACACACACACAACACAACACAACACACACACACACACACACACACACACACACACACACACACACACATGGGCCAGTGCCACACATCCGTAACACACACGTTGTGTACATTCAGTACACACGCATACAATGGTAAAAATGGCACAACCAATGTTAGGTAAGTTGTCAAGGTCTGACCAGCGCGTTGGGCTAATGCATAGGTCAGGCATCTGCAAAGTCGTAGCTACGAGACCCTCTTCTTAAATCCTCTCATCTCATTTATTTATTCATTTATCCATCAGCTTTAAATCATGCGCAGTGTGGTTTTAGCGGATGTGGTGTAGCGTATATGGACTAGTCTGCACGCAGTGACGCATCCTTGATGAAACTGAACTGAAGTGAACTGTGTGTAGTGAATGCTTCAATAAATGAAGTAAATGGTGGAAGGAGCGTGGCATGTGTTAGGAGAACGGTGTGATAGTTAGAGCAGGGATGTGGAAGGGAATGGTAGCAAGACGAACGAGAGATTAGGGATTATTGTGCAGTCAACAAAAGACAGGAAGACGTGGTGTCATCTTTCCATAACGTAGGCTCCATTGATTTCTTGTTACATCGCATTGTGTAGTATCTGGACATATCTGCAGTCTCCTTCTTCTTTTTCTTCTGCGTACGCAGGCTGATACTCCTGCGGACACCCCCTGTATAGACAGACAAGGATTAATCCCATCTACCCAACAAAGAGAGTGGAGTTTTGTGTGCATGACCGTTTTTTTATCCCGCCATTAAGGCGGCCATATTCCATCTTCGGGGAAATCTGCAGTCTGCTAAGTGCAATAGGGAAGAAAGGACCAGGAGGGTGAGGAATTGGGAGACTGAATCGAACACTAAACTACACGCTGTGAGGAGCAAACTTACAAAAACTGATGGAAGGGAGGTTAAATGGAGGTATTGTCAAAGTTCAGAACACTCCTCTTCTCTGTGTGTTTGTTGATCATCTGTTTCACATCCGTGCCTGACGGCAAGAAGAACTCTCTCCATCAAACGAACCAGTTCGCGAACAAACTGAACATCATCTCATGAATATTCATGGTTTGAGAGGATAGGGTAGAAAGATAAACGAGAGGCTGCGGGTTTGTTTGATTTGTTGATTCGTTCTTTACAGTCTGAATCACATGTCACATAATGGAGAGATTTGAAGGAGGGCTACAGACCCACACAAAGAGACAGAAGCAGAGAGGTGACGGAGTAAAGAACAGACGAGACGAGAAACTAGAGAACTATGTTAGGAACTCTTTCTTTTCACCTTTTTTTTCCGCAAATTCTTCTTTGAAATCAGACAAGAGTGTTCTCTGAAGTACTGTAGTACCCTGTGGACTCATAATTAACAGATACTTTCGCGGTAGAAGACGTATGTGACAAGTGAAGCAGCTATGCCTGTTTGGGGCTCGTTCTCTTCTCCCTCCCCCCCCCCCCCCCCCCTACAACGTTTTCTTTGAATTCAGACAACAGTGTTCTCTGAAGTACTGTAGTACCCCGTGGACTCATGATTAACAGATGCTGTCGGGATAGAAGTCGTGTTTGAGAAGTGAAGCAGCGTTAACCAGACAGGACTCAGGGACAGGGAGGAGGAAACATGACAGTCCTGACAGCTTTCCTGACCTAGGTGCAGACTCAGTATCTCTCAGTCTGTTGGTATGAGCAATTCTGTGTACAACGAAAGCTAACTGACTGGAAACCCAATGTGGACTGAGTTCAGCAGTGACGGAGGTGAACATGGCAGAAGACGATCACATAGAAGTCTGATGGGAGGAAGGAAAACGGGAAGTGGTGAGTAAGAAACAGGGTATAACAAGTATACAGCCTCCTCTATCACCATCTTCCTTTCTTTCCCTCTGCCTTTCTTTCCCCTGCCTTTCTTTCCCCTTGCCTTTCTTTCCCTCTGCCTTTCTTTCCCTCTGCCTTTCTTTCCCACTGCCTTTCTTTCCCTCTGCCTTTCTTTCCCTCTGTCATTCTTTCCCTTGCCTTTCTTCCCTCTGCCTTTCTTTCCCTCTGCCTTTCTTTCCCTCTGCCTTTCTTTCCCTCTGCCTTTCTTTCCCCTTGCCTTTCTTTCCCTCTGCCTTTCTTTCCCTCTGCCTTTCTTTCCCCCTGCCTTTCTTTCCCTCTGCCTTTCTTTCCCTCTGCCTTTCTTTCCCCTTGCCTTTCTTTCCCTCTGCCTTTCTTTCCCTCTGCCATTCTTTCCCCTTGCCTTTCTTTCCCTCTGCCTTTCTTTCCCTCTGCCTTTCTTTCCCACTGCCTTTCTTTCCCTCTGCCTTTCTTTCCCTCTGCCTTTCTTTCCCACTGCCTTTCTTTCCCTCTGCCTTTCTTTCCCTCTGCCTTTCTTTCCCTTGCCTTTCTTTCCCCTTGCCTTTCTTTCCCCCTGCCTTTCTTTCCCCTTGCCTTTCTTTCCTTCTGCCTTTCTTTCCCTCTGCCTTTCTTTCCCTCTGCCTTTCTTTCCCTCTGCCTTTCTTTCCCCTTGCCTTTCTTTCCCTCTGCCTTTCTTTCCCTCTGCCTTTCTTTCCCCTGCCTTTCTTTCCCCCTGCCTTTCTTTCCCTCTGCCTTTCTTTCCCCCTGCCTTTCTTTCCCTCTGCCTTTCTTTCCCTCTGCCTTTCTTTCCCCTTGCCTTTCTTTCCCCCTGCCTTTCTTTCCCCTTGCCTTTCTTTCCCCTTGCCTTTCTTTCCCTCTGCCTTTCTTTCCCTCTGCCTTTCTTTCCCCTGCCTTTCTTTCCCTCTGCCTTTCTTTCCCTCTGCCTTTCTTTCCCCTTGCCTTTCTTTCCCTCTGCCTTTCTTTCCCCCCTGCCTTTCTTTCCCCTTGCCTTTTCTTTCCCTCTGCCTTTCTTTCCCTCTGCCTTTCTTTCCCTCTGCCTTTCTTTCCCTCTGCCTTTCTTTCCCCTGCCTTTCTTTCCCTCTGCCTTTCTTTCCCTCTGCCTTTCTTTCCCCTTGCCTTTCTTTCTCTCTGCCTTTCTTTCCCTCTGCCTTTCTTTCCCCTTGCCTTTCTTTCCCTCTGCCTTTCTTTCCCTCTGCCTTTCTTTCCCTCTGCCTTTCTTTCCCTCTGGATGAAAGGCAGCGTGTCCATGTAGGAGAGGTGTAGAGAATCAGATGAAATGGGATACAGAGCCATTCACAAGTCGTCGCACAGAAGATGGACCAGATGGTATTTCTTGCCAAAAGAGGGCTCCGTATCCATCGTTATTCTTTGCTCCAAGTATTGCTCAACGAAATCCAAGGCGTGAAAGAGGACACAGGGCTAAGAAGCGTTAAGCAGAAACTGAACTCATTTTTTTTTTTACTTCCCATTTCTATGTCCCTTTCTAAAGTAAATCTTCTCCCATCTCTTAAGCGACAGGTGGCGCTGTGACCACATGATGAAAACAACGAGGAAAATGTGGAAGTTTTGATGGAAGGAGACAATAAGCAACAAAGCAGAACACATGATGGATAGGGACAGGTGCTCACTCCTGAAAACAACAGACAACAGGAAGCAGAACACATGATGGATAAGGACAGGTGCTCACTCCTGAAAACAACAGACAACAGGAAGCAGAACACATGATGGATAAGGACAGGTGCTCACTCCTGAAAACAACAGACAACAGGAAGCAGAACACATGATGGATAAGGACAGGTGCTCACTGATGAAAACAACAGACAACAGGAAGCAGAACACATGATGGATAAGGACAGGTGCTCACTGATGAAAACAACAGACAACAGGAAGCAGAACACATGATGGATAGGGACAGGTGCTCACTGATGAAAACAACAGACAACAGGAAGCAGAACACATGATGGATAAGGACAGGTGCTCACTCCTGAAAACAACAGACAACAGGAAGCAGAACACATGATGGATAAGGACAGGTGCTCACTCCTGAAAACAACAGACAACAGGAAGCAGAACACATGATGGATAAGGACAGGTGCTCACTCCTGAAAACAACAGACAACAGGAAGCAGAACACATGATGGATAGGGACAGGTGCTCACTGATGAAAACAACAGACAACAGGAAGCAGAACACATGATGGATAGGGACAGGTGCTCACTGATGAAAACAACAGACAACAGGAAGCAGAACACATGATGGATAAGGACAGGTGCTCACTCCTGAAAACAACAGACAACAGGAAGCAGAACACATGATGGATAAGGACAGGTGCTCACTCCTGAAAACAACAGACAACAGGAAGCAGAACACATGATGGATAAGGACAGGTGCTCACTGATGAAAACAACAGACAACAGGAAGCAGAACACATGATGGATAAGGACAGGTGCTCACTCCTGAAAACAACAGACAACAGGAAGCAGAACACATGATGGATAAGGACAGGTGCTCACTCCTGAAAACAACAGACAACAGGAAGCAGAACACATGATGGATAAGGACAGGTGCTCACTCCTGAAAACAACAGACAACAGGAAGCAGAACACATGATGGATAAGGACAGGTGCTCACTCCTGAAAACAACAGACAACAGGAAGCAGAACACATGATGGATAGGGACAGGTGCTCACTCCTGAAAACAACAGACAACAGGAAGCAGAACACATGATGGATAGGGACAGGTGCTCACTCCTGAAAACAACAGACAACAGGAAGCAGAACACATGATGGATAAGGACAGGTGCTCACTGATGAAAACAACAGACAAAAGGAAGCAGAACACATGATGGATAAGGACAGGTGCTCACTGATGAAAACAACAGACAACAGGAAGCAGAACACATGATGGATAAGGACAGGTGCTCACTCCTGAAAACAACAGACAACAGGAAGCAGAACACATGATGGATAGGGACAGGTGCTCACTGATGAAAACAACAGACAACAGGAAGCAGAACACATGATGGATAAGGACAGGTGCTCACTCCTGAAAACAACAGACAACAGGAAGCAGAACACATGATGGATAAGGACAGGTGCTCACTCCTGAAAACAACAGACAACAGGAAGCAGAACACATGATGGATAAGGACAGGTGCTCACTCCTGAAAACAACAGACAACAGGAAGCAGAACACATGATGGATAGGGACAGGTGCTCACTGATGAAAACAACAGACAACAGGAAGCAGAACACATGATGGATAGGGACAGGTGCTCACTGATGAAAACAACAGACAACAGGAAGCA
Organism: Conus canariensis; assembly: GCA_033310375.1. Classification (NCBI taxonomy): domain Eukaryota; kingdom Metazoa; phylum Mollusca; class Gastropoda; order Neogastropoda; family Conidae; genus Conus; species Conus canariensis. Next base: position 43,224,452 of record CM065741.1, on the reverse strand, counting down.
GAACACATGATGGATAAGGACAGGTGCTCACTCCTGAAAACAACAGACAACAGGAAGCAGAACACATGATGGATAAGGACAGGTGCTCACTCCTGAAAACAACAGACAACAGGAAGCAGAACACATGATGGATAAGGACAGGTGCTCACTGATGAAAACAACAGACAACAGGAAGCAGAACACATGATGGATAAGGACAGGTGCTCACTCCTGAAAACAACAGACAACAGGAAGCAGAACACATGATGGATAAGGACAGGTGCTCACTCCTGAAAACAACAGACAACAGGAAGCAGAACACATGATGGATAAGGACAGGTGCTCACTCCTGAAAACAACAGACAACAGGAAGCAGAACACATGATGGATAAGGACAGGTGCTCACTCCTGAAAACAACAGACAACAGGAAGCAGAACACATGATGGATAGGGACAGGTGCTCACTCCTGAAAACAACAGACAACAGGAAGCAGAACACATGATGGATAGGGACAGGTGCTCACTCCTGAAAACAACAGACAACAGGAAGCAGAACACATGATGGATAAGGACAGGTGCTCACTGATGAAAACAACAGACAAAAGGAAGCAGAACACATGATGGATAAGGACAGGTGCTCACTGATGAAAACAACAGACAACAGGAAGCAGAACACATGATGGATAAGGACAGGTGCTCACTCCTGAAAACAACAGACAACAGGAAGCAGAACACATGATGGATAGGGACAGGTGCTCACTCCTGAAAACAACAGACAACAGGAAGCAGAACACATGATGGATAGGGACAGGTGCTCACTCCTGAAAACAACAGACAACAGGAAGCAGAACACATGATGGATAAGGACAGGTGCTCACTGATGAAAACAACAGACAAAAGGAAGCAGAACACATGATGGATAAGGACAGGTGCTCACTGATGAAAACAACAGACAACAGGAAGCAGAACACATGATGGATAAGGACAGGTGCTCACTGATGAAAACAACAGACCACAGGAAGCAGAACACATGATGGATAAGGACAGGTGCTCACTGATGAAAACAACACACAACAGGAAGCAGAATACATGATGGATAAGGACAGGTGCTCACTCCTGAAAACAACAGACAACAGGAAGCAGAACACATGATGGATAAGGACAGGTGCTCACTCCTGAAAACAACAGACAACAGGAAGCAGAACACATGATGGATAGGGACAGGTGCTCACTCCTGAAAACAACAGACAACAGGAAGCAGAACACATGATGGATAGGGACAGGTGCTCACTCCTGAAAACAACAGACAACAGGAAGCAGAACACATGATGGATAGGGACAGGTGTCCACTCCTGAAAACAACAGACAACAGGAAGCAGAACACATGATGGATAAGGACAGGTGCTCACTCCTGAAAACAACAGACAACAGGAAGCAGAACACATGATGGATAAGGACAGGTGCTCACTCCTGAAAACAACAGACAACAGGAAGCAGAACACATGATGGATAAGGACAGGTGCTCACTGATGAAAACAACAGACAACAGGAAGCAGAATACATGATGGATAAGGACAGATGCTCACTGATGAAAACAACAGACAACAGGAAGCAGAACACATGATGGATAGGGACAGGTGCTCACTCCTGAAAACAACAGACAACAGGAAGCAGAACACATGATGGATAAGGACAGGTGCTCACTCCTGAAAACAACAGACAACAGGAAGCAGAACACATGATGGATAAGGACAGGTGCTCACTGATGAAAACAACAGACAACAGGAAGCAGAACACATGATGGATAAGGACAGGTGCTCACTGATGAAAACAACAGACAACAGGAAGCAGAACACATGATGGATAAGGACAGGTGCTCACTCCTGAAAACAACAGACAACAGGAAGCAGAACACATGATGGATAAGGACAGGTGCTCACTGATGAAAACAACAGACAACAGGAAGCAGAACACATGATGGATAAGGACAGGTGCTCACTGATGAAAACAACAGACAACAGGAAGCAGAACACATGATGGATAAGGACAGGTGCTCACTGATGAAAACAACAGACAACAGGAAGGAACGCTGCAAGGACAAGGAGACGTGTGCATTAAGGCAGATATGAGGCAACTTGAAGGATTACTATCAGCTGGGGATGTGTTCATTACGGGAGACATCAAACAACATGATGGAATATTACCGGGTAAAATCTGTTCATTAAGGAAGACATCAAACAACATGATGGAATATTACCGGGATAAATTTGTTCATTAGGGAGACATCAAACAACATGATGGAATATTACCGGGATAAATCTGTTCATTAAGGAAGACATCAGACAATAGAAAGGATCACAATCAAGATAAGAAGCATTCATTAACTGAGATCTCAGACAACTTGTCGGAACGCAAGCAGGGTAATTCGGTGGCCCTTCATGCCCTGCTCTCATGGTGATCTCAGTGTTTATTTCCTGTCCATGTCTCTGACCTTTGTGAGTTTGTGACAAGGTCACCGATATCTGCGTGTTCATGTGGACCGTGGTGGCGTTGCATGTAGGAGCGACGATCACTCAACCTGGCTCAGGGGCCAAGCCATCATTGTCGTCAATAAGGGGCTTGGTAGGAGGTGTCCCACGTATGTTCGATAAGAGCAAGCACGACTGAACTTTACCGAAGTGATTCGGCAGGCAACGCAGTATCTTCTTTGATGTGTTGCCTCCTGACGACTTGACGTTGACTGCTCCCCGTGGATTACCAGTGCCGGGGCTGTGGCAGTACAAGCCAGGTTGATGCTGTGGATAAGGAGCTAGAATAGGCAGCGTTGGGTAATATCAATAAAGTGACACAGAAGTGGAGACAGCACCAAAAAAAAAAGATAAGGAGAGGGGTTGATTCGGGGGGGGGGGGGGGGGGGGACATCAGACCAGAGAGGAAAAAATGAAGGTTCAGTATATATGCAGTGCACCCCTCCTCCATCCTCTGAGTGTATCTAGTTCGTCGTTCCGAGAAGAATGCCTGACACAACAAAAGAGTCATTTCCATTGCACATACCATCTTCTGAATAAACGAAACCTCATATCGCTTACATACACATACACACACACGCACGCACGCACGCACGCACGCACACACACACACACACACACACACACACACACACACACACACACATACATATATATATATATATATATATATATATATATATTTTGTTAAAAAATATTTTAAAAATGAAGTGGTAAAATCTACAAGCTTGTTTCTAGCTTTGCTATCTTCAGGATGTCTTTTGGAGCACGCCAACGGTCTTTTATGGCGTGCGGGACTTGATTTCAACTCTGTGTGTGCAGGCGGATCTCATTTGCTGCACGTGCGGCCTGTGGTTCTTATTGGGGCCTGTTCAGGTGGAATGTGCTAGCAAAGATTTCCACTTGTGCCTGCAATTGTTTACAATTTCTACTTTTGTGTTCAGAGTTGCTAAGTGTGGTTTGCATAATATTAACCATTTTTCTGTGGAGCATAGATTGCATCTTTTTGAAATATTGTTGTATGGTGCTGCTCTTTTTATGATTTTCCATGATATGTTGTAGTCTATTTTTTTATCTTTGAGTCTCCAGATGTATTTGCTCAGCTCTGTTTGATTATTGTATTTTTCATTTTTGAATGACTGTTTGTGGTTTGCGTATCTGGTTTTGAAAGTGTTTTCAGTAATCCCTACATATGTTTCTTCTTCATTTTCTGATGTTACCGTAGCTTGGTATACAATGTTGCTGTGAAGACATTTATTGCTCAGGGGGCACTGTTCTTTTTTAGTGCAGTTGCAAGATGTCCTTTCGGCACCCTTCTCTTTTATGTTGCTTTTCATTTTGTTAGATGAATCAATCATGTTTTTGAGGTTGGGCATACATGAGTATGACAGTTTAATGGTGTTTTTGTTGAATATTTTGGACAGTTTGTGTTCTTTTGGGAATGATGTTGCCAAGATTTTAAAGAATTCTTTTCCTACATTTGTTTTTACTTGTCCATCGTATGGTGGGTTGTACCATATGATCTTTCTTTTCCTATTTTTCTTAATTCTGTTCGTGTTGTTGTCTGGACTGTATTGTAGTTTGTAATTGTAACCACTTTTTTGTAATGCTTCTTGATATTCTGTTGCTGCATCATTGAATGCGTTTTCATTGCATGACATGTTGGATAGTCTCTTGTTTATACCATTGGGTATTGTTTTTAGTATAGATGGTGGGTGGTTGCTTTTGATGTTTACGTAAACTGGTATGTCATTGGGTTTTTTGTATGGTTTGTACACATGGTCATTGAGGTCTAATGTTATGTCTAGGTAATTCACTACTTTTTTGTTTGCTTCTATTGTGATTTTTAAGTTGTGGTTTTTAAAGATTTTACATAATTCTTTTTTCTTGTTTTCAATGGTTCTTGGATTATTGTTTAATGCAGCGAGGCCGTCATCTCTGTATAAACCGGCCTGTTTTCAAGTTGTTTTTGGATGTTGGATAGCATGAATAGTCCGACTAGTTCACATGTTTCGGCACCATCATACGATCCCATGGTTACATCAAATGTGGAGTTTTTGCTCGTTTTTTTAATCCAAGTTTCATTTCTGCTATGGAGTAAGGTTTTTTTGGTGTGGAAAATAATCTCCATTTCTGACTCTGTTATATTTGTGTATTTGTTGGCAAATTTCAAAGCTTTGTTGAGTAGTTCTTCATCTATGGATGGATAGAAGTCTACTATGTCAAATGTAATGAACATTGTATTTCTCTGTTTGTTGAGTTTCTTAAACCATTGTATGACTTCATAGCTGTTTTTCCAAAGGTTGTATTCGGTGTTTGATTTTATATCTTCTATAGCCTTTTCCAAAATTCTCTTGCTTATTTTGCCCAGTTCGGATTTAGATGGGTTTATTAGTCTACATGTTGGGTTGTTTTGGAAGTTAGGCTTGTGGTCTTTAAGTGTTATGAAGGCCTCCTTTGTTGCTGTTGCCTCTACCCTATCACTTAACTCCATGCGATGTACAAGCTCTTTTTCTTTTTTGCGGATGTTGCTATGTGTAGTTTTATCAGCTTTCTTGTAGTTTTTCTGGATGTTTTTGTTTAAGAGTTGAGAGTATTCGTTTGGTTCCATTTTGTAAAAATACATCTGGAGACTCAAAGATAAAAAAATAGACTACAACATATCATGGAAAATCATAAAAAGAGCAGCACCATACAACAATATTTCAAAAAGATGCAATCTATGCTCCACAGAAAAATGGTTAATATTATGCAAACCACACTTAGCAACTCTGAACACAAAAGTAGAAATTGTAAACAATTGCAGGCACAAGTGGAAATCTTTGCTAGCACATTCCACCTGAACAGGCCCCAATAAGAACCACAGGCCGCACGTGCAGCAAATGAGATCCGCCTGCACACACAGAGTTGAAATCAAGTCCCGCACGCCATAAAAGACCGTTGGCGTGCTCCAAAAGACATCCTGAAGATAGCAAAGCTAGAAACAAGCTTGTAGATTTTACCACTTCATTTTTAAAATATTTTTTAACAGATGTTGCTCCCCAAGGGGTTGAGCACCTTCAGATTTTTTAAGGACTTTTTTTTATATTGTTCATATATATATATATATATATATATATATATATATATCGGACAAAAACAGATAAATTAGAAGAAGAAATGAGAATGGGGGGGGGGGTCACACTAGTAGAAGAGAACCGTGCTCTTATCAGGGTTGGAAATCGGTGAGAACAGAGACTGAGACAGCCAAAAAAGACCAACGCATAGAGCCTGGAAAGTAATAACCGAGTAAGGGACAAAACTGAGCATTTCCTTCAAGGAACCCTTGTCTTCTCTTTTCTTCCTTACGTTGCCGTGGAAGGAATGTGAAAGTCATGATAGATGCCCTGGTCTTCACTGTATACTCCATATCTCTCAGCCTTGTATGAGCAGCTCTGTGTAAAAGAAAAAAACATGAAGAGTTCTAGCTGACTTGATTCCAGGTAAAAGACAACGGTCAACAAAGGTAGGCATAGGAAAAGGCGATTGCGAAGAACTGTGCTAGGGGAAAGGATAACACCAAGTGGCAAAGCAGAGACAGGCCATGAGGACCACACTTCCTTCTTCATCAACCGCCTCCTCCCCGCCGATGGAGTATGGCTGCCTTAATGGCGGGAAAAAAAAAGGTCAAACACACAAAACTCCACTGCCTGTCTATACAGGCAGTGTCCGCAGGAGTATCAGCCTGCGTACGCAGAAAGAAAAATCAACCGCCTCCTCCCCATTCCTTATGCCTCTCTCTCTCTCTCTCTCTCTCTCTCTCTCTCTCTCTCTCTCTCTCTCCCTCTCCGTCTCTAAAAAAGACCAGATGTCTGTACAGGGGAGGTGTATAGAATCAGACGAAAACAGGATCAGACAAAATGAGATGAGCGTCATTCATGAGGCCTTGAATGGAAGAGGAGCATGATGGGGTATCCCGCTAAAAAGAGTGTGCTCCATATTTGCAGTTCGCCCTTCCCCTAAAACATTGCTGTATGAAATCTAGGGGGAGGGAAATGGACAAAGGGATGGAGGGTACTGGGCATGAAATTGACTTCTGGGCTCGTCGCTCCTCTCTCCATTTTTACGCCTTTCTTCTCCCGTCTCTTTGTTAACAGATGGGGTAGTGACATCTCCCATCTCTTTGTTGACAGATGGGGTAGTGACATCTCCCATCTCTTTGTTGACAGATGGGGTAGTGACATCTCCCATCTCTTTGTTGACAGATGGGTAGTGACATCTCCCATCTCTTTGTTGACAGATGGGGTAGTGACATCTCCCATCTCTTTGTTGACAGATGGGGTAGTGACATCTCCCATCTCTTTGTTGACAGATGGGGTAGTGACATCTCCCATCTCTTTGTTGACAGATGGGGTAGTGACATCTCCCATCTCTTTGCTGACAGATGGGGTAGTGACATCTCCATCTCTATGTTGACAGATGGGGTAGTGGCATCTCCATCTCTTTGATGACAGATGGGGTAGTGACATCCCCCATCTCTTTGTTGACAGATGGGGTAGTGACAACTCCCATCTCTTTGTTGGCAGATGGGGTAGTGACATCTCCCATTTTTGTTGAAGATGGATAGTGACCATGTGATGAAGGACAGGTATGACGTAGATGTGACCATGTGATGACGGTAGTGACATGGAGACAGTGGACCATGTGATGAAGGACAGGTAGTGACCATGTGATGAAGGACAGGTAGTGACCATGTGATGAAGGACAGGTAGTGACCATGTGATGAAGGGACAGGTAGTGACCATGTGATGAAGGACGTAGGCATTGATAAGGACAGGGTAGTGACCATGTGATGAAGGACAGGTAGTGACCATGTGATGAAGGACGGGTAGTGACCATGTGATGAAGGACGGTAGTGACCATGTGTGATGAAGGACCGAGGGGTAGTGACCATGTGATGAAGGACAGGTAGTGACCATGTGATGAAGGACAGGTAGTGACCATGTGATGAAGGACAGGTAGTGACCATGTGATGAAGGACGGTAGTGACCATGTGATGAAGGACAGGTAGTGACCATGTGATGAAGGACAGGTAGTGACCATGTGAAGGACAGGTAGTGACCATGTGATGAAGGCAGGGTAGTGACCATTGATGAAGGACGGGTAGTGACCATGTGATGAAGGACAGGTAGTGACCATGTGATGAAGGACAGGTAGTGACCATGTGATGAAGGACAGGTAGTGACCATGTGAAGGACAGGTAGTGACCATGTGATGAAGGACAGGTAGTGACCATGTGATGAAGGACGGTAGTGACCATGTGATGAAGGACGGTAGTGACCATGTGATGAGAGTAGGACCAGGAGTGACCATAGTGAATTTAAGGACAGGTAGTGACCATGTGATGAAGGACAGGTAGTGACCATGTGATGAAGGACGGGTAGTGACCATGTGATGAAGGACAGGTAGTGACCATGTGATGAAGGACAGGTAGTGACCATGTGATGAAGGACGGTAGTGACCATGTGATGAAGGACGGGTAGTGACCATGTGATGAAGGACAGGTAGTGACCATGTAGATGTGAAGTGAACGGGTAGTGACCATGTGATGAAGGACAGGTAGTGACCATGTGATGAAGGACGGGTAGTGACCATGTGATGAAGGACAGGTAGTGACCATGTGAAGGACAGGTAGTGACCATGTGAAAGGACAGGTAGTGACCATGTGATGAAGGACAGGTAGTGACCATGTGATGAGGACGGGTAGTGACCATGTGATGAAGGACAGGTAGTGACCATGTAAGAAGTAGTGACAGGATAGGTGACCATGTGATGAAGGACGGGTAGTGACCATGTGATGAAGGACAGGTAGTGACCATGTGATGAAGGACAGGTAGTGACCATGTGATGAAGGACGGGTAGTGACCATGTGATGAAGGACGTAACAGGGTACGGTGACCATGTGATGAAGGACGGTAGTGACCATGTGATGAAGGGTAGTGACCATGTGATGAAGGACAGGTAGTGACCATGTGATGAAGGACGGTAGTGACCATGTGATGAAGGACGGGTAGTGACCATGTGATGAGGACGGGTAGTGACCATGTGATGAAGGACAGGTAGTGACCATGTGATGAAGGACAGGTAGTGACCATGTGATGAAGGACGGTAGTGACCATGATGAAGGACGGTAGTGACCATGTGATGAAGGACAGGTAGTGACCATGTGAGAAGGACAGGTAGTGACCATGTGATGAAGGACGGGTAGTGACCATGTGATGAAGGACAGGTAGTGACCATGATGATGATAGGACAGGTAGTGACCATGTGATGAAGGACGGTAGTGACCATGTGATGAAGGACAGGTAGTGACCATGTGATGAAGGACGGGTAGTGACCATGATGAGACGTGACCAGGAAGACGTAGACCATGTGATGAAGGACAGGTAGTGACCATTGATAAGGACAGGTAGTGACCATGTGATGAAGGACGGGTAGTGACCATGTGATGAAGGACAGGTAGTGACCATGTGATGAAGGACAGGTAGTGACCATGTGATGAAAGGGTGACATGGTAGGGTAGTGACCATGTGATGAAGGACAGGTAGTGACCATGTGATGAAGGACGGGTAGTGACCATGTGATGAAGGACAGGTAGTGACCATGTGAAGGACAGGTAGTGACCATGTGATGAAGGACGGGTAGTGACCATGTGATGTGATGAAGGACGGTAGTGACCATGTGATGAAGGACAGGTAGTGACCATGTGATGAAGGACAGGTAGTGACCATTGATGAGGAGAGACCATGTGATGAAGGACAGGTAGTGACCATGTGATGAAGGACAGGTAGTGACCATGTGATGAAGGACGGTAGTGACCATGATGACAGTATACCATGTGATGAAGGACAGGTAGTGACCATGTGATGAAGGACAGGTAGTGACCATGTGATGAAGGACAGGTAGTGACCATGTGACCATGTGATGAAGGACAGGTAGTGACCATGTGATGAAGGACGGGTAGTGACCATGTGATGAAGGACAGGTAGTGACCATGTGATGAAGGACAGGTAGTGACATGTGACCATGTGATGAAGGACAGGTAGTGACCATGTGACCATGTGATGAAGGACAGGGTAGTGACCATGTGATGAAGGACGGGTAGTGACCATGTGATGAAGGACAGGTAGTGACCATGTGATGAAGGACAGGTAGTGACCATGTGATGAAGGACAGGTAGTGACCATGTGATAGAAGGACAGGTAGTGACCATGTGAAGGACGGGTAGTGACCATGTGATGAGGACGGGTAGTGACCATGTGATGAAGGACAGGTAGTGACCATGTGATGAAGGACAGGTAGTGACCTGATGAAGGAGCGGTAGGTGACCATGTGATGAAGGACGGGTAGTGACCATGTGATGAAGGACAGGTAGTGACCATGTGATGAAGGACAGGTAGTGACCATGTGATGAAGGACAGGTAGTGACCATGTGATGAAGGACAGGTAGTGACCATGTGAAGGACAGGTAGTGACCATTGATGAAGGACGGTAGTGACCATGTGATGAAGGACGGTAGTGACCATGTGATGAAGGACGGGTAGTGACCATGTGATGAATGGACAGGTAGTGACCATGTGATGAAGGACGGGTAGTGACCATTGAAGGACAGGTAGTGACCATGTGATGAAGGACAGGTAGTGACCATGTTATGAAGGACGGGTAGTGCCCATGTGATGAAGGACAGGTAGTGACCATGTGATGAAGGACGGGTAGTGACCATGTGAAGGACAGGTAGTGACCATGTGATGAAGGACAGGTAGTGACCATGTGATGAAGACGGGTAGTGACCATGTGAAGGACAGGTAGTGACCATATGATGAAGGACAGGTAGTGACCATGTGATGAAGGACGGTAGTGACCATGTGATGAAGGACAGGTAGTGGCCATGTGATGAAGGACGGGTAGTGACCATGTGTGAAGGACAGGTAGTGACCATGTGATGAAGGACAGGTAGTGACCATGTGATGAAGGACGGGTAGTGACCATGTGATGAAGGACAGGTAGTGACCATTGATGAAGGACGGTAGTGACCATGTGATGAAGGACAGGTCAATGACCATGTGATGAAGGACAGGTAGTGACCATGTGATGAAGGACGGTCAGTGACCATGTAATGAAGGACGGGTAGTGACCATGTGATGAAGGACAGGTAGTGACCATGTGATGAAGGACGGATAGTGACCATGTGATGAAGGACAGGTAGTGACCATGTGATGAAGGAAAGGTAGTGACATGTTGATAGAAGGACAGCATGACATTGGTGCATGAAGGAAAAGGATATCAACAGTATGAAGGACGCTTCTGGATAAGGACATAGTGTTCCATGTGTGAAGGGACATAGTGACCATGTGATAATGACAGGTGTGACATGTGATAAGGACAGTAGACCATGATGAAGAATACGGATGAAATGTTGATTAGTCAGAAATAGACACATGAAAGAATATTGGGATTGGACGTGTTCTTTCAAGAAAAGATATCAGACATATGAAGAAACGATTACTGGGATGACAAGTGTTCATTAAGGGAGAAGCAGACAACATGAAGAAACATTACCGGGATGACAAGTGTTCATTAAGGAGACATCAGACAACATGAAGAAACATTACCGGGATGACAAGTGTTCATTAAGGGAGACATCAGACAACATGAAGAAACATTACCGGGATGACAAGTGTTCATTAAGGAGACAGCAGACAACATGAAGAAACTTACCAGGATAAAGACAAGTGGTCATTAAAGAAGGCATCAGATAAGACGGTCGAAGAGTAACATGGCAAGAACCATGCTTTCAAGGAGACACACCATGTAACATACAGCAACACTACCACGATAGGGGCAAGTGGTCCTTCAGGGAGGGATGTAAGGCAGAAGCGCAGGTAAACAGTGAGTAAACATGCCGTGCTCACCTCCACTGTCTGAACCTCTCTAGATCATCTTCTACCATCATGCCCATTGGTAGAAAAATGAAGGAGAATGGGGTGGGTGTTGATTTGTTCAAAACTCTCCATAAGAAATTTACTGGAGAACATGAGAACTGTACTCTTACCAAGGCCCGTAATCAGTGAGGACAAGCAAAGAGAGGACAGGAGAGACAGAAGGGGAAAAACTGGAAAACAAAACCGAGCAAGGGGAAAAACCCGAAAACATCCTTCAAGGATCCCTGGTGTTTTTGTTTTTTTTCCTTCCTCACTCTCCTGCTGAACTCAGACACCAGAGTTTTCTAAAGAACTGAAGTACCCTGTGGACTCATGATTCAGGAATGCTGTCAGGATGGAAATTGTGGCAGAAAAGGGAAACGACATTAACCAGATATTGTTCCAGGTTGTTGAGCAATACACGTCGAGGGCCTAATAGCTTTCCTCACCGCACACTAGACTCTGTGTCGCCCAGCCTGTTATTTGAGCAGCTCTGAGTACAAGATAAGCAGATATCTGACCGACTGGAATTCCAGAGATCTTAAAGACTGGGCGTGTGAATAGACAATTTGCGAAGAAGTCTTATAGAGAGGAATGAAAATAGGAAGAGGACAATAGGAGGCAGGGACTGAAAGAAGGCGCCATCCTTTGTGATCCTTAGTCTTCCTCACTTCTGTCTCCCAGTGGATGAAGGCAAGTTGTCTGCACAGGCCATATAGTGAGTGCTCCAGTGATTGGAAGGACGCGATGTGAGTTTATGAAATCTGCTGAAAATAGGTTCGGACTAAACGGGATTAAAGGACCGTTCCTGAGTCACTAATCTGAAGAGGAACGTGATGGTGTCCCTTGCCATAGAGAATGCTGCATATCTAATGTACTTCTTTGCAGTCATATTGCTATATTGAATCAGGGTATGTACTTCTTTGCAGTCATATTAACTGTATTGAATCAGGGTATGTACTTCTTTGCAGTCATATTGCTATATTGAATCAGGGTATGTACTTCTTTGTAGTCATATTGCATATTGAATCAGGGAATGTACTTCTTTGCAGTCATATTACTATATTGAATCAGGGCATGTACTTCTTTGCAGTCATCTTACTATATTGAATCAGGGCATGTACTTCTTTGCAGTCATCTTACTATATTGAATCAGGGCATGTACTTCTTTGCAGTCATATTACTATACTGAATCAGGGTATGTACTTCTTTGCAGTCATATTACTATACTGAATCGGGGTATGTACTTCTTTGCAGTCATATTACTATATTGAATCAGGGCATGTACGTCTTTGCAGTCATATTACTATACTGAATCAGGGTATGTACTTCTTTGCAGTCATATTACTATACTGAATCAGGACATGTACTACTTTGCAGTCATATTACTATACTGAATCTGGGCATGCACTTCTTTGCAGTCATATTACTATACTGAATCAGGGCATGTACTTCTTTGCAGTCATATTACTATACTGAATCAGGGCATGTACTTCTTTGCAGTCATATTACTATATTGAATCAGGGCATGTACTTCTTTGCAGTCATATTACTATATTGAATCAGGGCATGTACTTCCTTACAATCATCTTACTATAGTGAATCAGGGCATGTACTTCTTTGCAGTCATATTACTATATTGAATCAGGGCATGTACTTCTTTGCAGTCATCTTACTATATTGAATCAGGGCATGTACTTCTTTGCAGTCATCTTACTATATTGAATCAGGGTATGTACTTCTTTGCAGTCATATTACTATATTGAATCAGGGTATGTACTTCTTTGCAGTCATCTTACTATATTGAATCAGGGCATGTACTTCTTTGCAGTCATCTTACTATATTGAATCAGGGTATGTAGTTCTTTGCAGTCATATTACTATATTGAATCAGGGCATGCACTTCTTTGCAGTCATATTACTATATTGAATCAGGGTGAGGATCGGGGCGGGAAGGGGGGGGGGGGGGGTAGACAGGAAAAAATAGGTGCACTCAGTAGAAAGGATGACATTTTTCCTCTGAGCTCGTCTTTTCTGTTTAGGTTCAGTTGCCTTTCTCCTCCATACCCTTCATGAAACATTAATCAGGACGTGCTGAAAAACTACGAGGAAACTGAGCTGGTGGGGGAGGGGGCGGGGGGGGGGGATTCATCCAGGTAAAACGTACAAAAACGCTATTAGGATCAGGAGACGTATTCATCCAGGGAGACATCACATACTATGGAGGACCGTTATCAGGTTCAGACGTGCTCACCCAGAGAGACGTTACCTACCTTGATGGAACACTGTCAGGATCAGACATGTTCATCCGTGGAGACATCACCCACCATGAGGAACACTACCAGGATCAGACATGTTCATCCGTGGAGACATCTCATCATGAGGAACACTACCAGGATCAGACATGTTCATCCGTGGAGACATCACACCATGAGGAACACTATCAGGATCAGTCATGTTCATCCGTGGAGACATCTCACCATGAGGAATACTATCAGGATCAGACATGCTCATCCGTGGAGACATCACCCACCATGAGAAACGCTGTCAGGATCAGACATGTACATCCAGGGAGATATCACACCACGAGGAACACTATCAGGGTCAGACATGTTCATCCAAGGAGACATCACAACATGAAGGAACACTGTCAGGATCAGACGTATTCATCCAGGGAGACAACACATACCATGGAGGAGTATCATCAGGATCAGGAGACGCATACAAACAGGAAGACATCACACACCAGGAAGAAGCACTATCAGGATCAGAGATGTGTTCAGCCAGGGGGACATCAGGCACCATGTAGGAACACCATCATGATCAGGAGACATGCTGAATCAGGGAGGTATCAGACAGGAGGAACATGACCACTGGTCACTGATATTTTGTTTCTGCTTTCCTCAGATATATCTATCTGACCCCAGGTAAAATGCAGATACAGTTCTGAATGTCTGTAGCTCGGTAGACAATAAGGAGTTTAAGAGAAAAACAACAGCAAGGAAAATCAGAAGCGAGAGGTGATGAACTTGGACACAAAAACAGAGGAGGATAAATAGGCAGGTACATTGAGAACATTGGGATCAGGAACAAAAACAGAAGTCAACATTCTCATCACGTGTCTTCTCTCTCTGTCTCTGTCTCTCTCTGTCTCTCTCTGTCTCTCTGTCTCTCTCTCTCTCTCTCTCTCTCTCTCTCTCTCTCTCTCTCTCTCTCTCTCTCTCATGTCTTTATGATCCTTATTTTTCCTCACTTCTGTCTCCCAGTGGATGAAGGCAAGTTGTCTGACGTTTGTAAAAAAAAAAAATAAAGAAAATTTTAAAAAAGACTGTGATGTAAAGAGTCTGACAATGTATCCAGTTAACTGGAGTAAGACGCATTGAAGTCCACTCTGCAGGATTGCAAAATGGAAGAAGAAAACAGGGAAAGTAAACTTCTCTCTCTCTCTTCTCCTCTCTCTCTCTCTCTCTCTCTCTCTCTCTCTCTCTCTCCACACCACAGGACTGCAAGGAGAGACAGAGACAAAAAGGATGGAAGAAGGGGAAAAAAAGGAAAGAGAGTAAACCTCTCTCTCCCTGTCTCTCTCTGTCTCTGTCTCTGTCTATCTCTCGCTGTCTGTCTGTCTGTCTCTCTCTCTCTCTCTCTCTCTCTCTCTCTCTCTCTCTCTCTCTCTCTCTCTCTCTCTCTCTCCCAGTTACAGGTCTGCAAACACAACTGAACAGCTTACAACACGCCGCTGCATCTCTTCAACTTAAAGTTAATATGACTAAAAGCAATATCATAGTATTTCGGAAGGGTGGATATTTGAGTGTGAGAGAAAAATGGTTGTATAACGGTGAAAGAATGCCTGTGGTTAATGCGTATAAATATTTAGGAATTTTTTTTCTCTACGCGATTGAGCTTCACTGCTGCATGCAAAGACCTTGCAAGCAGAGCTAAGAATGCTTTGATTTATCTTCTTAAAAGGTTATACATGTTAGATAACAACTCTTTTAATTTATTTATGAAATTGTTTGATTCTCAGATACAGCCAGTTGTGCAGTATGGCTCTGAATTATGGGGCCTAGACAATGCTGTTGTCCATTGTGAATCAGTCCATTTATTTGCGTTGAAGAAATTTTTAGGAGTAGACAGGCGAACACCCAATGACCTTGTTTATGGTGAAACCAATCGCTATCCAATATATATAAATTCTGCTGTTAAGTGTATTCGCTACTGGCTTAAGCTGATACAAATGGAGAATCACAGGATTCCACGCAAAGCTTATGATATGTTATTTGACCTTGATATAAAAGGTAAGAAAAATTGGGTAACAAATGTACGCTTATGTTTGTTTAAATATGGATTTGGATTTGTTTGGGCAAGTCAAGGCGTTGGAAATGTTCATGATTTCATATGTTGTTTCAAGCAAAGGATGATTGACTGTAGGTGGCAAACTTGGTCTGATCATATTCAAACTAGTGATAGATTCAGCTTGTATAGAGCTTTTTGCAGTGACCACAGTTTAAAACCTTACTTACATTTAGATATTGATAGGCACTTAAAATATATTACGACTAGATTTAGGTTCGGGATTTCTGAGCTGGCATTACATCGCTTCCGATACAAAACGTCTATGTTCAACGATTTAATTTGCCCCTTATGTACTGAAAGTGAAGAAAGTGAGGTGCATTTTGTTCTCTGTTGCCCAGCTCTTAAACATATACGAGAAACTCTAATTAAGCCTAAATACTATAGACATCCTTCACTGTTTAAACTGAGTTTGCTAATGTCATCGACCAAACCTGAAGATGTGCGTAGTCTTTCTTTGTTTTTGTATAAAGGATTTAAAATGAGAGATGTTGTGACTTCTTGAAAGGTACATGAATACATTTATATCATCGTTAACTTGTATTTTGAATCTGTTATATATTTTTACTCAGTTACATGTTCACATTCCCCTTCATGATGGGCTGATGCCTAATATGAATAAAATATCTTGAGTCTTGAGTCGCTCTCTCTCTCCACACCACAGGACTGCAAGGGGAAACAGAGACAAACAGGAATGAATAAAAACAACAACAAAAACGGAGAAGGTAAACTGCCATCTCTCTCTCTCTCTCTCTCTCTCTCTCTCTCTCTCTCTCTCTCTCTCTCTCTCTCTGTGTTGTTTTTCATTTTGCTGTTTTGAGTCCCAATGGCGGAAAGTGGATTTTGTTTGTTTATTTTGTCCCTTTGTTTCTTTGTTTTTAGAAAACCCATTTTACACATTTGTTACGGCATCTCATTATTATTCATAGAACATCTACAGGGCATTGTGGACATCCCATAGATTAGTAAGGTGAGTGTTCATTTGTTTGTCTGTGTATATGAACAGTTCTTAGGAACAAGATATAAAACCCACAGTTTCTTCTTGTGGAAAATGGGAATAAACAGAGCGACAGAAAAAAAACAACAAAGAAACAAAGGGACAAAATAAACAAACACATTCCACTTTCCGCCATTGGGACTCAAAGCAGCAAAATTTTAAAAATCAACAGAGACAGACAGACAGACAGACAGACAGAACAGAGAATTAGAAGGGTATGACGAAAAGAAAAGAAAACGCCGTACGAAGCAAAAGAAGGGGGGCAGGGGGACTGGGTACAGTATGATCGAAGGAAAGAGAAGCACACGTCGTTCATCTCCCATTAGACCCGCTGTGTACAATCTGGACGTGTTGGTAGTGGATCGAAGCTAAGTGCCATAGGAAAAAAAGGCCAGGGGGAATCCTGATTGGATACTACTCTAAAAAGACTGCGAGAAGAAGAAAACCCAGAAGAAAAAAAAAAAAAAGTAGGGGAAAAAGATAGTGGTGATGGGCTAAAACTTTAATTTTGATCTCCAAAGTGTGTGCTCATGTTCCATCTTAGTCCCTGATAACAGAAAGACTTTTTTTTTCAGAAAGACTTTTTTTGTTCAAACGACCGATTCATGAGCAGGCTTAACATCTTCACATGAACACGTATAGTACGTGTGAGTAGGTAGGATGTCAAAATGAATTAAAAGTGGCGGGTTTGGGTTTTTTAACAGTCTGGACAGGCGTTTTTTATGGGTGAGATATGAACTATAGATGTAGGCCTGTTCTTACCAGGAGTGAAGATCAAATTTCCTTCACGAGCGGAAGTCAGGTTTCCCTTTGTCTGTGAAGAATTTGAACAATACTTACGGAGAAATCCGGGAGCGCTTTTCAGTTTCTACTTATGATCGAAACATCCACCCTCCTGTGTATTGTGATGGATGGTCTTGGACAGGTAATGCATGACCGCTGTTTCCTGTTCCCTGCACAATAGCCTTTCACAGGATGTTACTCTGAGATATCTCCTCCCTCTCCTGTACCCAGCAGGATGGTCTTGGACAGGGCATCGTTGTGAGAGGCATCTCAGGTCTCCACTGCACTCTGTATGACAGGTTGAGACAGGGAATTCACGGTAAGGAACATGTCCGCCCTCCACTGTACCCTGTATGACAGGTTGAGACAGGGAATTCATGGTAAGGAACATGTCCATCCTCCACTGTACCGGTAGGATGGTCCCGGATAGGGACTCATTGTGGCTGAATGGCTCATTGTGGCTCCATTGCAGCTCAAAATGGTCTTAGACAGGGAGTCATGGTACATGTCCACTCTCCACTGTACCTTGCAGAATGGACAGGGAGTCATTGGAAAATACATGTTCACTATCCACTGTACCCTGTAGAATGGTCTTGGACAGGGAGACATGGTGAGATTACATGTCCACCCCTCCCACTGTACCCTGTAGAATGGTCTTGCACAGGGAGTCACTATGAAATACATGTCCACTCTCCACTGTACCCTGTAGAATGGTCTTGGACAGGGAGTCATGGGGAGATACATGTCCACTCTCCACTGTACGCTGTAGAATGGTCTTGGACACGGATGCATTGTGAAATACATGTCCACCCTCCACTGTACGCTGTTGAATGGTCTTGGACAGGGAGACATGGTGAAATACATGTCAATTCTCCGCTTAACCACTGCAGGTTGCGCTTGGACTGGGAGCCATGCTAAGGAGCATGTCCACCCGTCACTGTAGCTGTAGAATGGTCCTGGATAGGGATTCATGAAGACATACATATCCACTCTCTACCG
>CM065741.1:43195856-43200856 GCA_033310375.1 Conus canariensis | reverse complement strand
CACCCCCAGATCCAAGACCCATTCAAAAAAAAAAAAAAAAGGTGGGGGGTAGGGGTGGGGGGGAGGGGGTGCGAACAAACTTACATTCCATCGAAAGGGGCCCAGACGATGTGAGTGAAGGAAGAGGGAGGGAGAGAGAGGGGGGGTGGAGTGAGGAGGGAGAGAGAACAAAACACAGCAGAGAGAGAGGGAGTGGGGGGGAGAGAGAGAGAGACAGACAGACAGACAGACAGACAAATGGAGAGAGAGAGAAGAGAGAGTTAGACAGACACACAAATGGAGAGAGAGATAGTGAGACAGACACACAAATGGAGAGATAGACAGACACACAGACAGAGATGGGGGGGGGACAATGAGGGTCTAAAGGGAGAGAATGAGAGACACACAGAATCGAAGACACAGACAAATGCAGATAGAGCTTGAACCACTTGTATCATTACTTCCTATGTATGACCAGAAGGAAATACACAGGGCAAGAACAGACGAGCAGACAGGCAGACAGACAGACACAGAGAAAAAAATACACGATTAGACGAGTATTCCAGCGCATACCAACCCCGCATTCCTTCCCTCTACCAACCCCCCTCACATTCTCTCTGTGTCATCTACCCCCCCACCCGCCCGCCCACCCCACTTCCACCCTCCCCAGCCATAGCCTTCCTGACGGCTTCACCAGTTTCAGTTTCAAGGAGGCGTCACCGCGTGCGGACTAGTCCATATACGCTACACCACATCCGTTAAGTTTTGAGACCACACCACGCATTGTTTTAAGCTGGTGGATAACTGAATTAACAACTAAGATGAGAGAATTGAAGAAGAGGGTCTCGTGGCTACAACTCAGTGGATGTCTGACCTACAGCATTAGCCCAACGCGCTGGTCGGACCTTGAGTGCCTGCCGAGCATTGGTTGTCTCTTCACCATTAACTGAAACAAGGGACCAAAATGAGGGGAGAGAGAGAGAGAGAGAGAGAGAGAGAGAGAGAGAGAGAGAGGGGGAGAAGAAGAAGAAGAAAAAGAAGAGGAGGAGGAGGAGGAAAGAGCATGGGAGTGGGACTTGGTGGGGGGCGAGGGGGGGGTGGTGGTGAGGTCGGCAGGCTGAGGGGAATGGACTGACTATCGTGAACAGGATGAATGACATGAATCTGGAAGAGGAGGAGGAAAAGGAGGGCAGAGTGAGGAGGAGAGGCAGGAGGAGGAAGGAGGAGGAAGAGGGAGGAGGAGGAGGAGGAGGGCAGGAGGAGGAAGAGGAGGAGGAGGGCAAGGAGGAGGAGGGCAAAGGAGGAGGAGCAGGAGGAGGAAGAGGAGGAGGAGGGCAAGGAGGAGGAGGAGCAGGAGGAGGAAGAGGAGGAGAGGAGGAGGAGGAGGAAGGAGGAGGAGAGGAGAGGAGGGCAAGGAGGAGGAAGAGAGGAGGAGGGAGGAGGAAGGAGGAGGAGAGGAGGAGGAGGAGGAAGGAGGAGGAGGAAGAGAGGAGGAAGAGGGAGGGCAAGGAGGAGAGGAAGAGGAGGAGGAAGAAGAGGAGGCAGGAGGAGGAGGAGGAGGAGAGAGGAGGGCAAGGAGGAGGAGGAAGAGGAGGAGGAAGAGGAGGGCAAGGAGGAGGAGGAGAGAGGAGGAGGAGAGGAGGAGGCAGGAGGAGAGGAGAGAGGAGGGGCAAGGAGGAGGGCAGAGGCAAGAGGAGGAGGAAGAGGAGGGAGGAGGGGCAAGGAGGAGGAGGAAGAGGAGGAGGAGGGCAAGAAGGAGGAGGAAGAGAGGAAGGAGGAGGAGGGCAAGAAGGAGGAGGAAGAGGAGGAGGAGGCAAGAGGAGGAGGAAGAGGAGGAGGAGGGCAAAGGAGAGAGAGGAGGAGGAAAAGGAGGGCAAGAGGAGGAGGAGCAGGAGGAGGAGGGCAAGGAGGAGGGAGGAAGAGGAGGAGGAGGGAAGAGGAGGAGGGAAGAAGGAGGAGGAGCAAGGAGGAGGAGGGCAAGAGGAGGAGGAAGAGGAAGGAGGAGGAGGGCAAGAAGGAGGAGGAAGAGGGAGGAGGGGAGGGCAAGAAGGAGGAGGAAGGAGGAGGGAAAAAAAGGAGGGCAAGAAGGAGGAGGAAGAGGAGGAGGAGGGCAAGAAGGAGGAGGAAGAGGAGGAGGAGGGCAAAGAGGAAGAGGAGGGGAAAAGGAGGCAATGAGGAGGAGGGCAAGGAGGAGGAGGGCAAGGAGGAGGAGGGCAAGGAAGGATGAGAAGAGGAGGAGGAGGGCAAGGAGGAGGAGAAGAGGAGGAGGAGGGCAAGAAGGAGGAGGAAGAGGAGGAGGAGGGCAGAAGGAGGAGGAAGAGGAGGAGGAGGAGGGCAAAGAGGAGAGGAGGAGGAAAGGAGGGCAATGAGGAGGAGAGGAGAGGAGGAGGGCAAGGAGGAGGAAGAGGGCAAGGAGTGAGGAGAGGAGAAGGAGGAGGGCAAGGAGGAGGAGGAAGAGGAGGGCAATGAGGAGGAGGAGGAGGAGGAGGATGTCGAGGAGGAGAAAGGAGGAGGAATAGAGAGGAGGAGGAGGGGAAAGAGAGGAGGAGGAGGATGTCGAGGAGGAGAAGGAGGAGGAAGAGGAGGAGGAAAAGGAGGGCAATGAGGAGGAGGAGGAGGAGGAGGTCGAGGAGGAGAAGGAGGAGGAATAAGAAGAGGAGCTAGGAGCAGGAAGAAAGGAAAGAGAAGGAAAAGGAGGAGGAGGGCAGGGCAGGAGGAGGAGAGGAGGAGAGGAGCAGGAGGAGGAGGAGAAGGAGGAGGCAAGGAGGAGGAGGAGAAGAGGAGAGAGGAGGAGGAAGAGGAGGAAGGAGGATGGAGGCAGAGACAGCCAAGTTCCAACGGCATTTCTGGTCTTATCCCTGCAAGCTGCTTATCTGGGGGTCCACTCCTGCATGTGCAGCTTTGTCCGCCGTGTCGATTGCTTTTCGGCTGATGGGAACTTACTTAGGTAGATGTCTAGGGACAGTGGGCGGTGAGGGGGGAGGGGTGGGGTGGAGGTGTCTGTAGAAAGTGGAGACTTGGTGGAGGGGAGATGTTTGTGAATGTTGTGGTGGTGGTTGAAGGTAGGGGGATGAAGGGGGCAGGAGTGGGGGGGGGGGGGAGAGAGAGAGAGAGAGAGGAGAGAGAGGGGGGGGGGAGGGTTTGTCGGAAGACGAAGGGAAGAACATAGGCAGTGAAGTAAAGGTTGTAAAGGTTGTTCTGCACAATTCTTAGCCGCTGACAATGCTTGAGTTATTGAACAGCAGAGCTGACCACTCAGACTGTTCCAATCTTTTGATCTCCCTTGCATCCTTAAATGGCTCCTCAAGCATAGGCTCAAAGATTGTCCCCTACATTTTATACTGTTTACATAATGCTTTTAGTTTTTCAGCAACTCTTTTCCTCTCCACACTTTCGTTTTGTTTTATTCTTCTACCCTTCGCTGGCTGCTTTGGGGGTGCTGTTGGATTCTTCTTTGAACCCTTGGTGGTGAGAACACCACAGAATTACGGACTGTGGTGTGTCTCTATTTGACACCAAGGACACAGACACAATCAGCCGTGTCTCTCTGATGAGTCCGATCCAGCGGACGAAAGGCCTAGGAGCAGGCAATACCTATAAATCTGTCTTCAAGAGGAATTGTGATGGTTCCCTCATGCAGCTAGTGAAGGGTTTTCACATTTATAACATATATTTCCCCATTTTCTTCAATTTTTTTTTTTTCAAATCTTTGCCAAGTCATTATTATCATGATGGAAGAATTGTTAACCTGCACTTGTTTTCCCCACTACTTAATTGTTTAGCATTATTAGGCAGTGAATATTACTGAACTGAGAGGCAGACAGGGACAAGCACACAGAGAGAGAGAGAGAGAGAGAGATAGATAGATAATAGACAGACAGAGAGAAATGGCGAGCGGAAGAGAGAGAGACAGACAGACAGACAGACACACACACGGGCAGGCAGATAGCCAGAGACAGAGAGAAACTGCGAGCAAAGAGAGAGAGAGAGAGATGTGTGTGTGTGCACAGTATGTATGTGTGTACATGTGTTATGGTGTGCCGGTAAGGGCGGAGATGATGGTGAAGGTGGTGATGGCATGCGACAGTTCACACAAGCAGAAGATACCTAAGAGTTCTAACTTTCATACCCCTATTTTATCACCTACACGGCGTCAGTCGCTTTATCTGCTTGTTAGCGAGATGACTCAACGACTACTGAAGATATTCAAAAGAAACTTTACTCGGAAGATAGAATGTATTAAATCATGGGGAAACAATGTTGATTCAGATCAGAGACAAAGGAAGGACCAAAAGATCAGCCAGCAAAATGGCATGGAAACAAAATGATTGAATCGACTGGAGAGACATAGACTGTTGACAACGACGAAGCCTCTGATAAGTTCAAGCGACAATTTGAAGCGGATCCGGATCAGAAAGCGGAACCAGGATCCGTTCGACGTCGGTAGAGGTCGACGCTCTCCCGTGCTTTCTTCATGTACGTGTGCGCGTGTGCACAGACACACACACACACACACACACACACACACACACACACACACACATATAGGGTGAGGTAGAGAGACAGACAGACAGACAGACAGAGACAATGACAGAAGAGGAATGGAAGGGAACCAGAGATCAATGAACAAGTTCCTCAATCCTCAATCAACCTAAGGGAAAGACGGAGGGGGGCGGGAGTTGGCGAGGGTGCAGAGGAGAACTCCTCAGGATGAAGGGTAGAAATAAGACTTCCCCCGCCCCCACGCCTCTCCCTAACTCTCCCCTCCCCTCCCCTTCCACCCTCTCCCTTCTCCCCCTCCCACCACCACCACCACTCCCCACCCCTTAATTTCATCATTCTCGGCCACTGCCCGAACTGGACACCTGACCACCAATCAATAACTGACACTGGGGGGGGGGGGGGGGGGACCAGGAGGAAGATATGTGAGCGCAGGCGGTGTAGGGGCAGGGGGGTGGGGGAGGAGGAGGATGTGGGGGAAGAGGAGGGAATGGGTGGGAGTGGTGGGGGTGAGGGTGGGG
>CM065741.1:43173356-43175856 GCA_033310375.1 Conus canariensis | reverse complement strand
GTGTGTGTGTGTGTGTGTGTGTGTGTGTGTGTGTGACACAGAGAAAGAGAGAAAGAGAGAGAGAGAGAGAGAGAGAGAGAAATATATGTGTGTATGTATGTATGTATGTATATATGTATGTATGTACAGAGTGATGTTGGACGCCATGGACAGTGCTGACTACCCACAACACATCATCAACATTATCAGAGATATCTACACTGACTCCACGTCCCAAGAGCAGACTGTTGATGGCTACACCCCAAGGATCACCAGACATCGAGGCATCATTCAAGGCTGTCCACGGTCAGCGACAGTATTCATTCAAGCTTTGTACTCTTGGATTCGCTGGATGGAGGAACCATTCACTCTCCATTCCTTGCCTTCTCCATGTCAAGCTTACATGGATGATGTGTGTGCCAGCGCTCATAGCGAAGAAAAACTTCAAGAGATGATGAGCAAGACAGAGATCTTCCTCAACTACACGGGAATGAAAGTGAAACCCACAAAGTGCGCTACCACTCATGGACAACGCTCTGGGAATAACTGGACTATTAGAGACAGAACAGAAAACGTCCAGATTTCTCTACAAGGAGAAGATCTACCAAAGTTAGAAAAAGACCAGACCATACCCCTACCTTGGCTTTCAGACCAATTTGACAGGAACATCGGACAAAGACCAGATCTCACAGAGTTTTGAAGAATTCCAGGCAGTGTTGGAAAAAAATCGATTTCTCCACTATCGTAGTGCAAGAAAATCGACGCCGTGAATGTGATTGCTTCATCAAAACTGAACTTTTACTACAGTAACATGAAGTTTTCGGAAAAGCAATTGAAAACATTAGAAGATCAAATACTTGAATTTGTTCGATCCCACCTCAAGTTCAACACGTCTACTAATCGGGCTCACATGTTCTTACCCAGAGTGTCCTTTCTATTATCTGTGTTAAACAATGACGATCAGCATGTCAGATTGGTTGCACGCAACAGCTTTCATCTTCACATGGAGAAAAGGAAAATCCCATGAGCAGAACAAGATGAAGAAAAATTTAGAAAGAGAGGGTGTTAGTTACCACCAATGACATTGACAAACAAAGCACATGACAAGACACGATGCATTTCGACCTCTTGGGTCTTCTTCAGGCAAAAAAAATAGATCACATTTAACATTTAGGACAGTACAAACAAAGAACGAAAAATGACTCATCTGTTGTCCATCTCAACAGATGAGTTATTTTTCGAGTCATTTTTCGTTCTTTGTTTGTACTGTCCTAAATGTTAAATGTGATCTATTTTTTTGCCTGAAGAAGACCCAAGAGGTCGAAATGCATCGTGTATTGTCATGTGCTTGTTTGTCAATGTCATTGGCGGTAACTAACACCCTCTCTTTCTAAATTTTGCTTCGTTCTCCGCCGTCAGTCACTCCATTTTGAAAAAAAAGATGAAGAAAATTTTGGAGGCTACGCAACAGACAATGAAGGACACTGAAGGAAAAATAGCAGAATCAATTGGTCCCGTTCTTCGTTTGTAGAACTGAACGAATTGTGCGTGCGTCTTGAGTTGAAACTCGAATACGATCAGCAAGGCGACTTATTTGGAATCGTGCTTCCAGCATCAGAGGATGGTATTGTTCGGCTCCGCTACACCAACCCCAAACAGCCATTCAGCGCCATCAAGAGAATGGAGATGGACAAGGATCTGCAACACGTTCAAGGCCTTCAACAACAGGGAAGACTTTTCCGCAACAGCATTCCATCAGCAGACATGAAGCAGTCAGCTGGCCATCTCATCAACCCCAACATAAACGACCACCTGACCAGATTTGTTTCAAAAGGACGGCTCCAGCTGCTCGAAACTAACGCCGTGTGTCATACGTACTACCCACACACGTATCCAAACCATTGTTCTCTTTGTGCATTTCACACAGACACAGTTTCGCATGCTCTGAATGGTTGTCGGGCCTTAAAAGGCCTGTACACTCAGAGGCATGATAGGTGTGTGGACATTATCAAAAAGGAACTTCAAAAACATGTGGTGACTGAAGTTGTTGAAGTGTTTCACAACTGCATTGTTCCCCTTTACAACAACGCAAATCAGTATAAACCTGACCTTTGTCTCATCGATCATAGCAACTCAAAGGCTTTCATTGTCGAAATTTCCAACCCCTTTGATCCATTTCTTCAGTTATGCTATGAAGAAAAATTTCACAAATACATGCCTCTTTGTTTTTCATTGAGTGAGGCAGGGTCTGATACAAAAGTTAACACTATCGTTATTGGGTCATTAGGAATTGTCCACAAACATGTGGTTCCAGGCCTTTGCCTGCTCGGTTTGTCCAAATATAGGAGCAAAAAACTGGCAAAATACTTGAGTATGTCAGTAATGATTGGGTCAAGGCGTGTTTGGGTGAGACGACAGTTCCTCAGGAACAGGCAAGAGCCCTAAATCCATGCAAAGAAAAGAAGAGAGAAAATGGTCTCACTGACAATGAGAACGCGAGATGAATAGAGAAGAATAAGGG
>CM065741.1:43158429-43163256 GCA_033310375.1 Conus canariensis | reverse complement strand
TCATCTCGGCTTCAGTGATGTGGAAGCATATTGGTCAATGATCTCGTAGCATCTTGGTTGCTCTCTCTCTCTCTCTCTCTCTCTCTCTCTCTCTCTCTCTCTCTCTCTCTCTCTCTCTCTCTCTCTCTCTCTGTTTCCTGCCACAATTTTGGGAATGATTAGCCCTTGTTTCCTGCCACAATTTTTAGAGTAATTGGCCTTTGTTTCTTGCAAAAAACTTTTTTCTCCCCGCCAAGTAAAACGTTCTACAAGAGCCAGACAATAGACAAACGCCCCCCTTCGGTGTAACCGGGATGTTGTTGTTGTTGTTTTTCTTCTTCTTCTTCTTCTTCTTCTTCTTCTTTTTCTTCTTCTTTTCTTCTTCTTCTTCTCTTCTTCTTCTGTCTTGATCTGTCGTCGTCGTCGTCGTTGAGTTCAGGTTTTACATTTACACCTATCTCAGGCGCTGTGGCAAGTGGTGGTAACCATTCAATGAAAGCTGAGTCTGGTGACCAGTCTTACATTACCCCCCACACCACCAGAACGACAACACATTTTGTAAGTGTTTGTTAAATAGTTCAATTGGTCCTTATCTGTAGATCGTATCACTTCTCACTTAAAATTGTTAACGTGTAAGAGGGATGGGGTAGGAGGAGGGGGGGGGGGGAGAGGAGGGGATGTCATATTCTATCATTAATGGATTAATACACTTCATCACTTGCATACTTCATTCACCCACACATAAACTGTCTGAATCACTATAGTGGAAGGACATTAAACCCACGACGACGACAACACATTAAGATGGGAAGCGAAAATAGCAGTTTTATGTCTGGCTCCAGTGTGGTTCAATTCACAACTTCATGATACGAACCTTGGCCATTACAGCAAGGCATTCGATGCGCTTTGCAAATCAGACTCCGGTTTTCATTCAGGAAGGGGGGTGAATTAGAGAATGTAATGGGGGGGGGGGGGGGGGGGAATTGGGGGGGGGGGGGGAGAGAGAGAGAATAAAACCAACAAAAACAAAACAAAGCAGAAGGGGTCGTGTGCCTGTTTTGGCTCACATGTCATTACTGTAAACCACAATGGCAAGTATCTAAGATATAGCATCTTTTTTGTCTGTATGTTTGTTTGTTTGATCGCTTTGTTTATAGAGAATGCATCAAATGAAAATCCCCAGGCAGATACTCAACCATGCCATTTTTGCGATGGATTTGATGTAAATAGAAAAAAAAAAAAAGAAAGAAAGACCAACACATACACACTGTCAGAGGTTTTCACACACACACACACACACACACACACACACGCGCGCGCGCCGCGCGCGCGCGCGTCGCGCGCACGCACGCACGCACACAAACACAACACACACATACTCTCTCTCTCTCTCTCTCTCTCTCTCTCTCTCCTCATTTAGCCGGTGGAAAGGGTTGACTGAAGAGGAGTGGTGGGGGTGGAGATGTTGTGAGGGAAGGTGGGGGTCACTTCACACAGAGCTAGTTCAAAGCAGGCACTTATTCCTTGATGGAAAAGTTGGGGCAAGCGCTACCCTCACATTTCTGTTCTTGACTGACAGTTCAGATCTAGTCTCTGGTATTCCAATTGTGCAGCGTCGAAAATGTTGCATATGGCGTAATTTGTTTTACGTAGTATGCGTGACGTATTATTTCATTTGACGTACCCATATCGGATTTTCCCAATCTCAGCACTCATTTTGTGTCATTTTGGCAGCACTGTCGATTAATGATGCGCTGTTAAAGTTTTTGAAAAAGAATACCTCTGCTTTGTCACAATTTTATTTGTTGAATTCATCACGAGTGATAGGCCAATAGTTTTACTTAATTATGTTTAACAAGACATATCTATATTTGGCCTATATTGGTTTTATATTTTGAAATGTATTTGTAATTGCTGTTCTAGTATAAATCATATCCAAGGCCTGATCTTGATAATATGAAACTTGGGTCTTGACACAATATTTGCATATAATATCATGAAATGCATTTGACATAAGTGTGATAAAGAAGAAACTGTAGATGATAAAATTTTAAAAGAAAATATCCAATCTTTAACTTGAAAAAAACAAAAATCCAGTTGCAAAGTGAGACGACTGCAGGGAAAATCTAAGCTATGTGAAAAATCCGTTCATTTTCATTGTCCTATTTGTTTGTCTTGCCTGAAGAAGACCTAAGAGGTCGAAACGCGTCATGTTTTGTCCTTGTGACTCGTTTGTCCACGTTTCTCTTGGCGGTTCGCTAACAGTTATTTAAGATTTGACTGAAAAAAAATTATCCCCATTCAACCTACCACCAACAAACACCAAAACTACCTTGATGATGAAAGATTTATTTTAAATGGAGAAGGAAGGCTGCACTTGAAAATGTACCTAAGCCCTCACAACCAGAGAGCTCAGACATTTTCATCCACCTTTTTTCAAACTCCAGTGCTCCGCCAACCTCCTCTCGACGAATCTATCGAAGCCGAAGTCTGTATCAAAAAGTGCGAAAGGAAATTTCTAAACCTGTCCGCCATTTCCACCTCTCACTGGATGAATAAAAAAGCCCTCGAATCACTGAGACAACGACAAGATAGTGCCATCAAACCAGCAGACAAGGGTGGTGCAGTGGTGGTCTGGGACAAACAGTTGTACATAAAAGAAACACACTGATCACTGTCGGACACAGATTTCTATACACCACTCACAGCATCACCCCTCCTTCAGCACCAGAAACTCATCTCAGCTACAGTCAAGCAAGGAATCAAACGTAACAACTTACCGAGGACGGCCAAACTCTTCATAATGACAGACAACAAACAACCCACCTTCTACCTGCTCCCCAAGATACACAAAACTAACACACCTGGCAATCCCCATTGGTTTTGCTTGTAGCTGCCCTATACAACACATTTCACAGTACTTAGATTCTTTCCTCCAATCCATAGTACAAAGCCTCCCCACGTACTTCAAAGACCCAATCCACACACTCAACATGATTAATTGATACAACACAGACCCCACCTTCCAACCCAGCCTCCTCTTTATATTTTGATGTCGTCTCTCTCTACACTTCCATCCCTCATACTGCTGGACTGAAGGTCCTCGCATTCTTTCTTAACAAACGGCCCCCAAGCCAACAACACCCTCCCACAGCTACACTGGTCAGACTTGCAGAATTAGTCCTCGTCCTCAATACCTTTGAATTCAACAACCATGCCTTCTCGCAAATCAGTGGTGTTGCTTTGGGAACCAAAATGGGACCTTGCTATGCCTGCTTTTTCACGGGACACCTAGAACACTGCCTACTGACCTCTTGTACACGCCCGACACCAGAGCTCTTTGAAAGAAACATTGATGATGGACTGGGAGCCATATCTGTGCCAGAGCAAGACCTCTGCAATTTCCTCAACATTGCTCAGACCTTCCATCCATACTCATCAAATTTGCCTACACCATTTCACAGTCGGCCATCTTCCTAGACATCACCATCTCCCCCAAATACGGACTTCTCAAAACCTCAGTGTTCTATAAGTCCACCTATGCGTATTCATACCTGGACTAAACATCTTCCAAACCACCCATCCACTAAAGACAACATTCCATATTCTAAAATCCTACACCTACACAGACGATTTCACTGTACAAGCAGCAAAAATATCTGAGTTTTTCAACAACTGTGGATACCCCAATGCCGTCATTAATGATGCTCTTAGCCACACCACAGCTACATCCAGAACATCTGCACTGGAAGCATTCAAACGAGACAGACAGATCCACCACGTGCCTCCTCTCTCCATCCACACTCTCTCCCCAGCTGCAGGATCCTGAAGTCCCCCTGGCACATAGGCCTCGTAGAAAATCCTGAAGTCCCCCTGGAACATAGGCCTCGTAGAAAATCACACATCTGCCTGTGAGACCAAACTGATGATCACTTTCAGATGCGACAAAAACCTCAAAGACCTATTAAGGTCATTCCCTGCACGCATTAAAGTCATTCCCTGCACACATTAAGGTCATTCCCTGCCCACATTAAGGTCATTCCCTGCCCACATTAAGGTCATTTCCTGCACACATTAAGGTCATTCCCTGCACGCATTAAGGTCATTCCCTGCATATATTAAGGTCATTCCCTGCACATATTAAGGTCATTCCCTGCACACATTAAGGTCATTCCCTGCACACATTAAGGTCATTCCCTGCACGCATTAAGGTCATTCCCTGCCCACATTAAGGTCATTCCCTGCACGCATTAAGGTCATTCCCTGCACACATTAAGGTCATTCCCTGCACACATTAAGGTCATTCCCTGCGCACATTAAGGTCATTCCCTGCACACAATAAGGTCATTCCCTTCACACATTGAGATGAACAGGTGTCATTCCTATATTCCCTACACACGCCAGGACAGGCTAAAGTCATTCACAATACACATCAAGATCGATTATCACTTCATTTCTGCACATATCAAGACCGATTATCACTTGGTTACTGCACACATCAAGATCGATTATCACATCATTTCTGCACACATCAAGATCGATCATCACTTCATTTCTGCACACATCAAGATCGATTATCACTTCATTTCTGCACACATCAAGATAGATTATCACTTCATGTCTTGTACACATCAAGATCGATTATCACTTCATTTCCTATACACATCAAGATCGATTATCACATTTCTTGTACACATCAGGATCGATTATCACTTCATTTCTGCACACATCAAGATCGATTATCACTTCATTTCCTATACACATCAAGATCGATTATCACATTTCTTGTGCACATCAGGATCGATTATCACTTCATTTCTGCACTCATCAAGATCGATTATCACTTCA
>CM065741.1:43125929-43143429 GCA_033310375.1 Conus canariensis | reverse complement strand
ACAATTAGAAAAATACAGCATCAAAAGATAAACTGGACATTCTTCAAGATTGGTTGTAACTCTAAAAATATATTTTCCTCTTCAAGTGTACTTCTTCTGGACATGCATGAAGTGTGCAGTTCTTTTACTTACTTCCTGTAGATCATTTACAAGAGGTCTTGATGGCATCGATGGGGGAATGTTTAAATTCCCAGCCACAGGAATGTTGAATAACCTGCTCACATTTTACAACCTATGTATTGTTGAAAATGGTATTCCGAAAGTTTTCAAAACTTGTCAAATTAATACCCGTTTACAGAACATGTGATGAGGCTGATTGTTCCAACCACAGACCTGCATCTGCTTTGTCCGTGCTTTCTATATCTGGAAAATCACACGAACAAACGCACTCTATATAATATCAATTCTTTCCGTTTATTTCATCAAAACCAGTCTGGATTCAGGGCCAGTCATTCCTACCACACAGCATTAACTAAGCTTTTCGACTGATGGCTTACTGACAATAATGATGATACAATCACAGCTGACAGCACTTAATATGTTTACAGTAGTCTTCTACTTTAATTTTTTTTTAATCCAAGATTTAAGGCTTTATCGACAATACCTTAGAACTCCTAACTTCAAGTGTTTCAGACAGGAAACAATGTGTTTCGTTAAACAGATCTGAATCTTTTACTTTCTGTGTCAATGATGGTGTCCCTCAGGGTTCTGTCCTTGGTCCCATCCTGTTCTCATTATATACATAAACGATCTCACCCTGTTTCTCACATCTTTATATGAGATGTTTGCAGACGAAACTATTGCGCATACCTTTCACAACAGATTAGACAAGATCTGTATTTCTCAATTCATCATTATTATTTCCTCGCAGGAAAGTATCAATAAGATAAGAGAATGGTCTAAACTCAATCATACGCATTTACATAAAAAGTTGATTACTTAATAACCATTACCAGACAAAAACTCAGACGCTGTCAGGTGACTTGTCCATTTATATCAAAGGAAGAACTCTGGACGAAGTTGATTATCATGTATTCTAGGTGTCATTGTTAATGACAATCTGTCGTGGTCAAATGATGCTGCGATGAGAATTAAACACTTGTCTTTTGGCCGGTTCTGGGGGAAGATACAGTGACGGCAAAGAAAGACCCACTGACCACTGTAAACCGGGATCTTCAGAGGGCAGGAAGACCTTGTAGCGGAAACTTGGTTGTATCTGAAGTCATACTGCTTTCACCTGTTAGCGGAACACCAAGGATTGGGGTCGCATAATGTATAATTCACACTGGCTTTGCCGATCCTAAACAGAAGTGTCATTCACGTTTAATAATGCGCAAACGGAATCGTTTAATCCTTATATTAGTTCTTCATTCCATGCGTTTAGTTGTTTTCTCTCTCTCTCTCTCTCTCTCTCTCTCTCTCTCTCTCTCTGACAGACAGACAGATAGACAGACAGACAGACAGACAGACAGACAGACAGACAGAGCGCACACAAATTGGCGTGTGCCTATGTGTTCCCCTTGGAACTGATTACTGATTTGCTTTCATGTTACTTTGTTCGTGAATATTTTTGCTCTTTATTGTTTATGCTCCGTTTGATCCATGTGCGTATGTTCATCGCTAATGCGCAACACACATACACACACTTGCGCGCGCGCATACTCACTCACACACTCTCGCTCACACACACAGACCAATACACACACACGCCCGCACGCGCTCGCACACACACACACACACACACACACACACACACACACACAACACACACACACACACTCACACACACACACACACACACACACACACACACACGCATGGGCACGCTTTATCTCCACGGGGGTGGGAAGACGGGAAGATGTTGAAACTGACGAAAACACCGTCAGGGACACGTGCGTGGTCAACGTGCGACGGCAGTCTCCACGTGCATTGACACCTGTTGATCTGATCTCTGACCCAAGATGGTGTTCGCCTTTCGTTTATCAAACTTTGTCCGTCCACCGACAGTGACTCTTGTGTTCTTCCGGGTGTCGGTGTGTCTGTGTACAGTATGGGGTGTTATAAGGAAATGAAGAGATGAAGAGAAGGAAATGAGGCAGGATTTGTCCCATTCCACAAAAACCTTCTACTAACATCAGAAAACAGCCACTGGATTGGAACTCACAGGAGGAGGGGAGGGGGGGGGGGGGGGGGGGGGGGGCGGGGGGTGAAGGAAGATGGGACGACCTAGACAGACTCGGCGCCGGTGCGGATTTCTGAAGTGAAGACAGCCGGAACGACGTGGGTCCAGCTGAATGAGTCAGCCCAGACACCGTGGCCCTTGGAGAGTGTTGCCGCAGTCCTACGTTTCCTGAGGAAACTCCAAAGATTATGTAACGTCAGAAGGAACCTGTCATGCACTTGTGTCAAACCAGAAGAGAATATAATGTTCGACTTGTGGACGGATCTGGAGGACATTACCTTTATGTTCAAACAATGGCCTCATACAACACACGTTCGATTCAATACCCTGTTTTGGACCAAGGACTTTCAGTGTTTATAATTCCCATTGTTTTCGCGTGTGTGAAGGTGAAGGGACTTGGGCTTGAATGTTTTCGGGACTGCACAGATCTCCTGGCTTTGTGTCGTGATCGTGGAAGCAGAACTGAATTGTGTGCCCCTGTTTTCAAGCTGTGGAAGCGGGGGAGTCCAGTCTGGCTGGTCAAACCGGTGGAAGGGATTAGAAAGGTCCACACCCGTGACAAAGTGCCAGAGAATAATGAGGTAAGTGCAACATGTCCTGTCTGATATGGAGCTTATCACCCAGGTCCAGGCTTTATGTTCGTTCCGTTTAAGATAGGCTCAGCCGAACATACAAACTGCGCTATGTACGTAATTAAGTCCCGTAAGAGGAGATACCCGTTGATTGTTACAAGCATTCTGAGCTTCGGTCAACAGATTACCTTCTCTCAAAGGGCTGCATATGGATATGGCTGCAGGTTGTCATCAAGTATAGATTTCTGAGGTCTCATTTCCCGGAAAGAGCGTGTGTTGCTCGGGGTGTGTATGTTTTCCAAATGTTGCCGATAACAGAAACATGTTTTTTTGTACCCCTTTTTGTGCAACAGCCTTTTGTTGTCAAATGTGAAAGCCGATGTACTGAAATCTGATGTCGTCAGGGTTTGTTTATCTGTTTGTTTTGTTGCGTGTTTGTTTGTTTGTTTGTTTTTGACAGTTTTAGCAGTCTCAATGATATCTTCAACCAAACTGATCTTGATCTTTGAGGGATAGAACTTAATGTATGGGAGGCCATGGGGACGGCTCAAGAGACGCGTGTGTGTGTATGTGTGTGTGCGTGCGCGCGCGTGAGGCGTGCGTGAGTGCATGCGTGTGTGCGTGTGCGTGCGTGTGTGTGTGTGTGTGTGTGTACTGTTCCTTTTCTAGCGTTGACTCCCTCTGTCTGTCACGCTCTCGGCCTTTGAAATGGCGCCGGATATTGAGCGTCACCCAGTTACCCAGTTTGAAGATGTTCTCATCCATTACCATCCACCCCAGTACTTCACTGAAAATGTCTGCCAGTGTGGGAGTCTTAATTTGCCGTCAGCTTGGAACGATAGAAAACGTACAGTTTCGGGTTCTGTGTGTGTGTGTGTGTGTGTGTGTGTGTGTGTAGCGGGGAGAGAGGGGGAGGGGGAGTGAAGAGGGGGACCCTGTCTGCCAACATACTTAATACATTTTTTTTTTTTTGGGGGGGGGGGGGTGGGGGGGTAGGCTTCTTCCGATTTCCCCCACCTTTCCCCCTTTTTTCTCCACTGACTTTCTCACGTTATCATGCAGATCTGTCGGTTCTTCTTTAATGGACATTCGAATGCGGACTTCAATAGTTTGACGTTTGATACAGAGCGTCTGGGTTTATCTATATACCGATGTTTGGAGTTCCGGCCGGCGCTATCATGATGCCCTTGTAATTCTGTACTCTCAGTCAAACAGTATCCTCGTCAACAATGCACTGTGTATCGTCGGTCAGTCAGTAGGCTGTCATGCTGGATCAAGACTTATTATATAAATGACCGCAATACTTTCAAATCACGATGAATTGATTCGGTTCACCCTGATGAGGACCGTGGTAAGGTCAGCTGTAACGTACTTCTTTCGGTCGAGCACCTTGTTACTCGTTAGCTGTCCAGAAATCGAGCTGCATCGGACCTCATAAAATATTGCAGAACGCACGCACATTTGCTCGTGCACGGGCTGATACTACCGTCAGACCAGTTGAGTACAGGGGTCCACGGCGGGAAAAAGGCACCTTTCTTGAATGAGTGCAAACATTATGGCCTTCTTCTTCTTTTTCTTCTTCTTCTTCCTCCTCCTCTTCTTCTTCTTCCTCCTCTTCTTCCTCCTCCCCATGACGAGGGTTACTCTGAGCACAAGGGAGCAAAACAACAACAATAAAAGGGGGGCTGGGAGATGACGGGTTGAAGGGGGGGGGGGGGGGGGGGGAGAGAGAAAATGAAATTTCTCACGTCTCGTTTCACGGAAAGGGTCTGTGTTGCACGAGGCATGTATGTTTTTACAGAAATGTTGCTGATGCCAGAAAGATGTTCCTTTGTACCCCCTTTCTTTCAGCAGCCTTTTATATGCAACGTCCTGTGTTAAAGCTTATGTACTGAAATCTGATGTCATTGGGTTCCTTGTTTTTTGTTTGTTTCTTTCTTTCTTTCTTTCTTTGTTTTTTTGACAGTTTGCAGCAATTTCAGTAACACCTCTCTCCAAGCTGGTTTTGAGGGAAAGAAGATTATGTTCGGGAGATACTGGGGAATGCGTAGAAGACGAGCGAGGTTGGTGGGATGGGGGGGGGGGGGGGGGGGGGGGAGGGGGGGGGGGTAATGAAATAGTGTCATTTCCAGACAGTGTTCCTTTTCTAGCGTTGACTCCCTCTGTCTGTCGTGCTCTCGGCCTTTGAAATGGTGCCGGATATTGAGCGTCACCCAGTCACCCAGGTGTGAAGATGTTCTCCTCCATTACCATCCACCCCAGTACTTCACTGAAAATGTCTGCCAGTGTGGGAATGTTTAGTTTGCCGATGGGTTGGAACGATAGAAAATGTACATCTCCGAGTTCCTGTGTGTGTGTGTGTGTGTGTGTGTGTGTGTGTGGTGTGTGTGTGTGTGTGTGTGTGTGTGAGTGGTGCGCGGGGGGGGGGGGGGGGGGGGGGGGAATGGGGGTTGGGAAAGGTTCCCTGTCCGTTAACATACTAAATACTGTTTTGTTGGTTCCTTTTTTTGTGGGGTTTCCAGTCTCCGATTTTTCTAACCCCCCCCCCCCTCCTTTTTTTTTTTCCTATTGACTCTCACGCACCATGCAGATCTGTCGGTTCCATTATTGACGGGCACTCGGACTGTTAATATTTTGACGTTTGATACAGAGCGTCTGGGTTTATTCTTATACTGATGTTTGGAGTTCTTTCGCTATCGTGGTGCCCTTGTCATTCTATACTCTCGGTCAAACAATGTCCTCATCAACAACACACTGTGCACAGAGAGCCGATCAGAAGGCTATGGTGCTAGGTCTAGACTTATTATATATATAACCGCAACACCTGGAATTTACAACGAATTGATTTGGCTTCTCCCAGTGAGAACCATGGTAAGGTCAGCTGTAACGCATTTCTTTCAGCCGAACACCATGTTACTCTTTAACTGTCAGGAAATCGAGTTCCATTGGACCTCATAAATGCTGTAGACAACAGGCACATTTGCTCATGTACGGGCTGATACTACCGTAAAATCAGCCCAGCGAAGGGGTTCACGGCGGGAAAAAGGCACAGTGTTTGAATGAGTGCAAATGTTGTGGTTTTCTTCTTCTTCTTCTTCTTCTTCTTCTTCCTCGTGATGAGGGTTACTTCACGCACGATGGAGGAAGCAAGAGAGAGAGAGAGAGAATCACACACACACACACACACACACACACACACACACACACACACACACACACACACACAGAGAGAGAGAGAGAGAGAGAGAGAGAGAGAGAGAGAGAGAGAGAGAGAGAGAGAAAACACAAATATAATCAGCAACAAAACAAAGGCAGAGCCTGAGGCAGACACCTACCTACAGAAGAAAATGCCTGTGCCTGTGAAGCTGCTGGCAGGCTGTACGCTTGTCGTGCCCTGCAGTTAATGGAAGTTTAGCACAGCCTCGGGCATGGCCTACAACCGTGCCCAGTTCCACACAGCGCGAACGCACCATGGATCATGGTAAGCAAAAGTAACACTTCGGGTCACGGCAGGATTAGGGCATCAAGGGTCAGAAAATTGAAAGGCAAGATCATGATGATTGATGAGGATGTCGATGATGAAGATGATGCTCTTGGAGTTTTGTTCTGTGCAAGACCACTCGGCCAGAGCCCAACTTTACACTTTCCAGTCCGGTGAACCAGTCCCGAGAGATACGGCCTACCTGCAGTGTAGGTCTGGAAATCTGCGCAACACTCTCAGACAATCAGGCATTAAGCGGATGAAACTCGACAGTGTCATTCCAATGTTCAAATCTGAGTGTACAGCACATTCCTACTTTGATACGTATGATGGGACTCGATCCCGAGACCCTTAAGCCCTCTAACTGCGCCGCTAACTGCTGCACGGCAGCTGGTAATTGTGTTGTTGTTGAAGAGAGATCGTACTAGTAATGAAGTGGGATCCCCTAAATGTGTGTTTGTTTATCTCTCTCTCTCTCTCTCTCTCTCTCTCTCCCCTCTCTCTCTCTCTCTCTCTCCTCTCTCTCTCTCATCATACGAAAACCTTCTACGATACTTTCCAAATCAAACCACCTCTTGCTGGCTCTCAGACCTAGAGGTCTACTTCTGAATCTAGCCAATGAGTCTCTATGCCGTTTGTTGATAGCTATATTTAAGAATTTTGCTGGCTGTAAAATACTTTTATAGGAATGGAACCAAGAGTACTTTGCGCCTTCTTCCATCTTGGAATGCCAGTTTTGTTCGAAACAGGATATTAAACAGTGTTTTAATTCTGTCATATTGAACAGTATTTTAATTCTGTCATAGATATCCTTATATCTCCAACCCCTTGACTGAGCCATACAATACCAAATCCGTTTGTGGTTAGAACTCGCTTCACATTGCTAACCCAGTTATTGTTTCCCAACTGATTCTGTTGGAGCAGCGTATCATAGCCTTGTTTACATACCCTGGTTGTTGGCAGCCGTGTAAGTTTAATCAGTATTTGATACGTTATTGTATGATGTGTGAAAACGAAGTGAGAGAAGATGAAGAACATTTAGTATTTGATTGTAATGAATATGAAGACATCAGGTCCAAGTCTCAGCTATTCGAGATAATAGTTGAAAAACGTTATAATTGACGTGATGTGTTATCCACTGACGATGCTAATGTTATTCGTTTACTCGCAAAGTATGTCCCAGAAGCTGTTAGCTCTAGGAAAAAGAAAATGCTTGATCTCGCTGACTTTTGTAATAGTGTCTGATGCTGATACAGTTTGATGATCACTTTTTCGTTTTTCTTTCTTTCTTTCTTTCTTCTTCTTCTTCTTCTTCTTCTTCTTCTCTTCTCTCTCTCTCTCTCTCTCTCTCTCTCTCTCTCTGTATGTGTGTGGGTGTGGGGTGTGTGTGCGTGAGTGCGTGCGCGTGTGTGTGCGTGTGAGCCTGCGCGCGCGCGCGTCTGTATATATAAAGTGTTCTCTTTCCTTTCCTTTAGTCTACTATGTATTTGATTTGTTATGGAGATGAATCCCTTTTTGATTTTTCTATTACTTTATTTCGAAATGCTTTGATTGTTTACATTTACTGAGCTATTCAGTTTGCCTATTTCATTCCACATTTTTCTTCTCTTTTCTGGCGCTGCAAATATGATATTGTTCCCCCTTGACACAAAGACTGATGGGTCAATAAAAAATATGTCTGAAGCGTCTCTCTCTCTCTCTCTCTCTCTCTCTATATATATATATATATATATATGTATCTATATATGTATATATCTAAACACTCCTATGTATCTGTATATGTATCTATCTAAAAACACACACACACACACACACACACACACACACACACACACACACACACACACACACTGTTTCTCGACGGACCAGTCAATAAACTATACTGCAAACTTGTTGAGGCTTCTCCAAACACACCTTAGCAAGAATCCTGGCGTCATCTCATGAAGCATGTCACACAGAGCTTCCAGAAAATGGAATTCGCGAGGAGGGGACGGGGAGGGGGGATCTCTTTGAACTGAATTAATGGTGGTGTCACTGCGCAGTATTTACGACGCCCAATTTACGAAAAAGTCGCTCGAGTCTTATAGATACCGTCCATCGATTACCAGGAATTCTTCGGCACATACACTGCTCAGAGGGTCACAACACAGAGCGTCAGTTCAGAGGGCTGCGAGTTCGGTCACGCAATATTCCACACTGGGGTTCATGCTGCCCTGTATCAACAACGATCACCCAACAGTCAATGCAGCAAAGTTTGCATGTGATAGCAAGAAGATGAGACAACTCGTGAGGGCCCAGATGAGAGAGAGAGAGAGAGAGAGAGAGAGAGAGAGAGAGAGAGCAGAGACAGAGACAGAGACAGAGACAGAGACGGACAGACAGACAGATAGGAGGGGAGGGAGAGAGAGAGAGAGAAAGAGAGAGAGAGGGGGGGGGGGAGGAGGGAGTGATTTCGAGTCTAAACGATTTTTATTAGGCCACAGGCCCATTCCATTGATTTATACGATAGAAAGCTTGCTATACATTCGTACTGAATGCAACCAATGAAGATAACATGAAAAAATAATTGCATAATTCGGTCGCGTATAACCTACTGATGAATAGGACCAAAACGTCATGGAAGTGTAAAGATGACTGTTTAGACTCTTTTTTTCTTTTCATTTTTTTTTTTTTTTTTTTTTACAGGTTCGAGACTTTTCATTGCTAAACTGTAGGAAGGGTTTTGAGAGGGGAGAGAGAGAGAGAGAGAGAGAGAGAGACAGAGACAGAGACAGAGACAGAGACAGAATGCGAATACTTTAATGTGGTAGGCTTAGTGCCCATTCAAATGAGGACATTGAGGGAAGGGGGGAGTTCAAAGAAGATAATCAGACAATTATCAATGAATACAATCAATATCAACTGCAGGGTCGTCATGACGTGGAAGACAGATCAAGGTAATACTGTTCATTGTGCAGTTGATCTGCCGAGCACAGGAGGAATACCCTGCAGTCCCTCCTTGGTCATCAAACACTTGCACTTCTTGCACACCCATTGATCAAAACATGCGGACAATCCACATTGATCAAAACATGCGGACAATCCACATTGATCAAAACATGCGGACAATCCACATTGATCAAAACATGCGGACAATCCACAACAAACTTGACAGTTTCTTGTCATTTCTATGTCAAGATTTCCTTTAAAAGCAGAACTGTGGTCACGCATCTAAATGACGATAGACTTCACGCTTTAACGTCACATCCTAAGCAAGATTTCCTTTAACGACCAGCTCTGAAATCAGAACAGGTTAGATGAAAAGGAAATGCCATTGTTCTTAGGCAGCTTCTGAGTTAAGATTTCCATCATAAGCAGCACTACTGCCACATCCGTCTTTTCTCTCTGGTCTTGACAAGGCTGTCCATTCGCTTTGACGTATCCTCGAAACACTTCGTTATTGCTTTCTAAATACGACACATTAACTGCTGGAGTATCAGGTTGCAAAGCGAGACGACTGCAGGCGGAAATCTAAACAAATCTTAAATAAATGTTAGCGAACCGCCCAGAGAAAGTGGACAAATGAGTCACAAGACGAAACACAACGCGTTTCGACCTCTTAGGTCTTCATCGGGTGAGACATAAACGAATAAAACAACGAAAATTCACTTAGCTTTGATCGCTTCAGATCACTTCACAGGGTTCAGCGTCTTCTTCCTTGCGCTGAACCCTGTGAAGTGATCTGAAGCGATCAAAGCTAAGTGAATTTTCGTTGTTTTATTCGTTTATGTCTCACCCGATGAAGACCTAAGAGGTCGAAACGCGTTGTGTTTCGTCTTGTGACTCATTTGTCCACGTTCTCTGGGCGGTTCGCTAACATTTATTTAAGATTTGCTGGAGTATCAGCCGATTCACAGATGTCCGTGCTGCCGGTGCATGTGTCTTTGCTTTCTGTCTCCATCCCCTGTGGGGGAAAGGGCTGGCTGTCGTACTCCCTCTGTCTAACCGACTGTGGTTCGCTGTCAAGGATCTCAACAGTAGGGTCTGTGTATCTACCTGACTCAGTTTGTAAAAGTCACTGTTGTCATTAATTGACACAGGGCCGGAGTAGCTCAGTTGGTAGAGCGCCGGACTCGTGATCCTGGGGTTGCGGGTTCGAATTTCGGTACAGGGTGATTTTTTCCCTCGGAGTTAACATTGGTTCTGACTCCATTCCCCATACAGTCCTTCGAATGAGACCACAAACCGAGGTTCCGTGTGTGAACGCACGCACAACATCTTGCACACACGTAAAATCCCATCGCCAACTTTCGGAAGAGAAGGCCAGTTTGGCCGTTGGTATGGATGACACGTTACACATAGCATGCACCTTCCCCGAAGATGGAGTATGGCTACCTTAATCGGCGGGATAAAAAAAAAACGGCCATACACACAAAACTCCACTGCCTGTCTATACAGGCAGTGTCCGCAGGAGTATCAGCCTGCGTACGCAGAAAGAAAGAAAAATAATAATTGACACAGACTGAGGGTTTGCGTCATTCGCAGCAACAGGCGATGTACAGTACAGTTTGGATCGCACTTACCTCACGTGCACAAGTCTCTCCACAGGCAAGACTGTCGTCGTGTAAAACGTTGGACTCAAAGTGTCATTCCCCATGCTATAAAACGAACTTGGAGGCGTCGGGAGAAACAAGCCAGAGGGAGATGAGGTAGGACTTGCCTTCTGTGTGCGCTGTGCACTTCAGCCCGTTCCTGTCCCTGGAAGTCAGGGAAGGACATTTCCTGCAGAAAACAACAGTTTTGTCCTGACAGGTGCGCGCGGCAGTATTGTCCTGACAGGTGCGCGCGGCGTGGGTTGACTCGGCTGGGTCTTTTTAAACGTAACACGACGACAGTCTGTGCGCCCCCGTCCTTCAGTTGTGAAAGACGACAGCGATCATTCTTGTAACAGAGTGTTCAGCATGTATTCCCCACAACAGGCATCGTCAACTGTTTCTTTCAAAAAAGAAAAAAAAATGTTTAGACCTCTGATGAAACGCTTCTCGCTGGCAGCCAAGCAAGGGAAGAAACTCAGGGAGAGAGAGAGAGAGAGAGAGAGAGAGAGAGAGAGAGAGAGAGAGAGGAGAGAGAGAGAGAGATGCGTAGAAACCCAAACACACACACACACACACACACACACACACAAAACACACACAACACACTTCCCCCCTCTTTTTATTTACGTATTAATATTCAATCCAAGACTGGAATCATTAACCAAGTGGCAATACATCAATAAACAGCAGTCAATATGAAGCAGAGAGAGAGAGAGAGAGAGAGAGCGAAAGAGAGAGAGAGAGAGAGGAGAGAGGAGAGAGAGGAGGAGAGAGAGGGGAGAGAGAGACTGGGGGCAGGGAATGGAGAGAGTTCGAGTCTTAAACGATTTTATTAGACCATAGCCCCACTTCATTAAAATATCATACGCATAGAAAGCTTCGTCGATACATGCATATTGACTACAACCAAAGACGACAACATGAATAAAGGAATGCATCTCACGGTGACGTAAAAGCTGAACAGAAGCAAAATATCATGGAAGTATGAAGATGTAGTTTAGACTTTATGGCCTTTAGACTTTATGGCCTTTTTTTATTATGTTTTTTTAATTTTTTTTTTTACAGGTTTAATTTCGACGCTTTTCACAGCGAAATATTTCGGAAGGATTTTAATCTGGCTCTTTACATAAATGTCCTCAGGGGAACAGACGATAGAAGCAGCTTTATATGGGCAATGAATTGGAAGCACCTCGTAAATGACAAAAAAAAACGAGACGCAGTATTGCTAGTTTGTGACTTGAAGATAGGAGAAGAGACCGTTTAAAGCTCAATGACCCGTCGTAATACTCGCTTAGGATATATCGTTCTCCGAACCCTTGCCTATTTTGGACATTTGAACACGAATGTTACGTTTCTATTTCAGTTCTGCAAAAAAAAGGGTTGTTTGTTTGTTTGTTTGTTTGTTTTTTGTCGCTGAGAACCGACTCAAGCGTTCAGTTATGTATGAGCAACAATTTGTGGTGGTACATGCATCTTTGTTGTTGTTGTTGTTGTTGTTGTTGTCCTTCTTCTTCTTCTTCTTCTTAAGAAAGTTGCTGGTGAGGGGCGCATTCTGATAACTGGGTGGTCTTTGAAAAGGTTTGCTGCTGGAAAATGATGCTGTAAAGAACGTTTTCTTTCGAAAAATATTGCACCCCGCAATCGCCTAGGCTATAAACAACATCTTCTCTCTCTCTCTCTCTCTCTCTCCTCTCTCTCTCTCTCTCTCTCTCTCTCAACAGGGATGGGCGGGTCAGGTAGAATAGCTCTCTCTCTCTGCCTCTCTGTCTGTCTGTCTGTCTGTCATCTGTCTCTCTCTCTCTGTCTCTGTCTGTCTGTCTGTCTGTCTGTCTGTTGTTCTCTCTCTCGCTGTATGGGTGTAATATGCGTGCGCGCGCGCATGTGCGCGCGCGTGTGTGCGTTGTGTGTGTGTGTGTG
This sequence comes from Conus canariensis, assembly GCA_033310375.1. NCBI lineage: Eukaryota > Metazoa > Mollusca > Gastropoda > Neogastropoda > Conidae > Conus > Conus canariensis. The sequence continues at coordinate 43,130,703 of CM065741.1, read as the reverse complement.
TGTGTTGTGTGTGTGTGTTGTGCGCGCGCGCGCGGCGGCGAGGCGCGCTTGCTTGCGTATAAGTTTGTAAGGGGGGGGGGGGGGGGGGGGGGTCCGTGTATGGTCATAGAATTCTGTGTCTGAGGACTTTGGAATGGATCAAGGGAGAAAACAGGAAGTACCCTCCATACCGTACATCTAAACCAAGTGTGCTGTAACAGCTACATTTCGTTGTTTGGATAACTGATAGATACATGAAATATATAAGGTCGTCAGCATTTTCATACCCATTTGTGATTCAGCAATGATCAATTTAATCAGATTTTTTACGGCCAGAAAAATGATGATAGTAATAATGATTTGGAAGATCTACTTTCCATGTAACCTTGTTTTTAACAGAACATGCAAAATACGGAACATAAACCTTATCCACAGAAAATATAAATAATGAATGGAAATACAGGGTAGTGCAAAAGTAGGTTGACAATCGTATTTTCTAAAATATGCTTTTATTTGGTGGTGTTTTTTTTTTTTTTTTTTTAAGGATAGTTATGCGTCGACAACCTGACTTTGAACGCTACAAGACTTACAGTGTGTGCTTGATGTTGGAATATTCTCACCGCAGTTATATATGGTAGATGGTAATGGCGACTGCCAGCCTAGCTTTTTGCACCACCCTGTACACTTCTTCATAAGCAGTCATCGGTTCGTCATACTAACTTTACAGTGTATGTTCCGTGGAAGGCTTTGTTGTCATGACCTTGCTGAACAAATCCAGGATCTACCTGTTGACCCGGATCCACGCAGAAACTCACGGACAACGTCCTTGGGCCCTTTTCCATCTTTTCACCGAATTTGGTCGGAAGTGGCTTCAGCAGTTTTTGTTCCTTTGTTTTGTTTTGTTTTCGCAATCTCGTTGACAGACAAACAAAGAAACAAACAAACGGACGCGAGAAAACAACAACAACATTACGTCCTTAGGAGAGGTAACCCAACATTTGATCAATGACAACACGAAGAGTGTTTCCCCTTGGGTTGTTCGTGTTTTTGTTTAGCATTCGGGCCTGTGGTGGTGTTAAAAAAAAAAAAAAAAAAAAAAAAAAAAATCCGCTCTGTACAAATTGCCACCCGGTGACACCCTGTCCCAACGTCGCGGTACAAAATGTCGCTATGGTGCAGACTTTGACCCAAGGTGACATTTTGAACAGACGTTGCGACACAAAACACGCACCTGGGTGACACATTTTTATCAGCAGGTCTCATATCTTTGTGCACCGTGGAACAAAATGTCGCCATATCTGAACATACGATTTGGGGTGTTTTGTGATCCAGGTGTAAAGGTGAAGTGGAGAGATAACGGTGATCATCAGCATCTAAATTTTGTTGCCGATTACGGTGCCGGTTTTGACGACGGCAGTGACGCTTTCTCATCGTGGTGGTGGTGGAAATGGCGGTCTCGGCCAGAGAAAGAAACTCTAGTCTTTGACATCGCTGACTGTGCGTGTGTTCTGATGTTGGAAGAAAGACGACCTCCCCGGCTTTGAATAACTTCGACAACGGCGGCAACGACAATCATGATGACCATGATGATGATACTATATTGTACAGCCCTGCTAAGCCCTTTGCGGTCGGTCGGGCCGTAAGCAACATGAATTGAATCGTGTACTATTGCATTAGCCCTGGGTTGGTGGGCCTGTGTCTTTGCCATGTTCTGGGACGAATGGTCTGGGGGATATGCCATAATGAGCCAGTGCTAACCTTGCAATGCGATTGGCCATAACATATTTTACCTGCTGTCGACTTTTCATAAAACTTTTTTTTTCAAAAGCAAATTATGTACAAAGCTGAATCCAAAATGGCCAGAGATTATCACGTGCACACACACACATCTTCCCGGCTCCACCTTGCATACCAACATTACACACTGTCAGTGACCGGACAAACCAGACCCTAAATCATACATTCACGAACGGCGAAAATGTCTTCCGCAGCAGACATGAAGATGTGACTTGCCGGTACAAAATATCACCTAGGGTGACATTCTGTACCAGGCAGACATTTTGTAACCGCAACGTCGGGTACATAATGTCGCCGGGTTCCATTTTGTACCGGGACGACATTTCACACTGCACCACACGGTCTAAATGTAGAATTGGGCAGAGTGTCGTTGATGTCTGTAATCTGATTCAAGCCATCCTGCTTGTCCAATGGCGCCATCCACAAGCACTGTCAGCGGCCCCTGTGTGTCAACACTTCAGCGTGTTCTTGTGACTCTTCGTCGGTCAATTCACGGATCGAAATTGAAGGGAACCAGTCCGCCATCCATTTCCTTAATGCGCGGCGCTCATTGAAGTGTCCAGCCCGGCAGCAAGCCCCGGGGAGACGAGCTGTTTGCACACACAACGGCTGTCATTGAACGGAAGTGACGAACCGGAAGAGATCGTTTTGCACTATTGACGTCACACTTTTTTTTTTTTTAGGGAGAATAATATTAACTTATTCTGTTGTAAATATGCAAACATCAATTACAAAAACAATCTGTCACTTCGCTACCCGGATACTGACCAGCCGAGGGCTGACCAGCCGTGGGTGCTGTAACTGCACTGGCGCTCTGTCCTGGTAGCGGCGTGTTTGCCGTGAACGCTGGAAGCGCTCCGCAAAGGCTCAACATGGCGGCAGTTGTAGTCGGGGATTACGTTGTTCATGCTCGCTTGTGCGTTTTGGATTTCATTTGTGACCTTTGGTCCCCTACAGGTACGCGCCTTATCTGACTGATTGTTTTAAGATCTGTTTCTGTCGTTTACTTACCTGACTGATTGTTTTAACATCTGTTTCTGTCGTTTACTTACCTGACTGATTGTTGTAAGATCTGTTTCTGTCGTTTACTTACCTGACTGATTGTTTTAAGATCTGTTTCTGTCGTTTACTTACCCGACTGACTGTTGTAAGATCTGTTTCTGTCGTTTACTTACCTGACTGATTGTTTTAAGATCTGTTTCTATCGTTTAGTCTGGCGTTGTTCAATGATCACTGTTAGACAGCAGTACGAGTCACCCCTCTTTTGACAAATTTTAGCGATGAGACACTTCACTTTTTGTGACGAGAAGAATGCTCTCGCGCATTTACCATGACAGGTTTGTGTGTCCTTCAAATATTATAGGTCTGACAGTCAAGAAAAAGGTGAAAGCAGAAATTCACGATTTTTTTCTTTCTTTCTTTCTTTCTTTCGTTGTTTCTGCACTTGGAGATCAGTAATCTGCATGTGTTCCGTGCAGTTTGAAACTTGAGTATGTCCATATACGATCGAAAAGAAAAAAAAATTGAAACAATTCTTGTGGCCTAGTTCGTCCAGAATCCACGAACAGGTGTTCAGCCACGTCACATTCGCCAAGCGCTTTATGAAATAAGATCAGGTACAAGTTTATCATCTCCGAAAGAGAAATTATGCCAGGCGCAAATTATCATCACACAAACATGAACAGATAAAACATTGTACAGATCTACAAATAGGAAGTCCTAAACAGTCATGGACCTCCATACCAGCACTGAAACAAAATGCTTAGCAAAGATTCAATGGAACGGTGGTAATAAGTTTGCAAAAAAAAATCTTTGAAATTAACACCAGTATATCTCAGTTTAAGCAAACAAAAAAAAATCCTGCTGGACATTATGTAGGTATGATTTTAACATCCCTGTCAAAACTCAGTACATGGAGCGCTCTCAACATGCACGGACATTGACAAGATCTTTGTCCTCTTCACCATCTCCAAACCACAAGGGAGACCACTTCGGGGGAAAGGAGCTTCAGGAGGGAATGATCAAGACTGGGAATACTGTTTTGGGTTTTACGATGGAACCAACTTCGTCAGGGCACAGGGGGTGGGAACAGAAAGAACCAAATCGAGGGTCAGACGATCAGTATCGGTGGCATTCCACCGGCCCAGCCTACCACGCAAGGTCATCTCAGGACTGTCAGCACATTGGAGTGAATGTTTTGGTCCTTCAGAAATACTGCTGCTGCTGTTCGTCCTTCGATTTCGAAGATGACCATGACTTCAATCTCAGCTGGAAGATCGCTGAGTGTGGGTCCGCAGGTGGCTGGTGAGGCTAATCTGGGCCCGGAAGGAACGCCCACATGTGGGACACATGTGGGTGGTCGCTACAGAAATACACAACAGTGTACACAATATGACTGTCTAGAAAATACGTACAACGTATGTACAGCACAATGAGTCGATCTCCTGATATCCTTAGGGCTGGATAGGGCTGGACTGTGCTGTGGGCACCAGCTATTCCGCTGAACTGTTCACCTCCAGTTTAAATGGAAAACAAATAGTGAGCGGCAGACTTCACATATACACGCAAAAAGAAAGCCACATAGGCGAATGGATAGCCAGTGTCCACGTTAGACTGGAGTGCACTGTGTCACTACATAGTCGCCAGAGTACAAACACCCATCCTCTCTCCCACCCACAAAAAAAGAAGAAAGAAAGGAAAAGCTGGCCTATCAGACTTGTAAAAAACAAAGCAAAAGCGTAGAGGCTTTCTGTAACAACGACACAGGGAAGGACCACCAAGGAAGAAAGCAGGGCACGACAGTACAGAAACATCGTAGAGAGAGGGAGCTAGAGGAAGGGAGCAAGGAAGAGGAAGGAAGGAAGGACCACAGAAAGATATAAACAAAGAAAGAAACAGAAAATCAGAGTGCGAAGAAAGAAAATTATTTGCACTGGATTCCCAGAAGGCGAGGTTACAAAAGTTTAGCCGAAGAGCTCCCGGCATTCCCGCAAAGACG
>CM065741.1:43108429-43110929 GCA_033310375.1 Conus canariensis | reverse complement strand
ATTTGCACGTTCAACTGATCCCTGGCTTTGGGGTGTGGGGGCTTTCCGTGAACCATTCTTAAAGCAGGCCAGAACTCCTTCAGTTCTGAAATGACGTTTAGCTGTAAATTCTGTGCCATTGTCACTTTGAAGTATCACTGGAGCACCCAGCGAAAGAAAATGTCCAGAAGCTGGCTTGCAACCTCAACAGGTCGTTTGCTCTTGATGGCACAGAATTTGGTGATGTCATCTTGGTACACCATGAACCATCTGAAACCGTTTCTTGACATTGACTGCATATCAACCAGGTCAACTTGACACCGCGATGAAAAATCCTCGCTGATGATGGGACGAACAACAACACCGGTTGTTTTCGGTCTCTTTTTCTTTTTCTGGCACCCACACATGGAGACCTGAACAGCTCAATTGAACTGGTGCTGATGTTTGCATATCTTTTTTTAGTCTCTTTAATCATTCGATCGTTACAGTTAGTGATTTCAACGTGTTGGTTTTTAATCCTAGGTTAGTTCTTTTAATCTTTTTTTTAATGGGTTGGGTAAGGTTTTGCTTTTAATCCTTTTTTAACATATATACGTGGTAGTTTGAAACGTGGTGACAGTCCTGAGATAACCTCTGCTGTTGACGGGACTATAATTTTAATCTTAATCTTAATCATTCGATCTCGACCTCCATGACCTGTGGCAATGTGTGCACATTTGAGGACGTCAACAGTTTCCTCTACTGTTACATAGTACATAAGGTTTTCATCTCCATGTTTTCTCTTCTTGATGAGCTTTTCCACGGGTCCACATTGGAGAACAAAGCTACAGTTTAAAAAGTTGTCTTGCAGATTTAACATTTTAGATTTTGTCATTTACTCCCCCCCCCCCCCCCCCACACACACACACCACATGCGCTCAACACACACAGGGGATACATAGAGGATGAGAGAGAAGAGAGAGAGAGAGAGAGAGAGAGAGAGAGAGAGAGAGAGAGAGAGAGGTTGTGCAAGTAATGAAGATTATTTTATTTATAAAACTTGTAATTGAAAAGCACACACGATGATATGAGAGGAGAGAAAAACAGAGAGAGAGAAGAGCAGAGAGAGAAGACAGACAGACAGACAGACAGACAGAAAGAGTGAAGTATAAACCTTACGTTCCCCCCACCCCTCTCTTTATCCCTCTCTGAGAGCCCAAGCCAGCCCAGAAATGTGAACAGTGCTTAGACAAGAGGGATCGCATGTTTCACGTCCGAGGTGTCAGTCAACCCCGTGCAGTATTTCCCAGTGCCCAACAAAACCACACAAGCCACAAACGGAAGTTGCTTACCACGTCCACGAAGTTTGAGAGAGTGCCGTTATAAAAAAAAAAAAAAAAAAGAAAACAGCAGTGTCAGATCGCTTGTCGCATTTATAATGACAAAGGCTAGATAGATAGATAAATAGACGGACAAACAGATAAAAGATAGACAGACAGACAGACAGACAGGCACAGAGAGAGAGAGAGAGAGAGAGAGAGAGAGAGAGAGAGAGAGAGAGAGAGAGAGAGAGAAATATCTGTGGTGATTTACAGTGAAAAAGAGGATCAGATGCTTACTTTCTGAGAAGATGATATTCCCTTTGGCTTCTTGATGCATCCTTGCCAGCAGCACATTTAACATCGTGTAGAATCTTGCTGTACTCTGATTTCGGGAACAGACTGTAACTTTTGGCTTGATATTGTTTGAACAGTTCCTCTATAAACTTTTTTTTTCACAATCACTTGCCATTGCGTTTGACCCAAACACCTCATAGCAAACTGAATTTCTTTGCCACGAAAAAAGCTTCACACCCGAGTTGTCCTCTCACTGGTGAAGTGGGTTCACTTTTCAAGATGACACATATCAGTATTGCAGTAAGTGAAGTGGGTTCACTTTTCAAGATAACACATATCAGTGTTGCAGTAAGTGAAGTGGGTTCACTTTTCAAGATAACACATATCAGTATTGCAGTAAGTGAAGTGGGTTCACTTTTCAAGATAACACATATCAGTATTGCAGTAAGTGAAGTGGGTTCACTTTTCAAGATAACACATATCAGTATTGCAGTAAGTGAAGTGGGTTCACTTTTTAAGATAACACATATCAGTATTGCAGTAAGTGAAGCGGGTTCACTTTTCAAGATAACAAATCAATTGCAAATGAATGTTCACTTTCAACGAAAAAACCACACCCAGTTTGCTAAGTGAAGTGGGTTCACTTTTCAAGATAACACATATCAGTATTGCAGTAAGTGAAGTGGGTTCACTTTTCAAGATAACACATATCAGTATTGCAGTAAGTGAAGTGGGTTCACTTTTCAAGATAACACATATCAGTATTGCAGTAAGTGAAGTGGGTTCACTTTTCAAGATAACACATATCAGTATTGCAGTAAGTGAAGTGGGTTCACTTTTCAAGATAACACATATCAGTATTGCAGTAAATTTGACAAATTTACTGAGAGCACTTTCAGTTTTCAGTAAATTCATTTTAAAAATGC
>CM065741.1:43095929-43100929 GCA_033310375.1 Conus canariensis | reverse complement strand
GGGGTGGAGGTTAGAGAGAGGGAATAAGGAGGTTGGAAAACAAGGGGGGGGGGGGGGTATGCGGGGGAGACTTATGAGCAGAGAAAGGGGACAGGATGAATTGTCTTGTAAGGATTTTCAACGAGTAAAAAAGCAAAAAAATAGTATAAAAGGCAATGTGTGTGTGTGTGTGTGTGTGTGTGTGTGTGTGTGTGTGTGTGTTTGTGTGTTTGTGTGGGTGTGGGTGTGTTGTCACTGTAATCATCATAGCCACCATCATCGTCACGATATGTAGTTAATCGCTGCTGATTATACGATATCTTTTACGTCATACTGTGAAATAATAGTCAAGGGAGTTGGGTTTTTTGTTTTTTCTTTTGTCCCCCTGATGACTTCTTGCTTGAAACAGTTTTCTCGAGGGGGGGGGGGGGGGGGGGTGCTGTATTGAATCTTTTAAGGAAAACGTGTTCATATACCTTGAGTTGACAGGCAGTCAAGCAAACAGGTTTTTTCTTCTTCTTTTTAAAAATTTTCTGTCTTTAATGTTCAGAAGGGACACAGTTTCTCTGATAGGAATGGTTGTAACGATGGCTATTGCTGTTGAGAGGAGGCTGGTCCGAGCAATCACAGCCCTGAGGCCATAAAAACGTCGGTCAATAATGTTCATCTCTTTCAAAAGACCGCTACTTTGAAAATGTGTTGACGCTTGTAATAGTTCTAGAACCATTTATGGATAAACGAATCGACTAGTTTTCTTAAAAGCAGTAATGATCAGATGCATTTTTTCACCCCTAGCGTTGGTTTGGGTTTTTTTGTCCTTAGGACACTAGAATCAGTTTCACGCACAAAAAAAAATCTCTCGTCTGCATAACCCAATTTTTTTTTTCTTTTTCATATTTTCATCCAAAATGCTGCAGCATTGCGTAAGGTTTACCGTGATTTTTTTTTTTTTTTTTTTTTTTTTTTTTTTTTTTGGTGGTGGTGGTTCCCCTGCTTGTAATGTACACCATCATCTCATATTGAATTCATATAAAGTAGGTTTCGTCATGGGTCACCACCATACATGGTGTTATCAAATCTACAATTTGGAACACTGGCCGCTGCTTTTATTATAACCACTCGTGTCTTTTTAAAGGGGAAGAAACTCGGTGTGGTATTGCACGTGATGTACCACTCACTGTAAGACATGTTGGATAGAGTGCTGTGACTTACCATGATGCCCAACGTAAACATTTTACAGCAACCTCAAAGGAAATCGTGTTCAGGGATACCTTACTTAGTGTAGTTTCTGAAAGAGACAACCAGTTTTCACCTGATTTAACATTTTACAGACGAAAGATTTTAACGAAATTCCAGCGTGCTTTTAGCAAAAAAAATTGTTGTAAAGAGTTGTGTATGTATATGAATTTAAAGAAATCTATTTTGAGCGTTGATTTCAATGAAGTAGCAGCCCTCATATGGCCCTTCGTGGTCGGCTCTACTATGAGCAACATGAACGGAACTGAACTGAAGTTAACTGAACTCCTTGAAATCATTTACGGGCCATGAGGTGGATTTTTCCAGTACTGCGCACAGGTTAAATTCCGCAGATTTCAGGTGAGTATAATGATATGGGATTGAATTTGTTTTCAAATTTTCAATCAATGAAAGTTTGTGGTAACACATGCTTATATTCTTAAAGGCTCAAAGTTAGGTTTAAAAGTGCTCTTCTACCCTTTATTTCCAATCAGTGTGTGCTCGCTTGAGACTGATTTCGGTTGTAAGATTTATGCCAAGATAGAAAAGTTCGTTCTCAAGTTCCGGTGTTAACCCTTCACTATTAGACCCAATAAACCAATTTTGCAACAACAAAAAGCGATTGATTTTGTTTTTATTGACATTGGCATTACATTTGGTTCGAATACAGCAAGTTTTGAAATAGTTTGGCTGAGTCGTAAGTCCTGGAGGACTATAAGACACTAAAAGAACATCATCAGCAAAACGTGACCAAAATAAAGAAAGAAAAAGAGAAAAAAAAAATTGTACCCGGGAGTAGTTGTATCTCGTGTCTCCCATTTATAGAAAATATGATCAGATGATATTTCCAAAGACAGAAATTGAAGTGTGAAGGGAATTCGCATCCCTGGGGGACTCCAACAGGGAAGCACAGAAGTCTGAGAGTTGATAGTTGACTGGATTACAAAGAAGCAAAGAATTCCACGCGGCCTTCGGTGAACATAAAACTGCTCTTTATTTCTGACGCAGTCAGCAAGAGTATGGTCTGGAACTGAATGAAAGTCTGTTATGACTAAAGACAGCATGCGTCATTTCAACCTTTCTTCAGTGAGCATTTCATGTTATGACTAAAGACAGCAGGCATTATTTCAACCTTTCTTCAGTGAACATTTCATGTTATGACTAAAGACAGCAGGCATCATTTCAACCTTTCTTCAGTGAGCATTTCATGTTATGACTAAAGACAGCAGGCATCATTTCAACCTTTCTCCAGTGAGCATTTCACAGCTGGAGTATAGACGCTGGCCGTATGCTCCATAGATGAAGAGTGTTTTCCAAAGCTTTCCTGGCATTCAGCCATTTCGTTGTGTCCCTGACATGGCCATAGTCCTGTGTTCCAACCAGGCATTCACATTCGGACATGAGATATCCAGCAGAGGAGCACCTTTATGATTTTCGTTTTAAAGTGAGGGGGTGGGAATTATCTGACCCTTTTCGTTGATATTTTTTCCTGAAGGAAAAAAAAAAACAATTTTACCAAAAAAGAAATAACTTCTTTCGCAATCTGTTTTCATGAAGAGCACAAGCTTTGCAAAGTTTTAGATGTTCATTGGCAGATCTTTCTTCCGCTTCTGTTAAAACACTAATAACAATGTTATATGTAGAAGGCCATGACTGCGATCAGTAGTGTTCGGTACACCTCTGAAATGTTCATTCCACTGATCTGTCATCGTGTCGCTGCTTGTTCTGTCAACAGTATTTTTCGACATCCCATACTCTTGACCTCTGTTAAGATATTTTTGAATCCAGCGAAATTGGAACCGTTAGTGGGCAAAGGCATCTGTCGTGCAGTCACGTCTCATCTGTTTCGATGAATAACGTACAGTTTTGTGCTTGGCCCTACTCTTTGTGTCATCTTCATAATATAATATGATGAATAAACATTCGATATAATGTGATGAATAAACATTCGATATAATGTGATGAATAAACATTTGATATAATGTGATGAATAAACATTCGATATAATGTGACGAATAAACATTTGATATAATGTGATGAATAAACATTTGAACCGGGAACAAACAAGTGAGATTCTGTCGATTTGTATCTCCAGATAGAAAAGAACACACGGATTTTCGAGTGCATGCAATCTCATCCGTCTCCTCCTGGTCACATGCGCGCGCGCACGCACACACACACACACACACACACACACACACACACACACACACACACACACACACACACACACACGCATGCACGCACGCACGCACGCACGCACACACACACACACACACACACACACACACACACACACACACACACACACACACACACACACACACACTGTGGTAATCCACTCACGACCTCTGCAACTCAGAGGTCAAAAGCTTTAACCATTTGGCGATGGGCCCCTCAACATCCTGTGTATAGGTACCTTAATCGGGATGGCCTTGCAAATCGTTTTTTCCTTTTTTTTCAGAGATGGCGCCGCACCATTGGGCATTGTTTTCAATCTGATCATTGCTTTTTGTTGTCAGGGAGTTTAGATTTTCAGGCACGAATGTCTAAATGTTTTTAGCGGGAACAGTTGGATAATTATGAAGGTTTTTTTTTATGGGGATGGATTTGAGCGTAACCCGACTGTGAAGACTGAGAAGTGGTTTCAAGATGTTTTAATTAGCCGAGTCCTGTCTTGCTTAAGAACGTAACTGATATGCTATTGACGCTGGAAGTCTAACGGTATTCCAGATTAGGATGCTGGTGATTTGTTTCTAAGTTCATACATCATGATATCATTTAAACATGGCCCATTGTTCGAACTGACACGAAGAAATCAATGACAGTCGACGCCCTATGCATCATATCACCAACACCGAGAGAAAGGAATTCTATGAATGATTATGGTGCTTTTGCCTGGTAGGAATGAAATATTCAAACATATTCAGATGGAGATATATCGAGTACATGGTATCTTTGTGATGCACATCGCGGTGATTTCTTCGCTAGACATCTAGCACAAAATGTTTGTAGCAGGACCAGATCTTTCGTGCATATTGAAAATACGCTCGGTCTAAGAACGGACCCTTGAAGGATACGATGAAAAATGGACCATATAGGAGATACGGAACCAATCGCTGGCGTGGTTTGTTTTCCATGTCACGGAGATGAAGACAATAATTCTCAGGTGAGTTTGAAAATCTACAGCGTCGTTTAAGATAAAATGCCATGGTCATTAGCATGAACAGTTTCACAGAGTCGACTATGGGAACACTTGTAATTCTACTGTTGTTAATGCTATTAAGCAATTAATCATTCGTAAGAAGCTGGAAAGAATGTTTGTTATCGATGTGATCGTTCGAAGGTTTTCACCATAAGGATGAAATGGAGATCGACCTCTAGAATTCGAGATCAATATGATCAGTTGTATTTGTTAATAGGTATGTCTTTAACACCTCTAAAGCCTCCAGGGAAGTATGGTTAAATTACGTCTAAAATCAATGATGATTAAGTGTTTCAGCGATGACAAGACCTGACATGTTGACGAGTTTTCGGTCAGTACAATTCAAGATATGTAACATTAGTTTCCTTTGAATGAATACAGGAATTGTATTCTTCATAAACAGTTAGCAAGAGTGTATTTAGAGTGAACTTCATATTTTCAGATTGACAAAAAATCCTGAAGAACATTTCAGTAAGAGAGAGAGAGAGAGAGAGAGAGAGAGAGAGAGAGAGAGAGAGAGAGAGAGAGAGAGATGATGATGATGATGATGATGATGATGATGATGATGATGATGATGAGC
>CM065741.1:43090929-43093429 GCA_033310375.1 Conus canariensis | reverse complement strand
AGTCCAGACAGATGCGCGGATGATGGAATGTTATAACCGTTCATTGACAAACTGTGACCAGTGCACGCCCTTTTCACTCTCCCTCGGGAAAACGAGGTGCCTTGAAGCTGCACCTGTTCTGTGTCAATTAATCACTCGTCAGCTTTGCGCTCGGGCACACTCAAAATCATCTTCATCATCCCTGAATGCTCGAACAATTCTTTGCAACTGTCTTGTGTCAAAATGAGAGACAACGGAAGAACAGTTACTGTTACCTTTTCTGGCATTAAAGTAATCCCAATGATCAAACATATACATCATTTGGAAAGAGAGGGGGTTAGTTACCGCCAAGGACACAGACAGAGTACAGGACTAGACACAATGTCTGGTCCTGTACTCTGTGTCCTTGGCGGTAACTAACCCCCTCTCTTTACAAATTTTCCTTCATTTTCCGCCTTCAGTCAATCCGTTTTGAAACATACACATCATTATACACCCCCTGTAAACTGCAGGTAACAGTATTCTAAAAGGTCAGTACCATAGCCACCTAGCTGACTCTTTCAATAACTGGAATCCCAAGGTAAAACGTGAGAACAAATGCATAGCATTCTTATCCACGTTAAATAACGTCTTATCCAATTCAATTAAAATGATGCTATCGACCGTAAGCAAAATGCGTTTATCCAACAGAGTCTGCCTACCACATGTTCCAGTGTTCCCATAGATTTTAGCATCATAGTTTTCATCGTTGGTGATGCTGAGTCTTACTGTTTGGTGTTTGCAGCCTGTTGGCAAACTGTTTGGTAAGTCCCACAGCCAATAGGTCGTAGGTGACAGTGAACTGTTTGAGATTTGTCGTGTCCAGGGCACAGCAATACAGAAGGCAGGCCAGTCCTGCTCCTTCTACCCCCTTCACCTTCCCCTGACCTGAATCATGTACCTGTTTACTGTAGGGTTGAAAAAGGAAAGTTTTCAAGCAGAGAAAATAAATTCAACCCAGTGAGCGGTTTGAACTCACGACCAAGATGCTCTCATCAGTGATCTGTGGGCCCTAATTGTCCGCGGCCATGTGCGTGACCAGCGGCCTGTCCTGCGTAACCTCACCATCTGCCGTGGCCACCATGCCGGACTACAGACACGACCTTAATCGCTTCCTTCTGCGTGTCTGCCCTCAATTCTCTTTGACTGAGTTGGAGGGAAACGAGCGTTTGGCACAGAGAACTGAATCACTACGGGCAGAGTGGCAGAGAGAGAGAGAGAGAGAGAGAGAGAGAGAGAGAGAGAGAGAGAGAGAGAGAGAGAGAGAGACGACAGACACACAGACAGAAAGGCGGACAGACAGACATAGACGGAAGGGGAGGGAGGGAAGAGAGGGAGGGCCGGGTAGGGGGGGGGGGGGGTGAGCAGTTAAATGAAGTAGGCGTTCAGATGACGTATTCAAGTTTCAGCTAACAGAATGACCCGCTGAGGAAGGCTTTCGTAAAGAGGAGCTAACTGGTGCTTTTGGCGATTAGCTGTAACAACCGTTTTGTTTCGTTTTGTTTTGCTGGGTGTATTACCATTGGGTTTAAATTATACCAGTCAGACACCTCCATGAAACTTCACTGGAGATGTTTCGAATGTTTCTAGATTATTCCCATTGGTTTGGAGTAGTGAGTCGGCAGCAAATAAATCCCGTTGCGACTTTTTCATCTGGCAAACCATCGATGACTATGCAGAATAGGTGGGGGCTTAGCACTGAACCTTGTGGGACTCCATGTCTGACAAAGTCTATAGCGGAAGTTTTGCCTTAAAGCAACACATACCGAGTCCACTCATTTATGTGTGATTGGAATAATGAGATTGTTGAGGAATGGTTCAAATAGACAGGCAGTTTCTTTAAGAGAACGGAATTGGGGATGACCAACAAGATTACAGGCCTTTGTGAAGTCAAGAAAAAACAACGCCTGTCATTTGTGATTGGCCTCATGCTTAAAAGCCACTAGTCACGCATTCATGATAATGTTGTGTGCCAGTAGTGATTAGATCAGAATTCACACTGAAATGGATGAGAGAGAGAGAGAGAGAGAGAGAGAGAGAGAGAGAGAGAGAGAGAGAGAGAGAGAGAGAGAGAGACGGACAGACAGACAGACAGACAGACAGACAGAGACAGAACGACACAGATAGAGATAGAGAGGGAGTAAGAGAGAGAGAGGCAGGGGGTGGGGGGGAGAGGCAGGGGATAAGTAAGAGGAAGAGACAGACAGACAGACAGACAGACAGACAGAGAGTGATGGTCAGTCGAGAGTGGTGGGGGTGGGGGGGGGGGGGGGAGTAGGAAATAAGGGTCACCATACAGAAAAAATGTTTCAGACAGGACAGTGTCCATGTTCGAGCGCTCGAACAGTCTGTTCAGAGCAGGAACCAGTCTGTTCTGCACACAAGGATGCTTCACGTCGGCACCGCAGCTTCAGGAAAGAAAAACCCCCTTCAGGTTTCAGCGTGTGGAACCCATCCTGGCGGTCTGCTGCCTCTGTTGTCC
>CM065741.1:43078429-43088429 GCA_033310375.1 Conus canariensis | reverse complement strand
TAAGGAAAACGCCGACTCCAGTACTTCTCAATTTATATTTTTAAAAAATAGTTTATAGGCCAATTCCAATTTGTATAGATTATTTTGAGGTGAGCTTGTCTTCCTGTCTGATTTTGTACTTATATTTCGAAGTTGTTTTCAAGACATTCGATCACGTAACCAAACACATTACAAACATCACCTGTAATTTCCAAGACAATAGTTATAGTAAAACCTGTTTTGTCGTTGTTTTGTAGAATCAGTGATGTCCTTTAGGCTTTTTAGGCTGGTTTGAAAATCTTAGCATGAAAAGCAAAAACATTCTAAACAGAGTGGTGAATACATGTGGAAAGATTATTGGCAAAAAAACTAGAACAGCTAGATAAATTGTATGAATGTCGTGTCACACAAAAAGCTGTGAACATTGCTGCCGACAGTTCATATGTTCCTTCCAAAAAAACTGCAGTATCCTACCATCTGGACGAAGATGCCAAATTCCAAAGTTCAAAACAAAATAGAACTGAAAACAGTTTCGTTCCCATTTCCATCAAACTCCTGAACCCAAACTGAACTTTCAATAAGATCTGGTTCAGAAAGTTTGTTTTTTATACACATGTAGGTGTAGCCTGTATTATTCTCTGTGTGTGAGTGAGTGGGTGGTTTGTGATTCGTGGTATTTTAAATATAGATCCATAGACAGTAGAAAGAAACTCGTGGAGAGCGTGGCAGCAGAGAATCCTCAGAAGAGAAGCCCCCTTCAAGCAAGTGTTTCGGCCCTTATCTCCTGACACTCTAGGGGGGTTGGGCCACACCCGGTTCATGACTCCGGATGTCCCTCTGCTGCCCCTTTTTTTCTTTTTCCCCCGATCTTGGGACGAGCCATGGCTGGGATTCGAACCCATGACCTTCTGGACATGCTCATTTTTCCACTTAATGACTCGCGCTCTAACCACTGAGCCACAGGGACACCTGATATTTGTAGGGAAGTTAAGCCTTATGAAGTTCATTTTTGTTCCTCCTTGACCAGATCCAGCTTGAACACCTCTCTGCCGCTTCTGCCATTGCTTTCAGGGCTCTGGTTTTTTCCCTCCCTGCAACTGAGAGCTGTTTCATGAGGCTGTATGCAGACATTCCTACAAACCCCCTAGCTCCAATTTCTGCAGTGAGGACTTTGACCTGATAGCCTTCTCTCCTCAGGCTGTTTGCCAGATCAGCATACTTTTCAGTCTGTAGATTTGAGCTGCCTCCATTCTGTTCTCATATGGCACCGTGAGCTCGATCATGATCAGCTGCTTGGTTGACTGAAAGTGGACTACTATGTCTGGTCTCATGCCACTCTTGCTGATGATCTCTGGGTGACTCTTCCATTCTGGGAGGTCTGCAGTGCACTCCCAGTCATCTGCCCCGTCCAGCAGACTCTGCCTGCATGTTTCGAGTGGTACTGTTGTTCTTGGCCATGATTTGCTGCCTCCTGCCGTGAAGAATGTTGCGGGTGCTTTTGGAGTCCTGATTTTCCCTTTTGTGGTGTTGGTACTAGCCCCGACTACTTGTACAATCTCTTTGAGCACTTGGTTGTGCCTCCATGTGTACCTTCCTTGAGCCAGGGCTACTTTACATGAGCTTAGAACATGCTCCACTGTTTGTTTTTCATGGCAGAGGGGGCATGCAGGATCGTCTGTTTTTCCCCACTTCACCAGGTTTGCATTTGAGGGCAGAAGGTCATATGCAGATCTGAGAATGAAGCTGATCCTGAGAGGGGCCATGTGCCAAAGGTCATTCCAAGTGAGACTTCTTTGGAGTGCATTCTCCCACGTTGTCCATTGCCCTTGCTGGCTCTGCTGGACTGCTTTTTGGAGTCTTTTTTGGTCTTCTTCTTTTCTCATCTCCTGAATCATCATGTCTCTTTTGGCTTTTCCTTTGGCCTTTGACCACCATTCAGTTTTGGTCACCCCCAGTCCTTGTCTGTTGGTCTGTGTGTGTCCTGTTATTTCTCTGATCTTGAGACTTTCTTTTGCAGAATCCGTCGCCTCTTGAACTTTCCATTTTCTGCCTGTCTTCAGCTGGGGCTTGATTGCTTCTACCACCTTGTCTCCTGAGTCCTCCAGCATGCTTTGAAGTCTGATCTTCCCTGCTTTGTATTCCTCCAGGATGGATTTCAGTGGTAGTTTCAGCTTTGCTTGGCGACAGTACAGCGCTATGTCAGTGAGACAGGGTGGGACACCAAGCCATTTCCTTGTGAACTTGTTGATTTTGGCTTCCATTGCCTCCACTATGCTGGTGCAGATGTCGTATATCATCAGAGGCCATAGGAGCTTTGGTATCAGCATGAACTGCAGACACCAGACCTTGTATAGACATGTATCAGCATGAACTGCAGACACCAGACCTTGTATAGACATGTTTTTATGGCCACTTTTAATTTCTGTTTGGAAATAATAAAGTGTTCTTGACTTGACTTGACTTGACTTGACTTGACTTGACTTGACTGTTATTGTCAACATCTTCTTTGCCCCCCTTTTCCTTACTTATTTCGTTAAGTGGCTTAATCAAACCAATCGTCAATCCTTCTCGGATGTCACCCAAATCTAGACATGCATTAGATGATTTCTGAAACGCGTCTCTGCATTCATGAAAACGATTTGACACCCGTTGTATTTCTACTCTAGTTTTAAAAGTCAGTGTAACCTTATCTCTTTTATGTTTTTTTTTCATCGATACATTTAGAACATTAACATCAAAATTTAGATTGTAATTGATCGGTGGATTATCCTCATTTTTCTTCGACTAAACTATTGTTTTAACTGTCTTAACGAAATGTTCAAATCTATAAGGTAATACTTGTTGCAGGTGACCTGTGTCCCTACTTGCCTTCCCCTCCCACGTTTATTTATGTCTGAGTTTTCGTTTTAATTCGTATGGCACCTTTTCGTAATGGTTTCTTATATTCCGGACTTTCCGTCTTGAGACTGTGCTTTTCTTTCTATGTTTTCTTTCGTTGGAACCTTCTTTTAGCCCTAAAATATGTTGTTTTGTTGTTGTTGCTGTTGTTGTTGTTGTTGTTGTTGTTGTTGTTAAGTTAAAAACCACTTTTTTCTTCTTTTTTTTTAACTTTCAGGTGAAACAGTGCAATCGGTAAGCATTCCTGGTGATTGTTCGGCAACTTAGAGAAGAATTTTTGTCAGTTTTTATGGTCTTCGCAGACTGTAGACAATTCTACAAAATGCATCAAAGAATTGATATCACATTGCATTAAAGGCATCTTTGAACATGTCACTTTTATCATTGTTCTTTCTTTTCAGTTTCCAATAAAGCAGACCGGGTTTTTGTCCTTACGAAGCAAGTTACTATTTCTTTTTTAAAAAGCATACTTTCTTTTTTTTTAAGTCATGGGGTTGTGTACAGTGGATATTGATTCAATGAATAATTCTACGAAGAATATAGAGGAAACAGAAGTAGCCTCTCTGCCTCTTGCTCTTTGGAATTCCATTGCACGATTTTGAAGGCATCCGCCACTTATTGTTGGTCTGACTGGCTCTGAGTCAGCCTGTTGCTGACGGGTTGTCTGTCTGTCCACCCCCCTTCACAACTGACAGTGTCATGTTGGCTGTCTGTCCACCCCCTTCACCACTGACAGTGTCATGTTGTCTGTCTGTCCACCCCCCCTTCACCACTGACAGTGTCATGTTGGCTGACTGTCCACCCCCTTCACCATTGACAGTGTCATGTTGTCTGTCTGTCCACCCCCCTTCACCACTGACAGTGTCATGTTGGCTGACTGTCCACCCCCTACACCACTGACAGTGTCATGTTGGCTGACTGTCCACCCCCCTTCACCACTGACAGTGTCATGTTGGCTGACTGTCCACCCCCTACACCACTGACAGTGTCATGTTGGCTGACTGTCCACCCCCCTTCACCACTGACAGTGTCATGTTGGCTGTCTGTCCACCCCCCTTCACCATTGACAGTGTCATGTTGGCTGTCTGTCCACCCCCCTTCACCATTGACAGTGTCATGTTGGCTGTCTGTCCACCCCCCTTCACCACTGACAGTGTCATGTTGGCTGTCTGTCCACCCCCTTCACCACTGACAGTGTCATGTTGGCTGTCTGTCCACCCCCCTTCACCACTGACAGTGTCATGTTGGCTGACTGTCCACCCCCTTCACCACTGACAGTGTCATGTTGGCTGTCTGTCCACCCCCCCCCCTTCACCAATGACAGTGTCATGTTGGCTGTCTGTCCACCCCCCCCCCTACACCACTGACAGTGTCATGTTGGCTGTCTGTCCACCCCCCTTCACCATTGACAGTATCATGTTGGCTGTCTGTCCACCCCCCTTCACCATTGACAGTGTCATGTTGGCTGTCTGTCCACCCCCCTTCACCATTGACAGTGTCATGTTGGCTGTCTGTCCACCCCCCTTCACCATTGACAGTGTCATGTTGGCTGTCTGTCCACCCCCCTTCACCCATGACAGTGTCATGTTGGCTGTCTGTCCACCCCCTTCACCACTGACAGTGTCATGTTGGCTGTCTGTCCACCCCCCTTCACCATTGACAGTGTCATGTTGGCTGTCTGTCCACCCCTTCACCACTGACAGTGTCATGTTGGCTGTCTGTCCACCCCCCTTCACCATTGACAGTGTCATGTTGGCTGTCTGTCCACCACACTTCATCCATGTTCGTCCATGGGCCGCACTCCATCTGTTCACCAAGTTTGCTTCTTTTTTTTTCCCTGCGTACGCAGGCTGGTACCCCTGTATAGACAGGCAATGATTAATCCCGTCTAACCAACAAAGGGAGTGGAGTTTTGTGCGTATGACCGTTTTTTTTTATCCCGCCATTAAGGCAGCCATGCTCCATCTTCAGGGAAGGTGCATGCTATATGTAACATATCATCCATACCAACAGCCAAACTGGCCTTCTCTTCCGAAAGTTGATGATGGGATTTCACTTGTGTGCAAGATGTTATACGTGCGTTCACACACGGAACCTCGGTTTATAGTCTCATTCGAAGGACAATATGGGAAATGGAGTCAGAATCAATGTTAACTCCGAGGGAAAAATCCCCTTGTACCGAAACAGCCCGGAGGAGATTCGAACCCGCAATCTCTGGATCACCAAGATTACGAGTCCGGCGCTCTACCACTGGGTTATTCCGGCCCCCGACCAAGTTTGCTTTAAATCGCTATGGCATTGGTGGGTTTTACGTAATCATGGTGAAAGACCTTCGGTGGTTTTCACGAAAGCATAGTGAAATCGCTCCCGTAGTTTTAATGTAAACACATTATGCGCATGCGCGCACACACAGAGAGAATAAAGACACATTTAAATGTCAATGGTTAGGGCTACGTATTATAGTTGACAAGTCTGGACAACACGTATTTGTTTGTGACGTATGTGTTGCCAAATTTGTCAGTGTAGCGCACATGTCGCTTTAAAAAGTGCTTGGAAGGGTCTATAACCCAAAGTGTGCATTTTTTTTCCCTTTTTTTTTAATCGAGGGCTCTTTAACAAAAAGTTGTCTTCCTGTTCAGATCAATTCAGCAGTCGGATTGCATTTTTCGTTTTTAACCCGTCTTGTTAAGGTAATGGGATCAGGCGTTCTTACGTTCGCTCGCACGCCATGCCTCTAGCTTCATTTAAATTAAGGCCTATGTCGTGATTCAAGAACCCAAATTTAGGTCAACCATCCACGAATCAACTTCATCAACAGGACAGTTTATCAGTCACAAATTGATTCTTTTAAAGGAAACCTTTTAGATTTGTTTTTCTCTTTGCGTTAATCCAACCGGTTCCAAGGTCATCTGACGAATTTTGCGATGCTGTGTCTGGTGTTAGGCTGTGCTCTGATGATGCTCTCACCTGGACGAACAGCAACAAGCTCACGCCGGACACTGACAAAACAGAAATCATACTTAATAATAATAATGATAATGAATACTTATATAGCGCCTATTCTCGGCTAGAGACCAAGCTCTAAGCGCTTTACAATCCACACGCGTTTACACAACGGGCTGCCTACCTGGGTAGTGCCGACTGAAGAGTTGCCAGCTGGCACTTCATTCAGTCGTTTCCCGTGTCATCCAGTCAATATCGTTCAATCGATTTCCTTACTTCCTTCATTCTTTCCATTTCTCACGCAGGGTGCATGCTATGTGTAACGTGTCATCCATACCAACGGCCAAACTGGCCTACTCTTCCGAAAGTTGGTGATGAGATTTTATGTGTGTGCAAGATGTTATGCGTGCGTTCACACACGGAACCTCGGTTTGTAGTCTCATTGGAAGGACTGTATGGAAAAAATGGAGTCAGAACCAATGTTAACTCCGAGGGAAAAATCCCCCTGTACTGAAACGGCCCGGCGGAGATTCGAACCCGCAACCCCAGGATCACGAGTCCGTCGCTCTACCAACTGAGCTATTCCGGCTCCCACTTGCTGCATTCTTTCACGAATCAAGCAGTCGATGGGTGGTGATAAGAGTAGTTTCGAACCGACAATAAGATATTTCACAACTAAACATCACCAGACACTTTCAATGTAAGATCTGATCAGCAATGCGTTACGCATCGTTCTTGGAGTCTTCCTTAACTCGTAAGTATATTTCAGCCGATGCAACAGCAAAACTTTTCAAGTTACAAACTGCTTTTCACCTATATGTAATTCAATACTGTATGGTTTGCCTACAGAACAAAATCTTTCGGAAACAGTGCAGCGCGACTCATCCAAACTTTAAAAAGATTACAAAAAAAAGAAAGAAAAAGCAAGATCACCACTTCTGAAGGAGCTTCACTGGCTGCCTGTTAAATGTTGTCATCAGTACAAGCTGGCTGCTCTTGCCCTCCGTTTCTGTGATGTCTCTCTTCCCCTGTGCTCCAGTCATCGCGTATTCTCCGCTCCTTCAGACAGAGATTCTGAATGATCCCAGAGCGAAATCAAAAACAGTGTGGTGAGCGTTTCTTTGGCCTTGCTGCCTAAACTGTTTGGAACCCACTGCCTCCCTCCCACCTTACGATACCTGGCCGCCTTACCTGTGTTCGAAACACTTGTTTGTTCAGTCATCCATTTCAGACAGTGCTGTTCCCACCCATGTGCACAGAGCACTTTCTGTAGTAAGTTCTTGTTGCACGAGAACGCCTGTGGAAAGTGGATTTCGCTGCGGACAGTGTTGTCACGTTGGTCACAGAAACATTGAGTTGTAAGAGGAGCGCTGGCGATGTGGGTGATCAAAAGCAGCTTATACGCATTTCCTTGTTGGAATCCTTCAAGCCGACCATGGCCACACAGCGTTCATTCACAGTCGTACATTGTGTGCATTTCTCCCCTTAAAATCGTTTTAAGCAGTCTGCCACTGTGAAATGTGATTTCACAATCGTTAGCCTTTCACTGGAACTGAAAATGTCGTAGGACGTTTTGACCCCCTGCTTGCTGGCAGTTTTTTTGTTTTTTCTTCTCCTGCTTGCTTACGTTTGGTTTTTTCCTCCCATCTTGCTGGCGTTTTTCCCTCCCTCTTGCTGGAGTTTTTTTTACCCCTTGCTGGCGTTTTTTCTCTCTTGCTGGTTTTTTTTTTACCCCTTGCTGGCGTTTTTTCTCTCTTGCTGGGTTTTTTTTACCCCTTGCTGGCGCTTTTTCTCTCTTGCTGGCGCTTTTTCTCTCTTGCTGGCGTTTTTTCTCTCTTGCTGGCGTTTTTTTTTTACCCCTTGCTGGCGCTTTTTCTCTCTTGCTAGCGTTTTTTCTCTTGCTGGCGTTTTTTCTCTCTTGCTGGCGTTTTTTCTCTCTTGCTGGCGTTTTTTTTTACCCCTTGCTGGCGTTTTTTCTCTCTTGCTGGAGTTTTTTTCCCCCCTTGCTGGCGCTTTTTCTCTCTTGCTGGCGTTTTCTTTACCCCTTGCTGGCGTTTTTTCTCTCTTGCTGGCGGTTTTGTTTTACCCCTTGCTGGCGTTTTTTCTCTCTTGCTGGCGTTTTTTCCCCTCTTGCTGGCGTTTTTTTTTACCCTTGCTGGCGTTTTTTTCTCTCTTGCTGGCGTTTTTTTCTCTCTTGCTGGCGTTTTTTCCCCCTCTTGCTGGCGTTTTTTTTTTACCCTTGCTGGCGTTTTTCTCTCTTGCTGGCGTTTTTTTTCTCTCTTGCTGGCGTTTTTTGTCTCTTGCTGGCGTTTTTTCCCTCTTCCTGGCGTTTTTTTTACCCCTTGCTGGCGTTTTTTCTCTTTTGCTGGCGTTTTTTCCTCTCTTGCTGGCGTTTTTTTTTTACTCCTTGCTGGTGTTTTTTCTCTCTTGCTGGCGTTTTTTTTCTCTCTTGCTGGCGTTTTTTCTCTCTTGCTGGCGTTTTTTTTTTTTACCTATTGCTGGCGTTCTTTTTTTAACTCTTGCTGGCGTTTTTTTTACCCCTTGCTGGTGTTTTTCTCTCTTGCTGGCGTTTTTTCTCTCTTGCTGGCGTTTTTCTCTCTTGCTGGCGTTTTTTCTCTCTTGCTGGCGTTTTATTTTTACCTCTAGCTGGCGTGTTTTTTTTTTTACCTCTTGCTGGCGTTTTTTTTTTTTTTTTTACCTCTTGCTGGCGTTTTGTTCCCTCTTGCTGGCGTTTTTTCTCTCTTGCTGGCGTTTTTTTTTCCTCTTGCTGGCGTTTTTTCTCTCTTGCTGGCGTTTTTTTTCCTCTTGCTGGCGTTTTTTTTCCACGCTTGCTGGCGTTTTTTTCCACGTTTGCTGGCGTTCACGCTTGCTGGCGTTTTTTTTTTCACGTTTGCTGGCGTTTTTTTTTTTCCACGCTTGCTGGCGTTGTATTTTTCGTTTTTTTTTTTTTTAATTTTGCCCTCTGTCTCTCTCTCTCTTTCTCTCTCTTTCTGTCTCTCTCTGTCTCTCTCTTTCTCTCTCTGTCTCTCTCTTTCTGTCTCTGTCTCTCTCTGTCTCTCTCTCTGTCTCTCTCTGTCTCTCTTTATATTTAGGGCATACAATAAAAAAGTGATATTCAGATTCCAACTGACTTGGACAAAAAGGACAGCAGAGTGCCTCTCGGGGAACACTCGAATGCCGCAGTTTGTGAGTATTTAAACAAGATACGCCTAACCTGAATCTTATGAGATTTTTACGATTGTTCAAATTACTTACCGTAAACAGATAATTCGGTATTTGTCTAAATTGCTTAAAGGAAGAATAGAAGGAAAAGCGATCACTAGCATCCATTCGGGTGTACCATTCTTGAAGATGACAATCAATCAATCGATTTCTAAATTCTAAGAGAAAACCTTTGACATTGTAAACGTTCTGGTTTTCCCACACATACCCAAAGCCATAGCGATTTAACGTAGAGCAAACTGATGAAACCCAGTTGTTCTTGCCTCGATGATGCAAATCATATAACGTGATGTAAGCTTTCTTAGGAAGGCGATTGTCCGGCATATTAACGACACGTAACCAATACTTGATACATTTAGTATAATTGTTTATATAGAGTGGATACCGACCAGTTTCTCCGTAGACTAAGGCGCTGGGTGTTTTTATGGAAACATTTAAGAATCTCTTGAGTGCAAACAAATGTACTTTTTCAATAATTGAGTTGTTTGCAGTCAAACCCCATACTTCGGCACCATAGCTAAGCTTTGGCTGGACTTGACAGTCGAAAAGTTTAAAGAACAATTTCGGGGAAAGACTTTGAAACTTCCACAGTAGTTTTATAATATTGATGACTTGACGTTTTGCCTTGGATGCTAAATCCTCAAGGCAATGGGAAAAAGAAAGACCCGTGGAAAAGATAACACCTAAATATTTATACTGATTAACAATTTCTAGTTGCCTACCGTCGTAGAACCATCTTTCCCTTGAGGCGATATACCCCCCATTTCTAAACACAATAACTTTTGATTTTCCTAAATTTACGATCAAATCGAGTTTTTTTTGCTGTGCTACACAAAACATTTAGTTGCTGCTGGAGACCAATGACGGTAGATGCTACGAGTGCAACATCGTCGGCAAAAAGCATAATTAGTATCTCTATGAAGTCTGGTAATAAGGGAATACCATGTTTACCGTATTG
>CM065741.1:43055929-43070929 GCA_033310375.1 Conus canariensis | reverse complement strand
AGTCTGGTGTGACGTGTTTACGTTTGACATTACAGAAGTCCCAACACTCCATGCCGAGATGTTTTACAGTGAGTGGTACATCACATAGATGGAATCCTCTACGAAGCTTCTTCGTCTTTCAGAATGTCCGAGTGAGTGTAAAAGCTGTGGCTTGTGTTCCAAATTGTACAGTTCATAAGATGAGGTAGGGTGACCTGGTACTTTGTCCTTCAATATATCTTTTTTCATGACACTACTTTCCATTTTGCTGAAGAATTCTCCATTACTGCTCTCCATCATTTTTTTTTAATAGAAAATTCAGTTTCTCCAACATTTTCTTTCTTCATACTCGGTTGTTGTACCTTCGTTTGAGATATATGTCAGTACAACAGATATGGGATTACATTGTCTTATTATGAATATTATGTGAAACAGTACTCTTCTCGGCATAAAGATAGCAGGAAAACATGTTCTAATCAATAATACTTCCACAAGAACTATGGACAGAGAGAGAGAGAGAGAGAGAGAGAGAGAGAGAGAGAGAGAGAGAGAGAGAGAGCGCTCTCACAGTGTGTTTGTTTACACAGAATAAAGCACGACAATGCACACTCTCTCCCTGACAAGGATGAATCAGGGAGTAGGGGAGACAAGTGTGTGTGTGTGTGGGGGGGGGGGGGGGAGGAGGAGGAGGAGGAAGAAACACCGCTTTAGTTTGTCAGTGCTCGCCATCATTGGAGCTTCCCTTGGACGATCTAATGTGATGGGTAAACATTTGAGCTGGGAACGAACAAGTGAGCCATTGTCATTTTTTGTTTTCTGAATAGAAAGAACGCACAAATGTTTGAGTGCATGCAATCCTCTCTGTTTTATCCTGGTCACACACACACACACACACACACACACACACACACACACACACACACACACACACACACACATACAGAGAAAAGAGAGAGAGAGAGAGAGAGAGAGAGAGAGAGAGAGAGAGAGAGAGAGAGACTTCAGACGCTTCAGATACGTTTTTATTGACAATAGCCTACATAACCTTTATGTCAAGAGGGTCTACATTAACATTTGCAGCGCCGAAAAAAAAGTATGTAATGCAAAGAAACATAAATTGTAACGGATTTTGTAAATGCTCACGATGATGCTCGAAGCCATGTACAAGAAAAAGAAAATAATGACGTGCTTTTTCGTCACAGAGAGAGAGAGAGAGAGAGAGAGAGAGAGAGAGAGAGAGAGGAGAGAGAGAGAGAGAAGAGAACGAACGAACGAACGAAATTTTATTTTAAGAGGGTAATGGACTAAGCATGAATGCTTTTTTACATCCAGCCCTCTGGGTAAGAAAAAAAAATCGATATATAGTAAAAAGCAAATCAAACACACATGAAAAAAAATGCAACAATTGCTTGCATGAGAAACTTTGACAAAAAGAAGAAGAAAAAGAAACCAATAAACACCACCACCACCACTACCAACAACAACAACAAGAAAACAAAATGATCAGGGCAAGAGTGGGTGGGGTGAATGGAGAGAGAGAGAGAGAGAGAGAGAGAGAGAGAGAGAGAGAGAGAGAGAGAGAGAGAGAGAGAACCAACGGACCGACCGACCGACTGGCGATAGATAGTCAGAGATAAAGGAAGAGAAGGACAATGAAGCAGACATGGAGAAACACCCGCGAAAAGCTTTGAAAAAAAAAAAAAAACCCACATTAATGGCATAGGATGATCAGTGCAATTTGCGTAGAATTGAGTCAACTTCGAACATCGCATATTTGTTAAATTAAATCTGAATTGAGAATTTTTAATACATTTTAGGGTATAGTGCAGTCAAATCTGAGACATTCATAAGATATTTTTGAAAATAAGACTTGAATTTTTTTTAGTTTGATTGATTTTTTAGTTCTTGAGGAATATGGTTCCATAGCCAACCTCCGGAATACGCCAGACTAGACTTGTATAGATTAATCATTGCAAACGGGAGGTTTATTTTATGTGAATGTCGATAGTCGTTAAAAGTGAACATATTTGTTAGAGAAAGTGGAGCATTTCCATGGAGTATCTTATGCAAAGAGTCCTTTATTTGTATAGAAGTTTGGCTTTAAATGGGAGAATGCCTGATTGATTATAGTCTGAATCTACCAGTGAGGATGGTCGACCTAACGTTACTTTGACAGCTCGTTTGTGAAGGCTAATTAGTGGTTTGAGTGAATATTTGCTCGCTGAGTCCCAAAGTGTTGAGGCATAGTCAATAAAAGGCTGAATGTAAGAATGAAAGAATAGTTTTCTTGCATGTAAATTTAAGAAGTTCTTAATCCTTTTTAGAAGATGTAGTTTTCTTGCAACGTTTCTAGATAAAGACTCTAAGTGTTTTGACCAAGTTAGATTATTATCTATTGTTATTCCCAAGACTTTGTGACTGGTTACTTCTTCGACGTTTTCGTTCGAAATGCAAAGTACTGGCAGATTTTGGCTTAGAGTTTGACGTTTCTGTCTTGTAGTTATCATCATGAATTTAGTTTTGTGAGGATGGAGAGCCATGTGATTAAATCGTGTCCATTTAACCAAGAGATTGATGTTTTCTTGGATGTCACTGCAAGCCTGTTTGGCGTCAGAATTACTTGTGTCTAAGGTTGTATCATCAGCGAACATTTCACTGTTTATTTTCAAGTACAATGGCAGATCATTGATGTAAAATGAAAACAATAGAGGACCTAATACTGACCCTTGTGGGACACCAAATTTGTTGGGAAGAAAATCAGATTTGTATGTGTTTACGGACACAATTTGTTGTCTGTTGGAGAGAAAAGATGAAATCAGTTTCAGTGTTTTGTATGATAGCTTATACAAAGTTAGTTTTCTGAGTAAAAGTTCATGATTTATAACGTCGAAAGCTGTTGCGAAATCTACAAAGAGAATTCCTGAAAATTGCTTGTTGTTCATGTTTAAGAGCCATCTATCTATTAATTTAGTTAGCACAGTGTGGCAAGAATGGTTTTCTCTGAAGCCTGATTGATTTGGGTGGATTAAATCATATTGTTCTGCATGGGAATGGAGACACTTATTGATGTGGAGTTCTAATGGCTTAGAAAGAACTGATAGAATCGAAATAGGCCTATAATTTGATGGATCAGTAGTGTTTCCTGATTTATATATTGGTATGATTTTTGCTTTTTTTTTAAGGTATCTGGAAAGCATTGTTTATCTATACAGAGGTTGTAAATGTAAGTTAACGTTTCTGCGATAACGGGTGCAGAGAGCTTTAGAATTTTACCGTCTATACCGTCAATTCCACGAGTGGCTGTCTGTTTCAATCGCCTAAGGGACACGAAAACAGAATGAACATCTAGAAGGCTGATATCTAAATCTGAATGGATATTTTTTCCCCTGCAGTATTTTTGTAATTCTTCTAGATCTTCGAGGAGAGAGAGAGAGAGAGAGAGAGAGAGAGAGAGAGAGAGAGAGAGAGAGAGAGAGAGAGAGGGAGGGAGGGAGGGGGGCAGGCACAAAGTATTGCTGAAGTCTACTTCACTCCCTGCCGCCACCCCTTCCACTACTCCTCCTTCTCACCCTCTACCCCCCCCCCCCCACCACCACCACCAGTGTGGCTCAGGAGAGGGGGGGGGGGGGGAGAGGGTGTGAGGATGAAGGCAGGAATTTAGTGGAGAGGTTGAAGGGGGTGGGGGGTGGCGGGGTGGGGGGGTGTCTGACCCTCACGCAGGTAGGTGGGCGGTGGGAGATCTGAGACTGGCCAGAGCTACGAACGGTCTTGTGTAATGAACTGACGACCATCACCTCTGCAGACAAAAGCTCTAAGCATTTGTTTAATCAATTAATAATTTATCAAACAATCTCCTAGATTTGTACCTTTTGTGAAGTAATTCGAATCATGGACCAGTATAATTGATTCAAATTATGGACAAACGTATATACATAAGCAGAATTTTAGTCAAGAAACGGCTACTTTACCATCGTGCCCAAGGCACATTGTTAGATTAATCCATGAATTAAGGCTGAGTACTTGGGACGCTAAATGTTCTCGTTGTATTACTTGTGTCTGCAGAGAAAACATTTCTGTGCATCATCTTTTGTTTGAACGCTCAGTGTTGACCTCGCTCTATCAGGAGGAAGGTACTGAGATGAATAACTTTGATAATGCCAATGTTGTTTTATGTGGTTCGTATGTTGCTAGAATTGCCAACGCTTATTTCGCAGTGACAAGTTGCAAAGTTGTTTTTTTTTTATAAAGATCAACAATTTTGTGTACTACTAGGGTATTTCACTTATGTAAATATACATATATCAGATGTAGGTTTGAAAGTACTAATATGGATGATAAGTTGAGTGTGGAGGGTTTTTTTTTTCTTTTTTCTTTTTTTTTTTTTTAGTAGATGTCTAATATCATTTGGCGATGAAAGACATTAAATAAACCGCTGAACTGAACTGATCTTACCTTTTGTCTACGGACCGCTCTACATGCTCTGTAGAGGTCACTTAATCGCGCTGGCTTTGCAAAATCAGATTTTGTTAGATTCATTTTTTTTTTCAAAGATGATGCAGTGCCATTGGACTTTTCTTTTTTTTAAATCCTGATATTCGCTTTGTTGTCGGGGAGTTTAGATTTTCTGGGACGAATGTCGAAATGTTTAGTCATAGTTGGTACAGTCAGATATGAAGGTTTTTAGGGGGTTGGATTCAAGCATCACTCAACTGTGGAGACTGAAAAGTGGTTTCAGAATGTCCTGTCTAGCCGAATCCTGTCCAGTTTAGGCGTAACTGACATGAAACAGCTTTCAACAGGGCAGATTCAAAAGTGTTCCAGTTTAGAAAAATAGTGATTTTTTTTTTTAAGTTTATAAATTATCATAATATCATTTGAACATTGCTAATTGTTATCCAAACTGGCGCAAGGGAATCCGTGACAGTCGACAGCCTGTACACTACATGATTCACACAAAGAGACAAAACTGTACATGAATTCTTCTGCTGCTTTGGCCTGGATAGCGATAAAATGATTAGGATATTCTTCAGATGTAGACATACGTTGCTGAAACTGAACCTTTTTTTTTTTAATGAAATTATTAATGCATCCATATAAAGCAGTAAATATACTATTTTTCTGACACTTCATGATGTCTTCGCTAAAGTGCTAATAACAAGGTCACATCGTTTATACATATTGAAAGTAAGCAAGGTCTGAGAGTTGACCCTTGAGAGACACCATGAAAAATGGACAGTATGGCAGACACGGAACTACTCGCTGGCGTTGTTTGCTTTCCTTTTAACAGATTCTCAGGTGAGTTCATAAGTAAATCTTCAGGGTGGGTTTGAAATAGAAGCCATGGTCAATAGCAATAAAGTGTTCACAAAGTCAACCATGAGCACATCTGTCATTGAACTGTCGTTTGTATTAGTAGTCAATGAATCAGCCCAGGCTGGTGTTGATAGGATATATTGTAAGGAGTTGTAAAGGATGTTTGTTACTGGTGTGATTTGTCGAAGGTTCTTACCATAAGGATGAAATAGTGTGTGGTTTCTTGTCTGAGAGATCTGGGTGATCACTCGTTGTATTGATAGATAAGGCTCACCATTAGGATGAAATAGTGTGTGGCATCTTGTCTGAGAGATCTGTGTGATCACTCGTTGTATTGATAGATAAGGCTTTAGCGCCCTCAAAGGCATAAGCGAAGTAAGGTTTGATTGCACTGAATTATGATCAAGTGCTTCAGCAATGACAAGAACTCACACAAGTTGACCATTTTTTTCATCAGTACAACACAAGATCTGTTATAGTAGTTTGCTTTAAATGGATAAATGAATTGTATATTTCATGGACACGTAGCAACTGTGTCTAGGTTGGGTTTTACATTTTAGATTGACAAGAATCCTGAAGAATGTTTAGACAAGAGAGAGAGGGGGGAGGGAGGGGAGAGAGAGAGAGAGAGAGAGAGGAGGGGGGGGGGAGGGAGGAGGAACTATTATCAACCCCAGCATCATCAAAATCAAATTTCAGTGCATAGTGTGTCAGCGCTCTGGAAACGCCGTCTGGTGATCTTTACCTGAAACTTGACCAGTTCCTTCTCGCCATTCGCTTCCAGACTGAATGTCTGTCTATACCTCGTGCGTCACTGTCTGTCAGCAATCTGGCGCTGGTCGCATGGGGACAGAGAAGTAGTACAGGTGCTCATTGAATTGTGTTGAGCGTAGGGATGACGAGAAGGAGGGGGGATAGGGAGGGGCGGGGGGGGGGGGTGTGGGAGGGCGAGGAGTAAGGTGGAAAGGGGTGTGGAGAGAAAGACAGAAGGGAGAGGGAGCGGGTGTCTAGTGCTTTTTCTCGTACTCTTTATGTCAGTGTATGTGTGTTTCTTTGTGTCTTATTCTCTCTGCTGGTGACCGCTGGTTATGGGTGTCAGCCAAGACGGCTGGATTGAAGTGTGGGGATCGTGCTTCATTGATGTGCACTGCCCAGCTCATCTATTTGTTTGTTTCTTTCTTTTTTCTTCTTCTGCTTCTCCTTCTTCTTCTTCTCCTTCTTCTTCTTCTCCTTCTTCTTCTTCTTCTTCTCCCTCCTTCTCCTTCTTCTTCTCTGTTTCTTCTTCTTCTTCTTCTTTTCTTCTTCTTCTTCTTCTTCTTCTTATTCATATAACTCCTTATCTTCCTCGTCCTCGTCTTCTTCGTCGTCGTCTTCCTCCTCTTCTGCTTCCTTCTTCTTTTCCTCCTCCTCCTCCTCCTCCCCCTCCTTCTTCTTCTTCTTCTTCTCTAACTTCATCATCATCATCATCAACAACAACAACAACATCATCAGCATCATCAGCATCATCATCATCGTCATCATCATCATCATCATCATCATCATCATCATCATCATCATCATCATCATCATCATCATCTCATCTTCTTCTTCTTCTTCTTCTTCTTCTTCTTCTTCTTCGTCTTCTTCGTCTTCTTCGTCTCGTTCGTCGTCGTCGTCGTCGTCGTCGTCGTCGTCGTCGTCGTCCGCCTCCTCCTCCTCCTCCTCCTCCTCCTCCTCCTCCTTCTTCTTCTTCTTCTTATACTACTACTACTACTACTACTACTACTACTACTACTACTACTACTACTTATCATTCCTCCTTCTTCTCCTCCTAGTCTTCCTCCTCCATAATCCTTCTCTTCATCCTCCTCCTCCTCCTCTTCTTCTTTTTTTTTTCTTCTTCATCTTTTGTTGTTGTTGTTGTTGTTGTTGTTGTTTTTGTTGTTGTTCTTCTTCTTCTTCTTCTCTTCTTCTTCTTCTTCTTCTTCTTCTTCTTCTTCTTCTTCTTCTTCTTCTCTTCTCTCTCCTCCTCCTCCTCCTCCTCCTCCTCCTCCTCCTCTCCTCCTCCTCCTCCTCTTCTTCTTCTTCTTCTTCTTCTTTGTCGTTGTAGTCATTGTCATTATCGTTTTTTTTTGGTTTGCCCGTACTTTTTCTTTTTTCATTTCTTTCTCCTTCTCTCTCTCTCTTCCCCCCCCCTCTCTCTCTCTCTTCTCTCTCTCCCCCCCTCTCTCTTCTCTTCTCTCGCTCTTCTCTCTCCTCTCTCTCTCTCCCTCTCTCTATCTCTCGCCTTTCTCTCTCTCTCTCTCTCTCTTGTCTCTCTCTTCTCTCTCCTCTCTCTCTCTCTTCTCTCTCTCGCCCCCCTCTCTCTCTCTCTCTCTCTTCATGTGTCTCTTTAAATGCTGTCACTCTCAAGATTAAACTGGCGTGCAGGGAGCAGATACGGAAGACGCTTTGGAAGCTTGTCGGAGCAGCTGCACGTGGCTCCGCGTGTCACAGAGGAGAAAGCGAGGCATGTGATGGCAGCCGGTTTGGTGACTGAGGTTCGGGTCTCGCTACCCCCAGCACCTCACGCCTCGCCAATCTGATTGCCATCTCCGCTGTCGCTCTGTCTGGCTGCCTGTCGGCGTCAGAGTCTGCGTGTCTGCTTGTTTGTCCAGAGCTTTCTTCCCATGCACTATACCCTTCCCATTCTCTCTTTCTCTCTCTATCTATGTATCTATCTATGTATCTGTCTCTCCCCTCTCAGTCCGTGTGTCTGTCTCTTCCCCCTCTCTGCCTGCCTGTCTCTCTCTCTCTCTCTCTCTCTGTCTGTCTGTCTGTCTGTCTGTCTGTCTGTCTGTCTGTCTGTCTATCTCCTCTCTTCTCTCTCTCTCTGGATTTTTGTTTTTGGTGCAGATTTCTTCCTTTTAATGCAACTTATCTGCCGAACAGGAGGGCAGGATGACAGATTTGGGAAGAGAAGGAGGAGCTGGAGGGGAGGGGAGTGTAAGGGTGGAGGGGAGGGGAGTGTAAGGGTGGAGGGGAGGGGAGTGTAAGGGTGGAGGGGAGGGGAGTGTAAGGGGGGAGGGGATGGGGATGTAAGGGGGGAGCTAGTGCGATCTAACATTAGCAAATTGAAACACTCTTCCTATTTTTGTTCTTAGCACGTGCAAATGGCATGAACAAGGGAAGTCATCCCGGCAAAATAAAAAAGAAAGAAAGATGTTTTCAACATGTTACGAAGTTTGTTTTTGCTGACATTTAAGGCTGGAGTTAAGCTGGGTTGAAGTCAGTGTTGTGGCGAGGATTAAACGTCAGGTTAAGGTCAGGCAGGTGCAAGAAAGACAGAACTTTGTAACCGTTCGTTGACCAGATGTAACAAGTGCGTGCCGTTTTCGTTCACCCAAGGGAAAATGAGTTGTCTTGAAGCTACATCTGTTCTGTGTTCATGAATTGCTGGTCAGTGTTCATGCTCGGACAAACTCTTGGTCATTTTCGTCCTCCCTGAATCCTCAATTCTTGGCAGCTGTCTGGTTGTTGTCTATGCTTCTTCACATTCATTGTCAAACCATTTAAAGTGTTAGTTTTGCTTTGCCAGACAAACATTCTGTCACTAATCAGCTGATCGGCAGTTGTCAGACATTTCACGAACACGGATCAAGATTTGTTGGTGTATCGTTTCCAAGAATATCACTTTGTACTTTCAGTGTACTTTGAATGATACTGCTTTTCTCTCTGTTTCCGCTGTCCATATCATTTTCTACAATAAAAAAAAACGGTTAATGCAGATTTTCCTTCCTTCTTGCCATGTTGTTTTACCTTGTTTTGATATACATGTCAGCACAACAGAGAAATCAACATATTATGACAAATTAGGAACATTTTGCGAAATAACATTCATGTCCACAAATAGATAACGAGAAAATATGTACTGATCTACAGCACTGCCATCAGCATTACAAAGAGAAATAAAATTTACACCAATGTTGTTTTTACACATGACTCAAAATAATACACCAAACTTGGTACAAAGTCCAAACAACTTTTCATCAAATGCACGTTGGATATCAGTAAAAGACTTACAGGGGAAGTCACTCTCTGTTTACCCCTGTACACTTGCGAAGTCAGAGTCAACACAAGAACAGTTGTCATCACCGGTCTCTGGCGTTAAATTCAAATCGTAATTCAACATAAACCTCATTGTACACACCCTGTACACTACAGGTAACGACATACACAAAGGTCTGTCCCATAGCCACCTAACTGGCGCATCCAAGAATTTGAATCGTAAGGTCAATTGAACGTAAGGAAAGATGCATTGGGCATACTTATCTCCGTGAAATAAAGTCTTACCCAATTTGATATCAATAATTCAATCAACTGTAATGTCTTCATCCTGCAGAGCCTATCCGCCATAAGTGCCAGTGTTCCCATAGATTTTAGCATCATACTTTTATCGTTGGTGACGCCGAGTTCTACTGTCCTTCTTTTCTTTTTCTTTTTTTATTTTTTTTTCTTGCAGCCCGTTGGCAAACTGATCATTAAGTCTCATAGCCAAAAGGCTTAGGGAGCAGTGGACTGTTAGAGAGTTGCCGTGTTTATGGCACGGCGATTTGGAAGGCGGGTCCATCTCGCTCCTTCCGCCCACTTCATCTTCGCTGAACTGAATCAGGTCCCTGTTTACTGTGGAGTTGAGAGAGCAGGGTTTCAACCCGAGAACATTCCGCCGAGTGAGTGGTTGGAACTCGCTACCAAACGCTCGCAGCAGTCGTCTGTGGGCCCGAGCTGTGAACGACCATGGTTACAGCAAACCGCCTGTCTTGTAGAACTCCATCATCTGCCGTTGCCAAGATGCCAGATTACCGGTGACTTTAACCGCATCTCTGCCCTAAGTTCCCCTTTGAGTAAGCTGCACAGAGAACTGAATCAACATGGGGGGGGGGGGGGGGGGGGGGGGAGAGGAGAGAGAGAGAGAGAGAGAGAGAGAGAGAGAGAGACTCAAGACTCAAGACTCAAAAACTTTATTACTCAAGGATAGAGATTTTAGGCAATGCCTGTTCTTCCAATCTGTCCTTGCTATTCTACAACATTCAACTAAACATAAAGACTGCACATATTAATAATGGCAGAAACAATGAAGAATATAGCAACATTATAATAATAACAATAACAATAGTAATAAGAATAATAATGATGAGAGAGAGAGAGAGAGAGGACATAGAAGGAGAGACAGAGACAGACAGACAGACAGACAGTGGGGAATGAGGGAAAGGGAGGGTCATCATACTAAAAACAATGTTTCACGTGGGACAGTGTCTGTGTTCGTCTGTTGGAATAGATGTTCAGAATGTCCACGACCTGTTCTGCACAAGGACACTTCCCACTGGCCCTTCGATTCCGAAAAGGAAAACCACTGAGATTTCAGCATGTGGAATCCATTGCGGCAGACTCCCTGCCTGTGCCCTCCTTGCATCTCCAAACGCTGCGCTGTACAGTGGTTTCTGTCCATACTATGTGGGGGCCGGAATACCTCAGTTGGTAGAGCGCCGGACTCGTGATCCTGGGGTCGCGGGTTCG
Source organism: Conus canariensis (assembly GCA_033310375.1). NCBI lineage: Eukaryota > Metazoa > Mollusca > Gastropoda > Neogastropoda > Conidae > Conus > Conus canariensis. The sequence goes on along the minus strand of CM065741.1, from coordinate 43,060,102 downwards.
AATCTCCGCGGGGCCGTTTCGGTACAGGGGGATTTTCCCCTTGGAGTTAACATTTGTTCTGACTCCATTTCCCATACAGTCCTTCGAATGAGACTATAAACCGAGGATCCGTTTGTGAACGCACGCATAACATCTTGCACACACGTAAAATCCCATCACCAACTTTCGGAAGAGAAGGCCAGTTTGGCCGTTGGTATGGATGACACGTTACACATAGCATGCACCCTGCGTGAGAAATGGAAAGAACGAAGGAAGTAAGGAAATTGAGTGAACAATATTGAACGATACTGACTGGATGACACGGGAAACGATTGAATGAAGCGTCAGCTGGCAGCTCTTCAGTCGGCACTACCCAGGTAGGCAGCCCGTTGTGTAAACTTGTGTGGATTGTAAAGCGCTTAGAGCTTGGTCTCTAACCGAGAATAGGCGCTATATAAGTATTCATTATTATTATTATTATTATTATTATTACTATTATTATTATTATTATTATTATTATTATTATTATGTATGCCTTCTCGATTTTGCTGAACTTGTTTTTTTCAGAGTGTCCTTCTCCTCTGCACAACACCGTTTGCTGCAAAATTTTGACTACATCCTCCACCATCTTAGAAATATTTCGTATCTGTACCTTGCAGAGCTGAGTCTTACTTTGCAAATTTTAAGTCGTATGAAGTTCACTTTTTTTTTTTTTTTTTTTTTTTGTCCGATCAGACCCAGCCAGAACTTTTTTCAGCGGCTTCTGTGATTGCCGTTCATGTTTGACGTTGTTCTTGTCTTGCCAGAAACTGACATCTCTTTCATGAGATGGAGGGCAGATGACCCTACGAAAGCCCGGCCTTCAATGTCCGTACGAGGATTTGGGCTTTAGTGCCAGATCCTATCAAGCTGCTGGCTGGACACAGAGAGAGAGAGAGAGAGAGAGAGAGAGAGAGAGGAGAGAGAGACAGACAGACAGACAGACAGACAGACAGACAGACAGAGAGACAGACAGACAGACAGAGAGACAGACAGACAGACAGACAGACAGAGAGGGAGAGAGAGAGAGAGATAGACAGAGAAACAGCGAGACAGAGAGAGGGGGGGGGGGGATGGAGGGGAGAGTAAATTACATGATTAAGCAACTGAATATGTAAGTGCGTGTAGGCGCACACTTGTGTAAGCGCATATATTATATATATATATATATATATATGTGTGTGTGTGTGTGTGTGTGTGTTGTGTGTGTGTGCGAGCGAGCGTGCGTGCGTGCATGCGTGCGTGCGTGCGTCTGTGTGTGTGTGTGTGTGTGTGTGTGTGTGTGTGTGTGTAGGTGTGTGTGTGTGTGCGTGTGCATGTGTGTGTGCGCTCACGCGTGCGCGCGCGCGCGCCTGCGTGAGTATATGTGTGACCGAGGAAGAAGGGAGGAGGTTGCAGGCTCACGAGAACTTAAGTGTTCATATCTCTTTGGAGAAAACGGTGGCAGCGGCTAACATGTTTGCCCCCAATCCAACTGTGTAGTCGTCACATCGCCTCGTCTAAGGGAGCTCACTTGATGGGAAGCAGTGACAGAGTAAAGCGGTGATGTTTGTGATTCCTCCTCCCTCTGCCCGCTTATCTCCCCCTCACACTGCTCTCCCCCTCACACTGCTCTCCCCCTCACACATGCTCTCCCCCTCACACTGCTCTCCCCCTCACACTGCTCTCCCCTCACACTGCTCCCCCTCACACTCCTCTCCCCCTCACACTCCTCTCCCCCTCACACTGCTTTCTCCCTCACACTGCTCTCCCTCACACTGCTTTCTCCCTCACACTGCTCTCCCCCTCACACTGCTCTCCCCCTCACACTCCTCTCCCCCTCACACTGCTCTCCCCCTCACACTCCTCTCCCCCTCACACTGCTCTCCCCCTCACACTGCTCTCCCCCTCACACTGCTCTCCCCCTCACACTGCTCTCCCCCGAGTTTCATCCTCGTCGGTGACAGAGTGTGCATCGCCGTGCTTAATTCCGTGCAAAACAAACAGAAACGCAAACTGCGACCTGTCTGTCTGTCTGTCTGTCTGTCGGCCTGTCTGTCTGTCTGTCTGTCTGCGTGTTTGTCTGTTTGTCTGTCTGTCTCTCTGTCTGTCTGTCTGTCTGTCTGCCTGTCTCTCTCTCTCTCTCTTTCTCTCTCTCTCTCTCTCTCCCTCTCTCCCTCTCTCTCTCTCTCTCTCTCTCTCTCTCTCTCTCTCTTGCCCCTTTCAGAGTGTTGAGGATACTAGATAAACAACTGGACTGGTCAGAAAGTGACCAAACTGGTGAACCAAAAACCTTAGCACCATTATAAAAAAAAAACAATGGAAACCACCAAATCTGTCAATAGACAAACATCTCCAGCACTTCTAAATACAAACAAAAACAGTTCACAGGCCAGATCCAATTTTCATAAATAAATTTCAAGACGACCGTTTTTTTTTCCCCCAGTCTGAATGAGTTTAATTACGTTAATTAACCACTGGCAATGGAGAGTGCTGCTTTATAAATGTATTTCGAAGTGTTGTTTTCAAGACATTTTTGAACAGGAATCAAGCATATCACTAATTTCACCGGTCATTTCCAAAACACGACATCATAAAGCCGATGCAATTAACAACATTCTCTTTGTCCTCTTTTCCTTTATTAATGGGCGTAATGAAACCAGTCGCCCATTCGTCTTGCGCATCCCCCAAATCTGGAAATGTATTGGAATGGTTCATGAAATACGTCTTGGCATTCAGGAATACGGTTTGGAATACGCTCGTTGACGTCTACTGCGGCACTTTCGATATTCTAAGAGTCAGTGTATTCTCTCTCTCTCTCTCTCTCTCTCTCTCTCTCTCTCTTCTTCTGTCTGTCTGTCTGTCTGTCTGTCTCTCTCTCTCTCTCTCTCTCTCTCTCTCTCTCTCTCTCTCTCTCTCTCTCTCTTCTCAATGCATTTAGAACATAATCTTTAAAGTTCAGATTGTAATTGATAGGCGAGTTATCCTCGTTTCTTTCCTGTTTTCAACTGTCAACAAAATATCTAAATCTGCAAGGCAATTCCACCTGGAGTCCCTTTTTGCTGGTGACCCGTGTTCCCTGCAAAGCTGCCTCTCCTGTGTTCAATTTCTGTCTGGTTTTTCCTATTCATTCGTCTGGCACATTTTCCTAACGCTTTTTTTTTATATTCCGGCTTCCAATCTCCAGATTAGGCCTTTTTTCAAAATTTTCTTTCGTTTAAACTTTCTTTTCGCTTAAAAAATATAAAGATTTTTTATTCTAATTGGCAAGTGAAAAACCACGTGTGCTTCTCACTTTCAGGTCAAATTGCGCATTTCGTAAGCATTGCTGGTGATTGTTCAGCAGCTTCTGGAACTTTTTTTTATTATTATTATCTTCTCAGACAAAATGCATCAAAGGATTAATGTCGTGCCGCATTAAGGCATTTTGGAACATATGACTTTTAGCGTTGTTCTTTCTTTTCATTTTCCATGCAATACGAAGCAATTCTTGCTGAGAAGCAAAAAAATTCGGAACACTCACATACGCGCGCATCACGCACGTGCACACGCACACACACACACACACACACACACACACACACACACACACACACACCACACACACACACGCACACAGCACGCACGCACACAGCACTCACACACACACACACACATACACACACACACACACACACACACACACACACACACACACACACATGTAAGCATGCGCGCACGCACGCACGCACACAACATTACAGGGTTGTGTGCAGTCGAACATCACGCATTAAACGGTTCCATGAAGAATATAGAGGAAACTGGAGCAGTGTCTTCGCCTCGTAATGAGTGGAATTGCATGGCGCACTTTAAAGGCATCCACCACTTCCTGTTGGTCTGACTGGCTCTGAGTCTGCCTGAGGTTGACGGCTTGGCCCTCTGTCACCCCCCTTCACAACTGACAGTGTCATGTTGTCTGTCTGTCCACCCCCCTTCACCACATGACAGTGTCTTGTTGTCTGTCTGTCCCACACCCCCTTCACCACCATGACAGTGTCTTGTTGTCTGTCTGTCCACCCCCTTCACAACTGACAGTGTCATGTGCTGTCTGTCCACCCCCTTCACATGACAGTGTCATGTTGTCTGTCTGTCCACCCCCCTTCACAACTGACAGTGTCATGTTGTCTGTCTGTCCAC
>CM065741.1:43048429-43050929 GCA_033310375.1 Conus canariensis | reverse complement strand
CAGCTAGTGAAGGGTTTTCATATTTATAACATATAATTCCCCATTTTCTTCAATTTTTTTTCTTCAAATCTTTGCCAAGTCATTATTATAATGATGGAAGAATTGTTAACCTGCACTTGTTTTCCCCCACTACTTAATTGTTCAGCATTATATATATTTTATATATATATATATATACTACTACTCAAAACAATTGAAGTACCACTTAGGAAACCTGCTGTCATTCGAAAGAAAACAAAGCTGAACATAATTTAATGATTGAATATTTTATTTTTATTATTCCTCAATCCATTCAAATTTATTCAAACACCGTGACAAAAAATTATCTTTGTTTTACACTTGATTAAAGAGGCATACCCCCAAAATGAAAGTAAAAGATCTATGGTAGATGTAAATGAAAGTAACAAGAGTCTATGGTAGATGTCATGATGTTAATAACGGGTATGACCACCGTTCGCGTTCAAACAAGCGTCACATCGACGTCTCATGGAGTGCACCAGGCGGCGGAGAGTGTCCTGGGGGATCGCCTGCCACTCCTGCTCCAGCAACTGAAACAGCTGGTCCACGGTGTCTGCTGGAGGGTTGTGGGCCCGCACTCGCCTCCCCAGCACGTCCCACAGATGCTCTATGGGGTTCAAATCTGGTGACCTGGCAGGCCAGTCCATTCTTGTCACCTGCTGCCCTTGTAGGAACTGATTCACGATGGCGGCGCGGTGGCACGGCGCGTTGTCGTCCTGGAACTGGGCGCCCTGGTCAACTGCCCTCAGGGCGGGCATCACAAGGGGGCGGATGATGGTGTCGCGGTAGGTGGCACCGGTCAGGCGGCCTTCAACACGGTGTAGGGGGGTCCTGTGACGTAGGCTGAACCCACCCCACACCATCACGGACCCACCTCCATAGCGGTCATGCTCCCTGACGGCAGCGTCAACGTAGCGTTCTCCAGGACGTCGCCAGACGCGAACCCGCCCGTCGTTGAACCTGAGGGTGAACCTTGACTCGTCTGTGAAGAGTACTGTTGCCCATTCAGCTCTTGTCCACCTTCTATGACATGCTGCCCAGGCCCGACGATGAGCTCGATGCGCTGGGGTCAGTATTGATCTCACTGCTGGGGACCTTGACCTCAAGTTGGCGTCGTGGAGCCGGTTCCGAACTGTCTGGGTACTGACGTTGACGTTGCTGGCTTGTCGTAGCTGGTCTCGGAGTACTGTGGCACTGGCTGAACGGTCTCTCAGACAAGCGATAACAATGAACCGATCCTGCTGTCTGGAGGTGCTTCTCGTCCGTCCACGTCCCTGCTGTTCTTCAACACTTCCAGTGTTAAGCCAACGGTCTCTGAGCCTCAGAATGACTGGGTGACTCACTCCAAGCCGTCGACCAATCTCCCTCAAGCCAATACCTTCTTGGTACCATGCTATCGCTCTTCCTCTGTCGGTGTTGCTTAGTCGTTGTCTCGCAGGCATGGTTAAATCTTCCTAAATTTCGCGACTTTTTATACCCGTCAAATGTACTAACTGATTGCAATTCTGCTCAGAAAAGACCTTGCTTTCACGTGCATCACATTTTTTTTTCTTGCTGTGTCTGTGTCAAAATCTGGGAGCGACACAAGTTCGATAATTTCTCGGGATTTTTTTGCCTCAGATGCGACGCGGTAGATAACTGCTGACCGACTTTAACATAACAAAAATGCACGAGGAGTAGTATTTGAGAACCGGGTAAGCTTATCCAGCAGAGTTTATTCAATTATCAATATTAATTGGTTTATCAGAGCTTTTTAAAAATTGCATACAAAAATTAGGGGTGGTACTTCAATTGTTTTTAGTAGTATATATATATACACACCACACACACACACACACAACCGTATAATAGTTATACACACATATATATATATATATATACACACACACGAACAATCACACACACACACGCATATGCACACACACACACACACAAGCATCTACGCTGCTCACCTCCACCACCTGTTGCGGCTGTGACGAGGGGAGATGACTCGCGCTCGCAACGTTCTTGCCGTGAAGGATAGGAACAGCCTCTGACAAGTGACATCACTCAGGGGCATTGATGCGGAGGCTGACAGGGGGGGGGGGGGGGGGGGGGGGGGGGTCAGAAGGAAAGATTGGGTCAATGTGTAGATTTCATATTCTTTTGTTCTCCAGTTTTGTGGGGGGGATTTTTTTCGTGTTCGATTGTTTCGTTTGATTTTTTTTTTTAATTTTTGTCCACTCTGGTCAACAGAGTGAATTATAGATCGGGGAGTGAGGCAGTAAGGGAGTTAATTAATGAACTTGCCAAGACTGCGACAAATTAAAAAATAATGTTGCCTAAATGGTCCAAATCAGAAAATGGTCCTGCTCGTAGATTTGAACCCCAAAGCTCATGATTCTGTCAAAGGCCTCCGTTACTTGGAGCATGCAAACAGAACATAAACGTTCTTGTTTTCAGATCCGTAAAAAAAAAATAAAAATAAAAACCTGCAAGAATG
>CM065741.1:43040929-43043429 GCA_033310375.1 Conus canariensis | reverse complement strand
ACACACACACACACACACACGGTGTACTGACGTGAACCGCATTGCACGGAAACACACTATCAATTTGGATTTCTTCTTTTATCACACCCAGTATTGCCTGCCTCACACACACACACACACACACACACACACACACACACACACACACACACACAGAGTAAGCCTTTTTACGTGGAACGAAGAGCTGTCTTCGAGATTAAAAATCAAATTTAACAAGAAAAGAGTCATTATTACTCGTGCTGCTGCGCCGGTTGTTTACTCTCTTTTGTTGTTGTTCGGTTCGGGTTTTGATCTGCACAGACTGAAGTTAATTAGTTTAAAAAAAAAAAAAAAGCCCGCGCGAATGATCAAGCATTCCTTCGTAGCACGCCATTTCGACTCAGATCGAACCGTTAACAATGTCCATGGGACGCATCTCGTGAGGGATAACACTCTTATTATACTGGTACGTGCATGTTTGTTGAATGCTATGTAGTGCAATTTAACGTGTTTGGGTTGGTTTGTGAACAGATAAAGGAAAGAAGGAGACATATTCTAAAGGAGGCAAAAGTTGCTCTGTGTGTGCGTGCGTGCGTGCGTGCGTGCGTGCGTGCGTGCGTGGTGTGTGTGTGTGTGTGTGTGTGTGTGTGTGGTGTGTGTGTGTGTGTGTCTGTTGGGGGAGGGGGGAGGGGTGCACTGCATAACACGGCAAATATTTCTCGGCAAGGAATGTGAATGTTGCACATTTTTTTTGTACAGATTGTCTGTTAGTGCATTCAGCCTGTATTCTGTTTTCATTCAATTGTTATTAAGATCTAAGCAAATGAAATAAGGCTGGTACATTTTTGTTCCTTACGGGGTCTAGAGGAACACTCCTGGCGACATTAAACAGTTCATTGTTTGTTTCTTTGTTCAGAATTAGTAGTGTGTGTGTGTGTGTGTGTGTGTGTGTGTGTGTGTGTGTGTGTGTGTGTGTGTGTGTGTGTGAGATAGAGAAAGAGAGAGAGAGAGAGAGAGAGAGAGAGAGAGAGAGAGAGAAAGAGAGAGAGAGAGAGAACGAACGAACGAACGAAATTTAATGCTATTAGGCTGTAAAGCCCATTAAGCAAATCGGCGCGATGTACAACAAAACGCGACTCGATTTCGATTTCATTGACATGGAAACCACAGCAATGTCCTTTTCTTTCACTTAACATGACAAAATGGAGAACGAAAAAATGTCACTGGTATGCGTTCACTGTCCTTTTTTTTTTTTTTTTTTTTTTTTTTAACTAGATGACCATCACCCCAGGTAGAACTGGATCAATCCGTGGAGAGCGTGCAGCCGCCGTAGAGCACGTGCTTGGGTCTCTGCATGCTTCGTGTTGCCGATGCGTCTTCCTTTCCGTAGGCTGGCCAGTTTAACACATTCCTCTGTTGACATGTGTCTTTCCTCCTGCTTTACAAACCAGAATAAGCAATCGTCCTCCGAACACGGATCGCAGGAATATTCCAGAACGACATCGTCCGATTCACATAGCAGCACACCCACATCATCCGTTTGATGGAACACGACCTTCCCAAATGCTTGATTTCTGTGTGGATCTCGCAATCGTCTCTGCACCTGTCGCTCTGTCAGAGTAGCAACATAATCCTTAACCACTCCCGTGTCAAAACCAGCGACAATTTTGTCTATAACTTGTTCCAGACTTGTGTCGATGTCCGACGGGTGGTTTTCTGCGTCCCTGATGTTACACTCCGGCAGATCGGAATGCAACGGCAGAAGCGTATCCTGAACATGCGACGTGTCACAATCATGGCGAGTTGGCTTGATGTGTTCTTCCGCACTGTGCTGTGTACTGAGTTCGTCCGATTCGGTGTCCGGCACGGCCAGTTCATTGGCGTCACTAATGGTACCGAGACCAGCACCAACCTGTTCAAGACGTCTGTTCTGCTGCTTCGCTCTTTCTTGATCCCGTCGCACCTGGCTGGGGGGCTTCTTCCTGTACTGAACTTGCGTTCTCCGGTTCAGCACAGGATCCGCCATTGTTGTTGACACTGGGCTGACCGGTTTCAGTCGCAGAACGACCACTGTGTTGCTGCCTTCTCCAGTGATTTTCCAACTTGAAACACAGTTTTCAGTCAGCAGGGCGTTTAGGGCTGTCTCCGCAGTTGCTGGAAGTCCAGTAACTGGCATTCTCGCAGGAAATTGCTGCAGCTGAAATAAATGGCGCCCTGTCGCTTCGTGTCAAATCACGTGACCGAGAGAGCGAGAGAGAGAGAGAGAGTGTGTGTGTGGGTGGAGAGAGAGAGAGAGAGAGAGAGAGAGAGAGAGAGAAGAGAGAGAGTGTGCGTGTGTGATCTTAAAAACACGCCACAGGAGCGTGAATACAGAAAGCCAAAAGACATAGCTTTCATCCGAACAATCATCACAACAATCATCACAACAATCACAACTGAAGACAGCCTGTATGTTGGACAGCAGGAAAGAAACGGGACACCACCGGGATGAAGAGATTAGATTACCACAGAACAAAGTCAG
>CM065741.1:43025929-43033429 GCA_033310375.1 Conus canariensis | reverse complement strand
ACTGTGTGGTTGGTTATATTCATCCGATGACTTTATTTTCGTCTGTATTTGTTTTCTCCTTCTTTTTTTTCATGTTGTTGTTGTGTTGTTGGTGTTGGTCTATTCACCTGATGTGTTTTTTCCTTCTTTCTTAGTCTTCCCCTTCCTTTTTTTTAATGTTATGTTGTTTTTGTTGTTGTTATTGTTGTTGTTTTTGTCGCGTTAGTTGTTCTCCTTCTCCTGCTTCTCCTTCTCCTCCCTCTTTGTCACTTCTTCTTCTCCTCCTTCTTCTTCACCTTCTTCTTGTTCTTGTTCTCCTTCTTCTTCATCTCCTTCTTCCCACCCCTGTCTCACTCTCCTTCTATCTGTTTGTCTGTCGATGTCTTGTGTGTTGTCCATTTACATCTTGTCCAGCCTCCCTACACTCTGCTCTCTGCTCTTTCCCGCCACCCAGGCCCTGCAGCACAGCGGTTATCCCCCTTTCTCAAGACTTTCGTCGTGCCTTTCTGAAGACTTTCGTCGCGCCTCTCTGAAGACCTTTACTCTACCATCCTGAAGACTGACCATCTTCCCGAAAACGGCCACTCACCTTTCTGGGAGCCTTTACTTTTTGCCTTCCTGGAGATCGCCGCTCTGTCTTCTGAAACTCTCCCCCGTCTCTCCGAAGGCGCCTACCCATCATTCTGAAGATCCTCGCCCACGTTTCTGCAGAACCTTCTTCACCTTTCTGAAGGCCCTTCTCCACACCTTTCTGGTGACACTCCACCTGTCTCAACGACTCTCCTCCACCCTCCCGAAGACCGTCCCCTGAAGACTCCAACGTCCTTCTGAAGACCCCTCTTCCGCCTTTCTGTAGATTCTCCGCCTTTTTGTAGATCCTCCGCCTTTTTGTAGATCCTGCACCTTTCTGTAGATCCTCCGCCTTCCTGTAGATCCTCCGCCTTTCTGTAGATCCTCCGCCTTTCTGTAGATCCTCTGCCTTTCTGTAGATCCTGCACCTTTCTGTAGATCCTCCGCCTTTCTGTAGATCCTCCGCCTTTCTGTAGATCCTGCACCTTTCTGTAGATCCTCCACCTTCTTGTAGATCCTCCGCCTTTCTGTAGATCCTCCGTCTTTCTGTAGATCCTCTGCCTTTCTGTAGATCCTGCACCTTTCTGGAGACCTTCTTCCACTTTTTCTGAAGATTTTGACCAAAGATCGGGCAGTTCAGTTGTTGAATACGTGTCGGTGGCACACCTTAATCAATGATGATTCCACTTCTGTCAACACATCTGTCCGCCTCTGCTGTGATGACATCTCATACGGAATCAAAGATGTTGGCTGCCTCCCCCCACCCCTCCCGCCCCCACGACTACCACCACCCCCATCTCCCCTCATATTTATCTCCCAGATCTGCATTCCCTGCTTCCGCCCTCTCTCTCTCTTTCTCTCTCTCTTCTTCTGTCTGTCTTTCTCCTTCTGTCTGTCTCTCTCTCTGTCTGTCTGTCTCTGTCTGTCTCTGTCTGTCTGTCTGTCTCTGTCTGTCTGTCTCTCTCTCTGTCTATATGTGTCTCTCTCTCTGTCTGTCTCTGTCTGTCTCTGTCTGTCTGTCTGTCTCTGTCTCTCTCTGTCTTTCTCTCTCCTTCTGTCTGTCTCACTCTGTCACTCTGTCTCTCTCTCTCTCTCTCTCTCTCTCTCTCTCTCCTCTCTCTCTCTCTCTCTCTCTGTCCGTCTCTCTCCCTCTCTCTCTCTCTTTCTTGGGGGTCGTGACCTGACAGTGGAGCGTGCAGTCGCATGTCGTGTCGTCTCCTTAATTTTTGTCAGTTGAGGAAGAAGGAAGTCGATCCTGATCGCCATTTTCTGCCAGTGGCCTTCTGCTGAACCATGCCGGCCACCCCACTCGCCTTTCGAGCGACATGTGGCTCCTTCTTGCCGGTTTTCCTCTCGTTTATGACGAGGAGAGCCATGGAGAAGAAAGCCGCGCGAGTCGCCATGTTGACACCTCGCGGCAGACTGGACGGTGTCACCCTTGGCATGCTCCTCACCCTGTTGTTCTGGGGCAGTTTGCTGTTGAGGTGCGGAGATGTAGAGCAGAACCCGGGACCCAAGGACAGCCTGAGGCAGTCACGACTGGGCAGCAGTGGACGGTCGAGCTTGGATAGGGCAACGGCATCCCAGGGCGGCGGGCAGTCTTCTTCTCCTTCCCGGCAGCCTACTCTTACGGACGTCATGGAGATGCTTCAGTCCATGAAGGCCCAGAACGCCGCAACAAACTGTAAGCTTGATGAAGTGGAACGCTGTGTGAAAGGATTGAGAGAGCAGTATGCTGAGTTGCAAAGTAATGTGATGGGTTTAAAAGATAAAGTGGATGATCTGAAAAAAGAAAATCAAAATCTTCTGGAGAAAAACTCTGATCTGCTTTCCCGGGTTGAACAGCTGGAAAAAAAGACTGACGACCTTGAGGGCAGATCCAAGAGGAATAACCTTATATTCTATGGAATAAGTAAAGACCAAAATGAGTCCACTGAACAGTGTGAAAGTAAGCTGCGTAATGTCATTGCTGATAAACTGGATATTAGTACTGACATTGAATTTGATAAGGTCCATCGTTTGAATGGCAGACCAGACTCTCCGATCATTGCAAGGTGCACTTTTTACAAACACAAAGTGCAAATTCTGAAAGTTAAAAAGAAACTGCAGGACACCAGTATTTTTGTAGGGGAAGACTTCTCCTTCCGAGTGAGGGAGATTCGGCGCAGACTGTCCCCCCACCTGAAAAAAGCTAGAAATGATGGGAAAAGAGCCACGATGGTCTTCGACCACCTACTCATAGATGGCAAAAAGTATTTCCTTGGTGAGGGGGACACTCTGCACGAATCCAGATAGGAGATTGGCCGGCCACGTTCTGAATGTATTTTCCCCCCTGATAACAGCAAGAGAGGGAACAGAGTTAATCTAACACCGTATATGCGCTCACCTGTCTCTCATGTCAGTGACACACTTGAGCGACGCGATGCTGGTCAGGAGAGCGAGGTTGTGCCAACCAGCGACAGCGTGAATGAGCACGTGCAACACACACTGCGTGCCAAATCAAAACATTTCTCTTTTTTGCTGTGGAATGTGAATGGGTTGTTGACAAAAATGTATGATTCTGATTTTACTTCTTTTGTTTGTGAATTTGATTTTGTTTGTTTAGTGGAGACCTTCATGGAGGAATGTCAGTGTGATGTTTTTGCCGGATACAGATTGTTTTGTAAACCTGCTGTAAAATTTACCAAGCATGGTAGACGTTCGGGAGGACTTGTTTGCTTGATAAAAAATGACCTTTTCCAGTATGTCAAAAGTGTTGATGTTGATCATGTCAATTGTTGCATCTTTTTGATTGACAAAGAGCTGTTTGGATTGGATAAAGATATTCTGTATGTTTGTACATATATACCCCCAGAAGGATCTCCTTTCTATACTCATTTTGATATAGACAACGGCATTAGTATGCTTGAAGAGTGTTTAACTGATTTTCTGTTACATAGTGACGTGTATGTTATTTTAGTTGGTGATTTGAACAGTAGAACTGCTGATATTTCCCAAGAATACTCTGTGAAAAATAATTTGGACCCACAATTCAATAATTTGTCTCTTAATTTGACCCGGCAATCAAACGATCTTACTTTGAACAACTATGGGAAATTATTATTGAACATGTGTACTGCATTAGATCTGAGTATTTTGAATGGCGTGTGCAGAGGCGACCATGAAGGTTGCTACACATTCATATCTGATTCTGGAAGCAGTGTCACAGACTATTTTGTATTCTCTCGTGAACTTTTTATGACATTGTTTGATTCCTGCAAACTATCTATTGTTGAACGTATTGATTCTGACCATTTGCCAGTGACTGCAGGTGTTGTTTTCCCAAAGCAACATTTATCTGATGTTTGTACGCAAAAAGAGGATTTTGTTATATACAAACTTTTGTGGGACGACAAGTGTGCTGATAAATATACCAGTATTTTGTGTAGTGAGGAAGTACGTACCAATATTGACCTTGCGATTGATTTAATTGATGTTAACGTGAACGATGCTCTTAAAGCTTTTAATGATTGTATAAGAGTAAGCGCTGAATCCATGAAAATACGTATATCATTTGATAATAATGAAAATTCAAGTAAATGGTTTGATTTAGAATGCAAACTTTGTAAAAGAAATACCAAAAGATTGTTGCAGATATTTCGTCGTTCTGTAAAATTTGAAAAGAAAAAAGAATTAATTATCGAAAAAAGAAATGAATATGTTATTGCCAGACGTGAGTATAAAAACTTATTAAAGCTGAAGAAGAAACAATTCAACAAAGCCTTATTAGACAAACTTGTACTGACTGTGAGAAATCAAAAGGAATTCTGGGATGTTGTTAATAATGCATCTTTCAAAAGGAAACAGCCCAGAAATAACATATCAATTGACTCTTGGTTTCAACATTTTAAAGCTTTGCTGGAAACGGATGCTGACAACATAGTAAATGAGGACTCAGTTGAAAACACGGAAGACTATATGAATCGTCCAATCTCTGAAGAAGAAATACTGCTTGCTTTAAGAAAATTAAAGAACCGCAAAGCAGCTGGTCCCGATGGCATTATTGGCGAGCTCTTTAAGTATTCGAATGAACAGGTTATTCATTTTTTCTTGTTATTATTTAATAAACTATTTGATGATGGTATATTCCCTGATAACTGGTCTGAATCTATTATTCAGCCAATTTTCAAGAAAGGTGACATCAATAACCCCAATAATTATAGGGGAATTTCTCTGAGTGATATTAGCAGTAAAGTATTTGGTATGGTGATAAATAACAGATTGCAAGAATGGGTGGAAGGAAACAGTATCACAGGTGAATATCAAGCTGGATTCAAAAAAGGATATTCAACAGTCGACCACATGTTTTCTTTACTAGCTCTCATACAGAAGCAGTTCTGTTACAATAGAAAACTTTACGTTGCGTTTATAGATTTCGAAAAAGCTTTTGATACGATAAATCGAAATCTTCTCTGGCCAGTTCTCTTAAAGAATGGTATTAAAGGTAAGTTATTTAAATGTATTAAAAGCATGTACAATAATGTTAAAGCGAGAGTTAGATGTGGTTCTGCGTTTACTGATTACATTGCCTGCACATCAGGATTAAGACAAGGAGATGCCTGCAGCCCTGTTCTGTTCTCTCTTTTTATTAACGAATTGGCGATAGGAGTTATCAACAATGGAAGACATGGTGCTAGATTCTCACTTGACGTGTATGAGTTATTTATTCTATTGTTGGCTGATGATGTTGTTTTGATGGCGGAGACAGTTACAGGTTTGCAGACACAATTGAATAGCCTACAGCATGCCGCTCAATCTCTTCAGCTTAAAGTTAATATGACAAAAAGCAATATTATAGTCTTTCGGAAGGGTGGCTATTTGAGTGTGAGAGAAAAATGGTTATTTAATGGTGTTACAATGCCTGTAGTTAACGTGTACAAATACTTAGGAATACTTTTTTCAACGCGCTTGAGCTTTACTGCTGCATGTAAAGACCTTGCAAGCAGAGCAAAAAATGTTTTGATTTATATTTTGAAAAGGTTAAACATGTTAAACAACAACTCCTTTAATTTATTCATGAAATTATTTGATTCTCAGATACAGCCAATTGTGCAGTATGGTTCTGAAATATGGGGCTTAGAAAATGCTGTTGTCCATTGTGAATCAGTTCATTTATTTGCTTTGAAGAAATTTCTAGGAGTAGACAGACGAACACCGAATGACCTTGTTTATGGTGAAACAAATCGCTACCCAATATATATAAATTCTGCTGTTAAGTGCATTCGCTATTGGATTAAGTTGATTCAAATGGAGAATTACAGGATTCCACGTAAAGCATATGATATGTTGTATGACCTAGATGCAAGAGGTAAGAAAAACTGGGTAACAAACATTCGCTTGAGTTTGTTTAAATATGGATTTGGTTTTGTTTGGGCGAATCAAGGTGTTGGAAGTGTGCGTGGATTTATACGTTGTTTTCAACAAAGGCTTATCGACTGCCGATGGCAAACTTGGTCCGATCATATTCAAACTAGCGACAGGTTCAATTTGTACAGCACTTTTTGCAGCGACCACAGTTTAAAACCTTATTTACATCTAGATATTGATAAGCATCTGAAATATATTACAACCAGATTTAGGCTCGGGATTTCTGATTTAGCGATACACCGTTATCGATACAGAACGTTGATGTCTAACGACCTAATTTGTCCCCTGTGTAATGAAAGCGAAGAAAATGAGGTGCATTTTGTTCTATGTTGCCCAGCACTTGGACTTACACGTGAAACGTTAATTAAGCCTAAATATTATAGAAATCCTTCACTGTTTAAACTGAGTTTGTTAATGTCATCGACGGTTCTGGAAGACGTACATAATCTTGCATTATTTTTATACAAAGGATTTAAAATGAGAGATGCTCTGACTACATGAATATGTTCTATATCATTGTTTGCTTTCATTTTGAATTTGCTACATGATTTCATTCAGTTGTATATTCACATCCCCCTTCATGATGGGCTGAGGCCTATAATGAATAAAATATCTTGAGTCTTGAGTCTTGAGTCTCTCTCTTTCTTTCTCTCTCCTTCTGTCTGTCTCACTCTGTCTCTCTCTGTCAGTCTGTCTCTCTCTCTCTCTCTCTCTCTCTCTCTCTCTCTCTCTCTCCCCTTCTGTCTGTCTCACTGTGTGTGTGTGTGTGTGTGTGTGTGTGTGTGTGTGTGTGTGTGTGTGTGTTCCTGTATGTATTTCGCCCCTAGTGACTTCTTAGCTCGACAGGAGGACCAACTTTTGTCAAGTAGGCCGCGTTGTGACGTCAAGTGGTTTTTCGGGTGATTTTGTAGCCGAAAATAGCGAAAATTCAGCGACTGCGACTCCATAATCGGTCAGGGCCACTGAGCGACAGATAAGCACGAACGGGGGCTGTGCCTGTTAACAGCTTGGGTATAGGACAAATCACGGTACAGCTGATTCATCGTAATTTCTGTTCTTTAAAGCCCAGCCAATCGTGATGGACCTTCATATCAGGGCTGTCACTTCGACAAATCAGTTACTTAAACAAATTTTTCTTCTTTTTTTTTTTTCAAATCCGCAGTCAACCAAAAACAGATTTTTGATAAACCACAAAAAAAAAAAAAAAGATTTATTTAGCGTCTCTCTTCCATAGAATTATCAGTTCGGATGAAGAACTATTTATCTCTTTTTTAGGAGCTCAAAATGTAGGTCATGTGGAAAATATCTGAGCAAGGCTTGAGTGGAGTCAGCTGTAGAACGGTTATGTCTGATACCCTGTTGGTTCCAATGGTCTGTGAGAACGTGTTTTTAGGGGGGGGGGGGGGGGGGGGGGGGTCATCACGTGGAAGGCACCGCGGAGTTTCTTGATGATGGGTACAAGTGGGCGTGAAAGGAATGGTGTGTGTGTGATGGGGCACAACACTTGTTTCTTCTTCTTCACAGTCACCAGTGACAGACAATGGG
>CM065741.1:43008429-43010929 GCA_033310375.1 Conus canariensis | reverse complement strand
TGTATACCAAGCTACGGTAACATCAGAAAATGAAGAAGAAACATATGTAGGGATTACTGAAAACACTTTCAAAACCAGATACGCAAACCATAAACAGTCATTCAAAAATGAAAAATACAAAAATCAAACAGAGCTGAGCAAATACATCTGGAGACTCAAAGATAAAAAAATAGACTACAACATATCATGGAAAATCATAAAAAGAGCAGCACCATACAACAATATTTCAAAAAGATGCAATCTATGCTCCACAGAAAAATGGTTAATATTATGCAAACCACACTTAGCAACTCTGAACACAAAAGTAGAAATTGTAAACAATTGCAGGCACAAGTGGAAATCTTTGCTAGCACATTCCACCTGAACAGGCCCCAATAAGAACCACAGGCCGCACGTGCAGCAAATGAGATCCGCCTGCACACACAGAGTTGAAATCAAGTCCCGCACGCCATAAAAGACCGTTGGCGTGCTCCAAAAGACATCCTGAAGATAGCAAAGCTAGAAACAAGCTTGTAGATTTTACCACTTCATTTTAAAAATATTTTTTTAACAAAATATATATATATATATATATATATATATATATATATAGAGAGAGAGAGAGAGAGAGAGAGAGAGAGAGAGAGAGAGAGAGAGTATTTATCTTGTTTGTATCGAAGGTTAACTGTGTTGTAAAGAACGCTGATACCCTTTGTCGTGTTGTATTTCACGTCACGTCTTAGACTCTCTATTGTGTACTTGTGAACTCTGATACAGATAAGTCACTCTTCGTTCTTTGTTTGTACTGTCCTAAACGTTAAATGTGATCTGTTGTTGTTGTTGTTGTTGTTTGCCTGAAGAAGACCCAAGAGGTCGAAATGCATTTTGTCTTGTCCTGTGCTTTGTTTATCAATGTCCTTGGCGGTAACTAACCCCCTCTCTTTCTAAATTGTGTTGTAAAGACTTGAACTTGAATCAGAGGCAAGGTCGTTTTGACGCTGGTTTTTTTTTTTTTTTCTTTATTTTTGTCCTTTATTAAGATATACTAACACGTACATGAAAACATGTCTTTGGGGTTACGTGATTCGCTGAATCCAGTCCAGTTTCTCAGGATTGGTACCTAAGAAGTCTGCGGTTCACCTGTTGCGTTCCCCTTGTTTGCTTTACCAGTACGAAAGATCAATGTTCATGCCTTAGGATTGTTTCCAGGTGGCTGTGTAGCTCCTCATTGTGTAGAGTTTTTAGGCCTTTTCCGTTCTTGGTCGCGTGTGTGACCTAAGTGAGTCCATGTAATCAGCCTGTTTTGCGTGTGTGTGTGTTTGTGTGTGTGTGTGTGTGTGTGTGTGTGTGTGTGTGTGTGTGTGTGTGTGTGCGCGCGCGCGCGCGCGCGCGTGTGTGTGTCTGTGCGTGTTATGCATGCTTAATGCTTTTCTAAATGAATACATCCAAAGACCTTCAATGATAACAACGATGATTATCATCATCATTATCATCACGCCCAATCAATCGAACGCCAAAGGCCTTTAGCAAGAAACAAGAACATACATCAAACAACAAGCCAGGTAAACCAGAATACCAGGCAACACACAGAACGGTTCCTGCAGTCACCAGATTTCTCTACATCCACACGCACCACCAGCACCCAGCCTCACCTCTCTCTCTCTCCCATTCCTCCCTCTGACCATAACCTTCCTGTGAAACAAAAACAACACACACACACACAAAAAAAAAAAAAAAAAAAACCCCAATGACTATCGAACGAACAAACACGGACACTCAAACACATTATAATGGTCCTAAATTTTTTTTTAAACCCACAATACCGGCATTAATATATGTGTATATCATCAGTCACAATCATGGGGAAAAAAGGAAAGTTTTCAAGTGTGATTAAAAAGAAGGCCGAAAGGCGGAGTGTGTGAGTTGCTTTGTGGGGAGGAATTGTTCCCAATAAAAGGAACCTGACAAAGGAACGCTGACCAAAAGGTTTTAGTACACAACAAAAGGTATGTGGAAAAGGCGACTTATAATATCAGAAGAAGCACAGAGTTCACATGACGAGGTGTGCAAGCGCAACAGATCAGTCAGATGTGTACCAGCTGTGTGAATCTGGCCCTCCAGGGGCTTCATCCAGGGAGAACCAACTGCTCCGTTGCTGTTTTTCTTTGCACAAAGTGTTAAGACATTGGTGGACAATGGATCTGTTTTGTTTTTTTACAGTCCTCATCAAGGGGACATCACAATTACTGTTGATCTCCCTCTGTGTCTTTCCCTCCTCTCTCTCTATCTCTCTCTCTGTCTCTCTCTCTCGCTCTCTCTTTCTCTGTCTCTCTCTCTCTCTCTCTCTCTCTCTCTCTCTCTCTGGCTTTCACTTATTTTGTTCTTTACCACTTTGCGCTATTTCTTGTCCGTCATTCTCGTTCTCAACTCCCTCCACCCCCCACCCCCACCCCCACCCCCCTACCCTCACTTCTGCCTCATCGCTCACCTCTTCCCTCTTTTCGTCGTGCTTTATCGTACT
>CM065741.1:43000929-43008329 GCA_033310375.1 Conus canariensis | reverse complement strand
AGGGGTGGGGGGGGGGGGGGAGGGATTCATTTGTTTTCTTTTACTTATTTTCTTCGTTTGTCAGTATTGCATTAAAAATTATGTTTGCATCATCATCTTTGTCAAACATTTTCATTTGTTGTGGGTTTTTTTTTTTTTTCTTTTTTTTCCCCCTCTTGATACATGTTTGTTTGTTTGTTTTTTTTATCGTCATTATTTTTTGCTTTTGCTTGCTATCATTTTTTAAAATCAAAAAGTTTTTTCTATGCTTTTTGGGATATTCATAAAAGGTGTATAATTAAAAGGTGACGAGGTCGATGGCCCCAGAGTTCCTGCCAGCTTTCAAGGCTTTTTGGGGATCTGGCCCCTTCAGTTTGATGTGTGTAAACGGGTATGGAATTTAGGTGATGTGTAGCTGCAACAGGTATGGAAATGTAGGTGATGGTGCTGCAACTTCGTATCAACCTGTAGTGTGTGTGTAGTTTCAACATGTGCAGACATCAGGAATGTGATTGTTGTAGAAAGTGTGGGACCCCCTTTTGCGTGAGGTTTTTTTGGGGCGACAAAAGGTTATAACATTGTTGTGTGGTATGGGTACAACAGGTATAGTTATTGTTGTGTGTGTTTTGCAACAACAGGTAATAACTAGTATTGTATTGTGCGCCACAACATGTGTAAACCCCTGTAGTGTAATTGTAGTATAGCTTATAAAAACCGTGTTGATGTGTGGTACAACGGTGTAGTTATCTGAGTGTGGGTATGGCTCAAAGGTAAAAATACCTAGTGTATTGGTAGTACAGGTGTAAACACTGTGTGTAATAGTAGCTACAGCAGTGATAGCCCCTGTAGTGTGATGTGTGGTAAAACGGGGGAAAATACACCAGTAGTGTATTGTGTGCTCGAGGTGTAAAAAAACCTGTCGGTGTATGTAGTACAGCAGAAACATACATCTGTGTGTGATGTGTGTATGAAAATATAGACGCCGTAGAGGTTTGGGAGATGCAACTGATATGAACCTGCCGGTAATGTGTGTACATCATGTAAAGGCAAAATTTTGTTTTTGTTGGCTACAAAAAGGTGTAGGCCCCCGTGGGGTGTGTCTATGTTATAACAAGTATGACACCCGCAGTATGAGTGGGCTGCAAACAGTTTAAAAAACTGTAGATGATGTGTAAAAGCGACAGGTGTGGAGGTTCTGCGAGTGTGTTCAGCGGGTATAACACTGGAAACGGGGGTGTAGCTGCAACAGGAATTGACGCCAATAGTGTGATTCGTAGCTAGAAGAGATATAGACACGTCCAGTGTGAAGTGTAGCAATAACAGGAATTGACGCCAATAGTGTGATTCGTAGCTAGAAGAGATATAGACACGTCAGTGTGAAGTGTAGCAATAACAGGAATTGACGCCAATAGTGTGATTCGTAGCTAGAAGAGATATAGACACGTCCAGTGTGAAGTGTAGCAATAACAGGAATTGACGCCAATAGTGTGATTCGTAGCTAGAAGAGATATAGACACGTCCAGTGTGAAGTGTAGCAATAACAGGAATTGACGCCAATAGTGTGATTCGTAGCTAGAAGAGATATAGACACGTCCAGTGTGAAGTGTAGCAATAACAGGAATTGACGCCAATAGTGTGATTCGTAGCTAGAAGAGATATAGACACGTCCAGTGTGAAGTGTAGCAATAACAGGAATTGACGCCAATAGTGTGATTCGTAGCTAGAAGAGATCTAGACACGTCCAGTGTGAAGTGTAGCAATAACAGGAATTGACGCCAATAGTGTGATTCGTAGCTAGAAGAGATCTAGACACGTCCAGTGTGAAGTGTAGCAATAACAGGAATAGACACCTATAGCGTGATGTGCAACTATAATAGTATAGACACATGTAGTGTGAGGTGTAGTTACAAGAGGGTTTGAACCCTGTAGAGTGATGTGTAAATACGACAGGTATAGATACACGGAAAGGCATGTGCAGCTGCAACAGGTATAAATACACATGGAGAGTCATGTATTAACCACAACAGATATAGATACCTGGATTGTGATGTGTAAGTATATACAATAGGTATAGACGCCCGTAGTGTGATGAGTCGGACTCAGACTCAGACGCTTAGACTTAGACTCAGACTTTCAACTGTCACGAGAACCCTTAAGGTTCTGTAGACACAGCATGGTGTTATGAGAAATTATGATCAGTGGATATGCCACAGTTCATCTGGGCCCATATAGGGAGCCATTATCATCTTTTCAAATTCATGCAACCATGAACACATACTGGCAATATTATGTTGTAATTCGTCATTGTCAAGCATTTCACTCGGGCATAGTTTTGCTAGTTTGGATTTGGCATATTTTTTGACAGCTGTTCTGTTAGCTTCAGTCGTAGCAGTTCGTTTATAGAGCAGCTGTCCCAAAAAATGAGTTCATCTTCGACCACACCACATGCTGAGCATTTTCACGGAGAGAGAGAGGAGAGAGAGAGAGAGAGAGAGAGAGAGAGAGAGAGAGAGAGAGAGAGAGAGAGAGAGAGACAGACAGACAGAGAGGAGAGAGAGGCACAGAGAGAGAGAGGCACAGAGAGAGAGGGACAGACAGACAGACAGACAGAGACAGAGAAAGAGGAGGGGGAGCAGGGGATGGCGAGAGAGGGGCTGGGGAGGATGAGGGAGGTAATGGAGGACAGGGGATAAGGTCATATATTGTTGTTATAATTAAATGCGTGCCTTTTTGAAAACAGCATTTGGACTTAGAAAGGGACTATCTTTGACGAAGTGGTGGTTCGTGACGATGCGCTCCAAAGCGCTCTGATCGCTGACGACATAGCCAGTGAATCCCCAGCTGTGTCGAAGAATCTTGGTCAGCAGCTTGGGGTTGGCGCATGCTGGTACTCCGTTGATGCTGAAAGAGCGACAGATACAATACAAGACCCTAATGAATACCGTATATACTGATAAATTCGATGATCCGGCGAAAGGTTTAAGATTCAAGTCTCGTAACCTAATGGCTGTATGGGCAGTGAACTGTTAAAGATCAACCGTGTGTCTGAAGTACTGCCTTATCGAAGGCAGACCGAACTCTGTTCTGCCCCACCGCCTCAATGTTCCCTGAACTGAATTAGGTACCTGTTTACTACGGAGGGGATGGGGGGAGGGGGGGGGAGGAGGGGAGGAGGGAGGGGTGGAATAGAGAGGGTTTTCATGGTTTCAAAACCAGATCCCACGTTATATTCCAGCTCCAGATCGTCACTTCCGGAGCCGAGCGCTGTAACCAATGGAATATGGGCTGATAACCCCTTTCTAAGTCCAAATGCTGTTTTCAGAAAGGCACGCATTTAATTATAACAACTATATATGACCTTATCCCATGTCCTCCATTACCTCCCTCATCCTCCCCAGCCCCTCTCTCGCCATCCCCTGCTCCCCCTCCTCTTTCTCTGTCTCTGTCTGTCTGTCTGTCTGTCTGTCTCTCGTTCTCTCTCTCTCTCTCTCTCTCTCTCTCTCTCTCTCTCTCTCTCTCTCTCTCTTGTGAAAAAAAATGCTCAGCATGTGGTGTGGTCGAAGATGAAGCTCAATTTTTGGACAGCTGGTGTGGAAAGAAAATAAATGTATGTGTCCCTGTTACCCCCACATCAGGTTGGACATCGCTGAACAAGATTTGCATCGAGTCTGCTGTTACATGTTTATGTCTGACATCATGTAAGTCCCAACAGTCTATAGGAACATGTTCATACTGAGTGGAACATCGCATGGAATGCACTATGGAGCTTCTTCACCTAGAAAGGATACGACAGGGTGTAAAAGGAGTGGCCTGATGCTTCTTTTCAACCGTGAATGGCTCACATACAACGGCTTTCAGGTTTGGACAGATTTAGAAGAAGTTTTTTTTTTCATCCGTCTGCGAGTTCCAAATGAAACGGAAGTGAACTAAACATTGTTTTTGAGGCACTGAAGCTGATCCCTATCCTGATTTTTGGGTGGTTCATCGTTTAATTTGACCCCCTTACTCTCCCTACCAAGCGTATTAAGGACGGGGAGGGGAGAGGGTTATAAGCGAGTGGACTTAAAGTTTGCATACGCGCGCGCGTGGAACGCGTAAACTCGCATGCGCGGGCATACACAAACAAACTCAAATACGCACATACACTTCTACAAAGAGATTATTGTGTAACTTGCAAGGTTTGTGGGGAGAAGTCTTAAGGGTTCTATTCAATTGTCTAGGGGAAAGAGTATTGTCCCACGAGAAGATGTTCAGAGTGGGTGGGGTATGTAAAGTGATAACTGACACGGGGGTATCCTAGGAGAGAGAGAGAGAGAGAGAGAGAGAGAGAGAGAGAGAGAGAGAGAGAGAGAGAGAGAGAGAGAGAGAGAGAGAGGGGAATATGACAGAGAGAGAGAGAGAGAGAGAGAGAGAGAGAGAGAGAGAGAGAGAGAGATTGCGTGGTTATGGACAAATGAATCACAAATATATTTGAGCATGAATGCAGTTGTTTCAGGATCCACACACACACACACACACACACACACACACACACACACACACACACACACACACACACACACACACACACACACACGGTCTACACCCCAACACCAGAAGGACCAGTGTCCTAGCAGGCAACCTGGGCAGACACGTACGGCACTTCTTTTGGAGCAGACCCAGGAAAACAGCTAGACGACCCCTGGCCCCACCACCCATGCAGCGTTACCTGCCCCCTTGAAGACAGCCCTTCTTTGCTGAAAGTCGACAGGGACGGTGGTGGAATATGTACGATTGCTTAAGAGACTGGTACTGACACAGATCAAATAAGCTGTGCAGTCTTTGCATTACCGTCAGCCAGATACTTTTGATGGACATCTAGTATTGTGGACTGTTGTACGCCTATTGACAGTTTTGATTTTGTTTATATCTGATATTGTTCTAAACAATCATTTTATATCTGATATTGTTCTAAACAATCATTTGTTATTTTGTTGTTTCCTCATCTTTCTCTTTTGCATACAGTTTTGTTTGTTTGTTTTGTTTTTGGAGTGTAGCTAGTTATTTAGAAATTTGTATTAGCTCCATCAGTGTTATTTTGGAGACATGCCTGATAGATCACCTGATATGATTACCATTTTACAGTGGAATGCCAGATCAATAACAACAAATGAATCATATCTTATTCAGCATCTTGCTAAATTTAAGCATCACATTTTAATATTGCAGTGTCTAAATGTGTGCAAAACAAAATTACCCAGATTGCCTAACTTCTATTATCCACCAGTACATAATCAAGTTTCTAATGCAAAAGAAAGAATAAGCAGTGCTATGTACATCCCACAAGGCATTGATTATTCTTTATGCCCATCACCAGTTCCATCAGATCAACCAGACTTATATTCTTGTGCGGCAAGTGTTAGAATTGATAACAAGAATGTTCTAGACGTTGTCTCAGTTTATTTGCCAAAGGATCGAATGATCGAAACACTGAGTGGCTACATTCGTCTAAAATTCTAATGAAAAATGGCTGGTTGGTGGAGACTTTAATGCCCACTCTCCATTTTGGGATAAAGACTGCTCAACTTTAACCAGCAATCGCTTCATTGAAAATGTGGTGGACTCATCTTTGAGCTTGCTAAATGATGGTAGCATCACTCGAATACCAGATATTTCTACCCACAGAGCAAGTGCCATTGACTTGTCCTTGATTTCTCCACAATTAGCTTTTGACTGCATCTGACAAACGTATCAAGACACTCTTGGAAGTGATCATTTTCCGCTAAAGATTGAATTAAATAAACATTCTGAAATAACAAATTTTCCAGTAGATAAAATACCCAAATACAATAACAAATTTGCGGACTGGAATAAATTTTCGTCTATTCTTTCTCACGTTGATGCAGATGATGTTTTTTGACAATGAAGATGATATGAATGTTTTATATAGTAAATTTAATGAAATTATTCTTTCGGCCGCAAATGAAACTATTCCTAAATGTAGAATCAATAGAAAAACAAATCGTACTGGAAATGTGTGGTGGACAAAAGATTGCGAAGAAGCC
Source organism: Conus canariensis (assembly GCA_033310375.1). NCBI lineage: Eukaryota > Metazoa > Mollusca > Gastropoda > Neogastropoda > Conidae > Conus > Conus canariensis. The sequence goes on along the minus strand of CM065741.1, from coordinate 43,002,306 downwards.
GTGAATAACACACACACAAAAAAAATATAAAGCATACCTTAAAATTAAGTCTGAGGAAGTGAAAAAAGAAAAACATCAAATGTGGACTGATTCCAGTGTACATTCCTATAGGATAGAAAAGGCACACGAAGAAATGAAGAAAGCCAACGCATATTCAAACAGAGTTGTAGCCAAAGCCAAACGTTTATATTGGTCATCTTTCTGTGACAAGGAGGTTTCTCAACATAAAGATTTTAAGAAAGTGTGGAAAAATTTCAGGACATGAAACATGGGTTAAATCTTCCACAATGTCCCATTAAACTGGATAATAACAAATTTCCAACTTCGGCGGAAAAGGCAGAAGCATTTGCTGATACATTCTCAAGGACAATGCGAATGGAAAGTCTTTCACCAGAATGTAGACAGCATCGAGAAGAGGAAGAAAAGAAATATCCCTATGATGAGCCACATGCAGATAGTGACCTTTTTGTCAATGCACCTATTACAATGCATGAGTTGAATGATGCTGTTTTTTTCATTAACTCACAAAACATCATCTGTAGGGTTAGACGCAATTCCAAATGATATGTTGAAACACTTACCAACTAATTTCATAAAATGTTTGCAAACAATATTTCAAAAGATTTGGTCAGAGGGTATTATGCCAGGAATATGGAAGCAGTCAGTAATAATTCCCATATTAAAACAAGGTAAATCTGCAACAAATATAAACAGCTATCGACCAATAGCTTTAACCTCTCATGTTTCAAAACTAATGGAAAAAATAGTTCTGAATAGATTGGTTTATTATTGTGATAAATATGATGTAATTCCACCCAATCAAGCCGGTTTTCGAAAAGGAAGATCAGTCATTGATCATATAGTTAAAATAACGACACAAATTAAAAACCAATTTGCAAAACGAAAAAGCATTTTAGCTACATTTTTTTGACGTCAAAAGAGCTTTTGATAGTGTTTGGCATGCCAGACTGTTATTCAAATTAAAAAACATAGGTCTATCTGGCAATCTTTATTATTATATTAGAGAATTTGTTCAAGACAGAAAGTTACAAGTTAAAGTAGAAAATACGTACTCTGAATTTAAATCATTACAAATGGGAATTCCACAAGGTTCTGTGATAGCTCCAATCTTGTTTAACATTTTACTCTGTGATCTTCCTAAACATATAAGTGAAAATGTCACGGCTGTGCAGTATGCTGACGATCTGTGCATATGGATGAATGCTTCAATAAGGAAAAATATCCCTAAAAGAACAGTTAACTATCACAAGAAAATTTACCAATCTAAATTAGACAGTCTTGGTAGACACATGTTTCAGAATGGTCTAATATTTTCTTGTGAGAAAACATATATGGTGTTATTTAACAATGGCGCCG
>CM065741.1:42985929-42993429 GCA_033310375.1 Conus canariensis | reverse complement strand
AACAAGCAGCATGTATTTAATCAGTCATCCACTTTGGTTGAGCACTATGTTTTGCTCTACGCGTTTTGAATGGCGCATGCTTGCCATGAACAGAGTTAAATGTGTGTGGCCAGAACTCTAGAGCTTTTTCTGGATCAGTGTAATCATAAACATTCACGAGGGGGGAATTCATGAGGTCTGTAAGAAAGTTATCTTCGTGAACTTGTCCAAATATTTATAAGTGATATGTTTGTGGACAGTTTTAGGAATTTTAGTTCCATTTCTTTTCCACGTAATGCATATTGGAAAGAGCTCGCTGCAGCCATTCAAAGGCACACATTTCTCAATGACGTTATGTGGTCGATTAACGTTTTGCTAGTTAGCGTTACCCAGGTGAACATGTCTATAATTTGGGATAAGTTGTACGAAGTAGTCCTATCTGCCTATGATGTTTGACATTTCAATAGACCAATGTTAAAAAATCACTTAAAAGTGTTACTTCTGTAGCATCAGGCGATGGTGCATCCATCATGGCCGTAAACTTGTCCACCCAATGGCCGTAAACTTGTCCATCCAATCAGCAATGTAATGTAATCTAATATGCCCGTACACTTGGACTCGGTGGGATCTCTGCGTACAATATTGTAGCTAGAGATCAAGACAGTGGTATCTGGGACAATATCTGAAAGTCTTGATTCAGCGAAGCTAAATATATGAAAGGGTTCGTCTGGACTATGTAGTACAGTTGGTACCTCATGGAACCTGTTTCGCAGACGCTTTACATTGAGATGTCCAAGACGTAGCTCGTCTTTCTGTGGCCATGCAGAAGATGATTGCAACATTTGTGCAACTAAAACATATAGCGAGGATACACTTGAACACAACACAAATGTGCCCATATAGTGCACACACAACACGACAATCTTCAATGCAAACGGATAATGAATATGAAAAACAGGTAGAAGTCAAACTTACAAACAACTGTGAAACAACACAAACAACTGAAATGTTCAATGCAGAAGGATAATCAACATGAAAAAAGGTAGAAGTTAAATTCACAAAGAGTTGTGTAACAGACAGACAGACAGAGAGAGAGAGAGAGAGAGAGAGAGAGAGAGAGAGAGAGAGAGGAGAGAGAGAGAGAACGAACGAACGAACGAAATTTGTTTAATGAGGGAAAAGAATAAGCACATGGCAGGCTTGTTTGCATCTTGCCCTCAAAAATGAAAAAGAAACATTTCAAACACAAAAGCCACCCTCCACACCCCAACCATTAACCAAACATCCACCTGTCGCACAGTCCTTTCCAAGCAATAATAATAGCAATAACAATAGTAATGAATGATCATGATTAAAAACGATAACATTACAATTCAAATATAACACCATGCGCACATATATACATATGCATTGTCAAACATTACATCTATCGAATAGCATGATCTGAGAAAGATAGAAATACAGAACACATAATAATCACAAATATAAATCAACATGATAGTAAATCAATATTAAAACCTAGAATCTGTTCCGGAAGGGGGCGTACAACACACATTTTTCCGCCTTCCAGATACGCACGCAATTCCCCTTTCCTCTCTATCCCGTGTTTTCTGCAAACAATTCCATCCTCGCCCCTCGTAAAAAACACCCACCTCACCCCATCTACCCTCCGTTCACAACCAACCCTACTCAAAAGAGAGAGAGAGAGAGAGAGAGAGAGAGAGAGAGAGAGAGAGAGAGAGAGAGAGAGAGGAGGGAGGGAGAGGAGGTATTTAGCAAAGTATTTAGGACTGCAATCACAAGTTGAAGGCTCTCACTCCCTAAGCTGTGATTTCCTTATGCTTGATCTGAATGACTACAATGACCGACATTTCTTGACGAAATGGATGAAGAGTCCAAAACAGATGAACCGAAGTATCCAAACATCGTATTGTATTAATCAGTGCATGCATACAGCAAAATAGAGATTAGTCTTCAATTTGAACATATTCAGCAAATTATGCAGGTGCCACATTTTGCATGGACTTTGACCGTAACTATCATTTTACTGTAGATTGTGTGGGCAAAGATAATATTTTCAGTTTTGTTCTTTTTTTCAGTGACTGATACGCAGTTGTCAGGAATTTTCAGCTTAGCTGCTCTTCTAGACAAGAAGTTAGTTCTCCTTGATTATCATCAGCCCCACGCCATACTGAAAATATACAGCCATTAAGACAAGGCAACACGCTTCAAGAATGATTTCAAAGTATTGGCGTATTGTAACCAACACCATTCCACACTGAAAGTGCGAAGCCATTGAGATAAAGGCAACAAGTTTGAAGAATAACTTCTTAGTATTAGCGTTAAATAATATGTACCTTTATTCGGTAAAAACATTTTCCTAGCCAATTCTTTGAAAGCATGATCAATGTGTGGCTGCTGTTTAAATTCATCTTCAGTGATGACGCCCAAACATGGTGTTCACTGATTTGCTTTCAATGTGTGTGTGTGTGTGTGTGTGTGTGTGTGTGTGTGTGTGTGTGTGTTGAGGGCGATGGTTATGGGAGTGCAGTGTTACGCTATTGCCACGTGCTGCGATGGCAACTACGATTGTGTCAACGGGGAGGATGAACTTGGCTGCATGACCGATGAACTGTGTGAAGGTAGATATCTATCCCCACATCATCCACCTCCTCCCGCTCCCCCAGCAGTTGTCGAGTTCATAAAAGGATGCCATACCATCTATCCTCTGAACCAGACAGATGTCCAAGAGCCCATCTTGTGCCCAGAGACTCATTACCAGTGCCCCAAGGGCTACTGTCTTCCGGTGTTCACCAGATGTAACAGAGTGTATGACTGCCCAGAGTGGGAGGATGAAGCAGGATGTGAGGACTACCAGTGCCCTGGTTATTACCGCTGTCGAGGCTCTTCCAGCTGTCTGCACCACTCCCACATGTGTGACGGCATCCACCAATGTCCACAGTCTGATGATGAACTGCTCTGTGGTCAAAAGTGTCCCGGCGGGTGCACGTGCTATGGACTGGCTTTCACCTGTCCACGCTGGTTCTCTGCTGACCAGTACCCGGACCTGCGTTATCTGAAAGCTCGTGGCAGCGGGATGAAGATGGAGCAGTTGACGTTGAATGCTATGCTGGTCTATCTGAACCTAGCCAGCTGCCAGGTGTTTGACGTAGGGACCATCTCCTGCAGGAACATGGTCACACTGGATCTCGGTGATAACCACATTACCTCCCTCACCAGTGTTTTTCAGGGTATGGTAAATTTACGGACACTAGTTCTTTCGAACAATCCACTCTCGGGCTTTTTGTATACAGACAGTTCCCTGCATAAAGAATCCCACGGTAGCCCTGTCGTGATACTTTCACAAATCCAAGTTTTGCACATGGCTGCGATTTATCTTCCAACAATAAACGACAGGTTGGGAAAACTGTTCCCTCATGTACAGACGCTGAACATTTCTGGTTGTGGTACACAGCATGTGGCAGATCCAAGCCTGCAGTTGATGACACAGCTACGGACCCTAGACATGAGAGGCTGCCCAATGGAAGACATCCAGGAGAATGTCTTCAAGGACCTTGCACGACTGGAAAAGGTATATGGCGACAATTACAAGCTATGCTGTAACGCTGCGTTATTAGAAGGGTTCAATGTCAACAACTGTCATGCTCCTAAGGACGCCATCTCGTCGTGTAATGACTTGCTTCAGTCCAATGTCTACCGAGCAATGCTGGCCTTGTTCGCATCTCTGTCCATGCTTGGCAATTTGGTTAGTGGTGTATTTCGCTCGATGACTATCAAACGAAAAGGATCCACAGGCTTCGGTGTGTTTGTGGTTCATCTGTGTGCCTCAGATTTTCTCATGGGGCTGTATCTCGCTGTGATAGGGGCGGCTGATAAGCTTTACCATAACGTTTACGTGTGGAAAGATGTGTCATGGAGGCATGGCCCTGTGTGCCAGTCTGCAGGGTTTATATCACTGCTCTCTTCTGAAGTCTCATCCTTCATCATCTGTCTCATTACTCTGGACCGCTTTCTGATTGTGCATTTTCCGCTGAAGTTTCTCCGCTTCAAGAGCACCCAGGCTCATCTGGCCACTGCTGGTTGCTGGTTGATTGGTATTCTGTTGGCGTTTGTGCCCTTCATTCCAGGCCACGGTCACTGGGACTTCTACAGTCAAACAGGCATCTGCATTCCTCTGCCAGTCACCAACAAACAATTCGCTGGTCAACGGTACGCCTTCGCCGTTATGATCGTCCTCAACTTCATTCTCTTCCTCTTTATCGCCCTTGGGCAAGTCATCATTTTCTACTCCGTGCGAACCAATCAAATGTCAGCAACCCAGACGGGTCAGAGTTCACTGGATGCTGACCTTGCGCGTCGACTGTTCACCATTGCTGTGTCGGACTTCCTGTGCTGGTTCCCTATTGGTCTTCTGGGCCTCCTGGCCTCTCAGGGGGTCTCTGTGTCTGGCGAGGTCAACGTTGCCATAGCAATCCTCGTGCTGCCCTTAAACTCGGCCATCAACCCTTTTCTATATACCCTGAATGTCCTGATGGAGAAAAGGCGTCGGGCACAGGAGGACAGACTGCTTAAGCAGATTCAAACTCTGGACAGAACTGCAGAATGAACACAACATCCGGTTCTATCGTCAGAGTTATGTGATATTTATATAACAATGAAAGCAAGTCGTTCACGCAAAAAAGGCCTGGATGACACTTATTAGACAAAATATAGAAACTAAAGCATGTACAATGTGTGGAAAAATACACAAATAATATTACTAAAGAAGACAAGCTTCTCCTGCTGAATTAGACAAGAAAATTTCTATGTGCCTCGGAAAGAACCGAAATTGATGTTACCTATCACACCTTCTCTTTAAGTCTGAAAATAACCAGCATGGAATGAATGAAGAACACGAATCTATCTATCTAGCTAGCTAGCTATCACTCTTTCACTCTATCTGTCACTCTGTCACTCACTCACTCTATCTATCTATCTATCTGTCTGTCTGTCTGTCTGTCTGTCTGTCTGTCTATCTATCTGTCTATCTATCTATATGGACTCTTTTAAATCGCAGAACGGTTTTTTTTTTCACTTTAATGTAGTCTTTCAAACTTCCAGAGTTCTAGGATTGAGCTCGTGCAAAAACACGGCAGATAGTCTAGATGGCATTTATTATCAGCTGTTTTGAAATTTGCCGCCTCCTTGGAAGGAGCTGTTATTTTCATTAAAGCAAAGAGACTTTGGAATAACAGCCCTGTTCCTCAAGCCTGGAGAGTTCAAGAGGGATACCATTTTGTGGAAAATGGTTGACAGAAGACCTCGATGAGCGGCTAAGACGTTATTTTTTATTTGTCTGACTTTTAAAGATTAACAACGTCCAGGAGAAAAAAACGAAGAGAAAACCGTGTGGTGTATTGTAAAGTGGAAAAACAAATTTCCTGGTTCTTCAGGCTAGTTCCACGAAAGGTTGATGTACATCAGATGCTACAAAAACTCTCATTTGTGCATTTGTCTTATCTAGAATAGATTACTGCAACTCACTTTTGGCCGGCCTTCCAAAATACCTGATAGAAAGATTACAGCGAATCCAAAATGATGCAGCCCGAGTCGTCTGTAGTGCAAGAAAACATGCTCACATTTCGCCTCTCCTCCACTCTCTTCACTGGCTATCTGTCTCAAACCGTATCTCGTACAAAATCTCAACTCTCACTTTCTCTGCTCTCTTTGAAAATGGACCTTCTTATCTCTCAGACCTCCTTAAAATCTACACCCCCTCTCGACAACCACGCTCCTGTGCTGACGACCGCCTTCTGCGAATGACTCGCTTCAGGACTACTACTGGTGAAAGATCTTTCTCTTTTCAAGCTCCAGCGACGTGGAACAGACTGCCAGACTGTCTCAGACATTCAGATTCTATCTCTTCTTTCAAGTCTAAACTTAAAACCCATCTATTTTCTCATACCATTTACTAACCAAACACAGAAATAGATTTCCCGTAGAAAGGCACCATGGCCTCGTGTTTTTGCGTTTAGAAAAGCATGGGAAAGTGTTTGGTACGCCAGTTTTGCTAACAAAAAGAAAACGAAAATCTGGAAAGATGTGTATGTTGCAAAAAGAAGCTTCTGGAGGGGCATTCATACATGAAGAGGAATTGTATAAGTAAAAGGTGCACATCTGTCCGTAATATATGGTATTAATGTCATCCAAAGATGTTTATTGTGTTTTTTAGCCTTCCGAATACGTTGTCAATGTACCTGAAGTAGTCCAGAATGAATTTCAGAAAGAGATCAACTCATTTCATTTGATCTAAGTTTTTAACGAAATTTAGCGTACGTTTTTAGTTGTGTTTTAATGAGGTAGGTGTGTGTGTGTGTGTGTGTGTGTGTGTGTGTGTGTGTGTGTGTGTGTGTGTGTGTGTGTGTGTGTTATGACTTGAGAGTTGACTTCAACAGCAGTGACAGCCCTGATATGGTCCTTTGCGGTCGGCTTGGCTATAAGCAACATGATCTCTCTCTCTCTCTCTCTCTCTCTCTCTCTCTCTCTCTCTCTCTCTCTCTCTCCCAAATTCGGCACCACAAAGGGAGACCTGCAAAAATATCTTGTACCTCTGAACATAATGTTGTGACTGCTCTTTAGGTGTCGTTTAGGATGCTGCCTACCTTGATATTCTCCAGTGCCTCCTCTGTCTGAAGTGGCGTGGTAGGAATCTGGGTTGAAATAAACGTGGAATTCTCTTTTTCCTCTGTCATGACTGGGGCCCCACCGACAGCACCTGTTACCCATTCACACAGTCCCTTAAGAAGTTGATGTAACACACGCATGGTCAGCTGAGCACGGAACTCATGGCGAAGCTTCGTTTTGTGTCGTGTGTCTGAGCATTATTTGCACGTGCACGCGTCAGGTGACTGAAACAATGATTTTGGTCAAAGTTGTCTAGGAGCAGCTGTTATTCTGATTTCTATCTATCCAGCTAGTACCAGGTCCCAACTAGTGACACAACACGCGCTGAATATCAGATGTGTTTTCTTTTACCTCTTGCCTTATGTGTGCCAGAAGAGCTGATCTTTTCCTGGGTATGTTCATCGTTCATAGTTGCACAAATATTGCTTACAAACTATGTTTATCAGTCTGATTCTGTTTTCTGTTTCTGTGTTTGGCCTTTGATGTAAATGATAATGTCTTTATATAGATGAATTCAACTTTTAAATGTGTGCTAGATTACAGAAAGATGGCTTTATGAGTTGCTGTGCTCTCAGACTGTGGTACACAGTGCTGGGCGGTGCGCTTGTGAACGGAGCATAATGATGCTCCTCATTGGTTCCCTGTGTTGTGTTGTGTGTGTGTTGTGTGGTGGTGTTGTGTGTTGTCGTTTGTGGGTTGTGTGTGTGTGCGTTGTGTGTGTGTGTTGTGTGTGGTGTGTGTGTGTGGTGTGGTTGTGTGTTGTTGTCTGTGGTTAGTGTAGTGTGGTGTGGTGTGGTGTGGTTGGTGTGGTGTGGTGTTGTGTGGTGGTGGTGGTGG
>CM065741.1:42965929-42980929 GCA_033310375.1 Conus canariensis | reverse complement strand
CCTCCGACTCGTTGACAGAGGATGGAGTGACACTAGCAAACTGTCTGAGGACCGTGCACAGTGGAGCGTCTTGACTACCTCATGCGTCACAAGACGCGGGAGCATCTAAGTCTAATTAAGTAATCTTCCCTTTATTATCATTGTTGTTGTTGTTGTTGCCGCCGTCGTCATCATCATCATTTTAATCTCCATCTTCTCCTCTCCAGGCTCTTCCCTATTCTTTTCGGTTCCATGCCCTAGTTTATTTTTCACCTATACCACAGTTTACACCCAGATCGAAGACGTACGTGACTATTCGTCCTGTGTTTCCAATGTAGTGAAGGCTTTTTGTCCTGCCTCAAGAAGATCCAATAAGTCGAAACGCCTTGTGTCTGATTTGTCATTTGTTTTCTCCTTCGTTTGCGGGCTCAGAAATGCGATTTTTGCTGTAATGAATTCGATAAGTGAACTTTTGGCGAGAGCTATTTGGGTCGTGTGGATGTCGTGCCGGTGTTGTCAGAGGTTTGCTATATGAATTCCTGCTGAAGCGAGTTGTGGGCGACAGGTATGAGACGGCCATAGTGGCGTTAGAGTATAGCGAATTAACTTTCAGAATGCATGTCAGAAAACATGCCTATCAGGTCTCCAGTTGTGTGCGAATGTGATTTTTTAAATAACGTGCCTTCAGATTTTTTAAGTTTCTCATAGGGTGCTCCGAGGATTCTGTTTTCAGCATAGCTTATAATAGAGATAATTCTTTTTATCATCATCATCATCATCATCATGATCATCATCATCATCATCATCATCATTACCATCATCAATACCATTATCATCATCATCATCATCATTGTCATTATCATGGTCAAATATCATCATCATCATCATCATCATCATCATCATCATTATCATCATTATGGCGTTTTTGATGACTTTAGCGTTTTGTTCTTTTAAAAAAAAATATTCTAAACAATTCCAAAATATGAAATAAGATTAGGAATGAGTGGAAACTTAATTAGAATGACTAAATGTTACAAAAATCGGTTAAACCACCATTGCCGTGCAACTTTGCTTATGAACATGATTTGACTTATTTTCTGACATTTGTCAGCTGTTACCTTTTATATGTATACTTAAAACAAATACACAGATAAATGTAGCTAGATACAAAAACAGTATAAAGGACAACATCGAAAATCAAAGTACATCATTTACCAAAATTTGGAATCCAAATTAACATGTTCTCAGTTGCAGCACATCCTGTTTGTGAAATACAGTAACAAAGATGTTATGACGCATAAAGCACTGGAGCCATGACTGAATAAATAATTCATGAATAGACACACATTATTTAATAAGTCGTTTGATCAGTAAACGTCAGCAACTGACGATAATTTCCACAGGGTTCGTGCAGTCCCCAGGGTTCAATTCGGAGTCCATGATTCACCATCCCTTGGGTCCCCCTGTCATGGCGGCCACACTGACCGTGCCTACATCTCACGTGATCATGCTCAGTGACCTGCACGTGGAAATCGATTATTCATCACAACTCAGTCTGTACAGTCACTACCAAGATGCCAAACGATTGCTGTGGACACTGCAATACAACGATAAGGTTTCCTTGCCGGAAATTTACAACCACACCGAAGAATTGTACTTTCAGTTCAAGTCCGTAACGCTTAGACCACGATCCGTCAGATTCCGAAACCCTTTCATGCCGGTTTGTGCAGTTTATTTCATGTTTGGCGGATTCAGAATTCTCTTCAGTTTCCACAAGGTCAGACTCTATGCATGATGGTAGGGAGAAGAAGATGAACCCAGTGTCCGCCCATGTCTATGCAAATATGTCTGCCTTTTCCTCGGTCTATCAGTGCTTTTGACACTCTTTTGTGTGTGAACATACACGCACGCGTGCATGCACAAAACACACACACACGCGACACACACACACACACACACACACACACACACACACACACACACACGCACGCACGCACCACACACACACACAAACACACAAACACACACACACACACACACACACACACACACACACACACACACACACACAATGATCACCACCCACTATTCTCACCAACATACACAAACATGCACACTAACACATAGTTCACACACACATAGCACGCACGCACGCACGCAGCACGCACGCACACACGCACGCACACATACACATACAGAGAAAGAGAGAGAGAGAGAGAGGGGGGGGGCAGCATTACATTACAACACGTGGGTATTTTTGTCCCGTGATTCTAAGCGTGTACTTGCAAGCCCATTCAGGGGGCAGGGGAGTTTAAGTGGTGTGTGTGTGTGTGTGTGTGTGTGTGTGTGTGTGTGTGTGTGTGTGTGTGTGTGTGTGTGTTGGAAGGCATTGGCGTCTCTCCAGCAATCTCTGTTTATCCAGGAAAGGGAACTGGTCTCATTCACTGGATGATCTTTGAGGAAACTCCCATTTTCGACCAGTTCTGTGGCAGTTTGATGCACCAGGCAGTGCCAAAGGCATTTCTGATGTCAAAGAATGATGTGACCATCCGTGTGATCAAACATGTCCACATAGCGAAACTGCTGTCGGTTGCTAGTCCCGCTGATCTCCCCTTTGGTGGCGTAGTTAAACCAACAGAGCTCTCACTGGAGAAGGATTGTCTTCCACGCACGCCCTCTTCCCTTCAAACAGAAAAATGTCTCTTCAAGTTCAGTATTTAACCAAGACAGGTTTTGAAGTTTACTGCACCTCTTGTCTGAAAATGGAAGGAATTTGGGTCCAGGTTTTCTTATTATTTCTATCATTTTTCCATATTCTGATTTTACCTGTTAGCCATTGAGCTTGTGGAATGGCGTCTTGTCTTTCGGAAATTGTGATTTAAAAGCGATTCGTAATCCTTGTGGGTTCTTATTCCCAGTTGTTAATCCCCACACTGTGTCATTTTACATTTCCCCATCATGATTTTTTTAGACAAATATCAGTGTGCAGTTGCATTTAAAATTCTTATTCCCTCTTCCACCGAGTGCACTTGTTTGTCCCCCCCCCCCCCCCCACCCCCCTTGTTTTCGTGTTTGTGTGTTGTTAGGAGGGGAGGGAGGGGCTGACACTTTCCATATACGCTAAAGGAACTGCTTGACTTCCATGAGTTCCCTTTGAGCCAGTATGGACGTGCCTCTGAACAGCAGGTAACCAGGAATCGCTAACAAGCCTGATCAGTACTTCACAGAGCGAAACAGCTGTGGCTTGTTGGTACTATTGACCCACCTTTCAGAGGAGCAAGAAAACTGGTACAGCACTCACTGGAGAAAGATCAGTTCCTATGCCCCCTTTCTCTTACACGCAAATCTGTCTTGTAAAGTTATGTATTAAACCGGGTGCGTATTTTGATGTTTGCTCCTTTGTGTATTTGAAAGCTGAAGGCATCAGGGTCCAGGTTCTACTATTGTTATTGCAATACATATTTTTGCAAGTTCTGTATCAACCTCTGTGTCCTTTATGATTGTGGAGCAGCGTCCGGCGTTTTAAACCTGAAAGAAAACTTTTGAAGAAATGCCGCTCTCCCCATATGATTTCATCTGACGTATGTATTATTATGTTCGTGTGTGCGCGCGTGTGTGTGGCTTTTCTTTTCTCTTGAAATTGCTTCTTGCTGGTTGTACTTGGTTGTAAGGTAGACAACAGGAAGAGAGGTGTTGGTGTATAATTTTGGGGAGGGTAAACACATCGTTACAACGGTTCGACTTTACTTCTTATTACCTTCATAACTACCACCATAATCCGTTGAATCAGATTTACATGTCGTGAGTTGGTTGGTTTGTATGTGTCTACTTTCTTGTGCCGTTTTCTTTCTTAAACCAAATGACACGTGTACAAATCGAGCAATGATTCAGGAGGTCTTTTTAAAGTATTAGAACAAGGTAGAAAGGGCAAGAAACTTTCAGAGAGCATTTTGACTCATAACACATGCTGGTTATCAGTTCTCCCAGACAGTTCCACGTATTCTAATTGGCAGTGCTATGTCATAATTCTTGAATCTTCTACAATTCTCCATGATTGTTGATTGGCTGTACTGCCTTATGCTTCGAGAACTTTTGATTTCATGATCTATGAGTAATTGAGAAAAGGAGAGAGCAAGAGTGATATTAAGAGACTGAATGTAAGAGTGTTTCAGAGGGGCGCTTTCTTGTTTTGCGATAGGCGTTGACTGTTGAATCGTGAGTCTTCTGTTATAACTGAATACTGTGAACTTGTTATCTCAGTTAACTTTTACTCTCCGTGGATAGATCCATCGACACATCGCGTGCGTATATATATATATATATATATATATATATATATATAATGCTGAACAAATAAGTACTGGGGGGAAAACAAGTGTAGATTAATAATTCTTCCATCATTATAGTAATGACTTGGCAAAGATTAGAAATTAAAAAAAATGTATATTATAAAAATGAAAACCCTTCTCTAGCTGCATGAGGGAACCATTGCAATCCCCTTTGAAGGCAGATATATTTGTATTGCCTGCTCCGAGGCCTTTCGTCTGCTGGATCAGAACTCATCAGGGAGACACGGCTGATCGTGTCTGTGCTCTTGGCGTCAAATAGAGACACACCACAGTCCGTAATTCTGTGGTGTTCTCACCACCAAAGATTCAAAGAAGAATCCAACAGCACCCCGAAAGCAGCCAGCGAAAGGTAGTAGAATAAAATAAAACGAAAGTGTGGAGAGGTAAAAAGTTGCTGAAAAACTAAAAACATTATGCAAACAGTATAAAATGTAGGGGACAATCTTTGAGCCTATGCTTGAGGATCCATTTAAGGATGCAAGGGAGATTTTAAAAAAATGGAACAGTCTGAGTGGTCAGCTCTGCTGTTCAATAACCCAAGCATTGTTAGCGGCTAAGAATTGTGTAGAACAACCTTTACTTGGATCTCCTAAGAGATGCAATCGTCCACTGATTGACCAAACAATATAATGCTGAACAAATAAGTAGTGGGGGAAAAACAAGTGTAGGTTAACAATTCTTCCATCATTATAGTAATGACTTGCAGAGATTTGAAATTAAAAAAAAAAAAAAATATATAAAACTATTAAATTCCAAGGATAAGTACCGCACCATTCCAGCAACTTACAGAGCAGCTTGGTGTTGCAATGACTGCAAGAAATATTCAGTTATAAACAAAGCTAGCTCTTATGTCCTAGATTGAAGAAACAGGGGGAGTTTAGCATTCATATCTGCAGTGGTAGATAATTCTGCCTATCTAACAGTATGTGCTTGAGTGGGTGAATAGGGAAAAATAAAATGAATGCTTCTCAAAATGAGCCTTCAGCAAGCTTATAGTCTCCAAGGAGGAGACAATCTCCAATAGGAAGGAAACTCACTAACATATAACTCCTGGTCAGATACCGATATTTCGAAACCTGATTGTTTCTCCTCAGTGACCGCGGAAAGCGGTAATTTGACTCCTCTGCCTTTCCGGTTTTAAGAAGAATGCTATCCCAGAAAAGGCTGGTGTGCAATACCGTAGTATGTTTGTTGAGTTTTCAAAAAACCAACCAAAGGTGCCACCTAAGAAGCAAAAGGAAATCATGAAAGAGCAAAACAAGCTACATTTTCTTGTGTAAAGTAGGAAATATAAAAAGATAACCTCTTAGACACAAGTACTGAGGGCCAGTTCTTGGAATGAATCCGCAAGGGACTAAAATACAATAAACTATTAAATTCCAAGGATAAGTACCGCACCATTCCAGCAACTTACAGAGCAGCTTGGTGTTGCAATGACTGCAAGAAATATTCAATTATAAACAAAGCTAGCTCTTATGTCTTAGATTGAAGAAACAGGGGGAGTTTAGCATTCATATCTGCAGTGGTAGATAATTCTGCCTAACTAACAGTATGTGCTTGAGCGGGTGAATGGGGAATAATAAATGCTTCTCAAAATGAGAAGGCTCACCACTGCAGATATGAATGTTTATCTCCCCTTATTTCTTCAGTCTAAGACATAAGAGCAAGCTTCGTTTATAATTGAATATTTCTTGCAGTAACTGCAACACCAAGCTGCTCTGTAAGTTGCTGGAATGGTGCTCGGTCACATATCCTTGGAACTTGTTAGTTTATTCTCTCTCTCTCTCTCTCTCTCTCTCTCTCTCTCTCTCTCTCTCTCTCTCTATATATATATATATATATATATATGTGTGTGTGTGTGTGTGTGTGTGTGTGTGTGTGTGTGACCGCATTTTTTCTCTATTGTTTCTTTCCTTTTTTTTTGTTGTTGGTGCTTGTTTGCGCGCGCGCGCATGTGTGTGTGTGTGTGTGTGTGTGTGTGTGTGTGTGTGTGTGTGTGTGTGTGTGTGTGTGTGTGTGTGTGTGTGTTGCTACCGCAGATTCAGTTGATACCAGAAAAGCTGGAAGACAGTCAGTGGAACTGCTCAGTGCCTCATTGGCCACACTTCCAACCCCACCTGGCCTGTAACCTTAGAGTACAGTGCTCTGGGGGAGAAGATGAAGAACGCTGTTGGCACCAGACCTGCGACCCCGACGGCTTCATGGTGGACGACTACTGCTATGTACTGGTCAGACCAACCGTACCACTCGCTCACACCGAGGCCAGGGAGGTCTGCAGAAGGATGGAGGGCCACTTGGCGATGTTCACTTCCAGGGAGAAAATGGAGGCACTGAAGGAGATGGTGTGGGGTCGCAGCCGCAAGTTTGATTTCTATGTGGGACTGAGCACTGTTCCGTTCAGTGCTCCATCACTGTACGTTACTTAATATTCATTTTACCACGAATCCTGCAGTCAACTTTAGTTTCTTCCTTGTTTTTCCATGCTGATCGATGAGGATGAAGATGATAATGATAATGCTATTGAGTACCATTGCAGTCTGGGACGCATGACAGGGCTGTAATATGCGCCTATGTTCATAATGTATCCCGGCGTCAGCCAGGCCTGAGAAATATGGACACC
The DNA here is from genome assembly GCA_033310375.1 of Conus canariensis. NCBI lineage: Eukaryota > Metazoa > Mollusca > Gastropoda > Neogastropoda > Conidae > Conus > Conus canariensis. The sequence continues at coordinate 42,973,981 of CM065741.1, read as the reverse complement.
TGCAGTGTTGGTCAGAAAACTTTCAGCCGTACTCTCAGAGACATCCAGTATATGGATGAATTTCGACTGTGTGATCCCATTCTTTCTATATGAGCCTGTAATAAACACAGCCCTGGTTTAGAGTCAGTCAGGGCAAAAAAATACCTACGGAGTATATTACAATATAAGCTTACATAGCATGGACAAATTTGTTCTCCACAAAAGTCGGCCGACTTTTTCATCCAAAGATCTTATCAATAATGTGACAAATTTCCATTTTTTCCTTCATAAGTGAAATTACTTTTTTGCTTTTTCTTTCAGAAAGGACGGCAATAAATTCCATTTAAATTTGATCATAACTAACACAGTGACTGAGTCTTCGTTTTGATTTTGTCATCATTTTGAATTTGTAATGACCTCACTCCCCCCCCCATCCCCCACCCCCCGACGCCCACACCCCTCCCTCTTACCTTTTAAATTGAAAACAAAATCACAGAACAATTTGAGAGACGGAATGTGTGACTGACTTAAGTCGCAGGAATGCAGTAGCCAAGATGTTGCTGACTGGATGTCAACTTAAAGTATTGAAACTGAAACTGTTCAGTGTTGCCTCTCCGACGGCAGTGCAGACCTGGAACCCTTTCCTGAACTAAGTCGGAAAGACCAGGACAGGAAGAGGAACACAGAGTACAGACACTCAAATCAAATTTACGACTTAGTTATTAAGTCTGCCATTAGCAACGTATGGTGACAATAAAATCTTTCACTAGCAGCGTATGATTACAATCTAGTTAGTAAGTCCTTCACTAGCAACGCGTGGTGACAAACTAGTTATAAAATCCTTCACTAACAGTGTATGGATACAGCCTAGTTAGTAGGTCCTTCACTAGCAACGCGTGGTGACAAACTAGTTATAAAATCCTTCACTAGCAGCGTATGGGTACAGCCTAGTTAGTAAGTCCTTCACTAGCAACGCGTGGTTACAACCTAGTAAATAAGTCCTTCATAAGCAGCGTATTGAGACAATCTAGTCAGTAAGTCCTTCACTATTAGCGTATGGTGACAATCTAGTCAGTAAGTCCTTCACTATTAGCGTATGGTGACAATCTAGTCAGTAAGTCCTTCACTATTAGCGTATGGTGACAATCTAGTCAGTAAGTCCTTCACTAGCAATGTATGGTGACAATCTAGTCAGTAAGTCCTTCACTAGCAGCGTATGGAGACAATCTAGTCAGTGAGTCCTTCACTAACAATGTATGGTGACAATCTAGTCAGTGAGTCCTTCACTAGCAATGTATGGTGACAATCTAGTCAGTGAGTCCTTCACTAGCAATGTATGGTGATAATCTAGTCAGTGAGTCCTTCACTATTAGCGTATGGTGACATTCTAGTCAGTAAGTCCTTCACTAGCAGTGTATGGTGACAATCTAGTCAGTAAGTCCTTCACTATTAGCGTATGGTGACATTCTACTCAGTAAGTCCTTCACTAGCAACGTATGGTGACAATCTAGTCAGTAAGTCCTTCACTATTAGCGTATGGAGACAATCTAGTCAGTAAATCCTTCACTATTAGCGTATGGTGACAATCTAGTCAGTAAGTCCTTCACTATTAGCGTATGGAGACAATCTAGTCAGTAAGTCCTTCACTATTAGCGTATGGAGACAATCTAGTCAGTAAATCCTTCACTATTAGCGTATGGTGACAATCTAGTCAGTAAGTCCTTCACTATTAGCGTATGGAGACAATCTAGTCAGTAAATCCTTCACTATTAGCGTATAGTGACAATCTAGTCAGTAAGTCCTTCACTATTAGCGTATGGAGACAATCTAGTCAGTAAGTCCTTCACTATTAGCGTATGGTGATAATCTAGTCAGTAAGTCCTTCACTATTAGCGTATGGAGACAATCTAGTCAGTAAGTCCTTCACTAGCAGCGTATGGTGACAATCTAGTCAGTGAGTCCTTCACTAGCAATGTATGGTGACAATCTAGTTATAAAATCCTTCACCAGCAGCGTATGGGTACAATCGAGTTAGTAAGTCCTTCATTAGCAACGAATGGGTACAATCGAGTTAGTAAGTCCTTCATTAGCAACGAATGGGTACAATCGAGTGAGTAAGTCCTTCATTAGTAACGAATGGGTACAATCTAGTTATTAAGAATTTCATTACCAGCGTATGGAATTTTCGAGTTTTGAGAAATTGTTTCGTCAGCGTACACACGTAGAAATATTCTTGTTATTCCTTCAACATTTTTTTATGATATTGCTTCAACTTCAGCTTTTCTTTAGCTGATGTCACTGTATACATTTTTTTCTGAGAAAAAATCATGTAGTCTGAAAACAATGTAAATAATACATCCGAAAGATTTTCTCCCTACCTAACACTAACATATAATTGGAAGGTCATGGGAGATTCATTTAGTTCATCACATAAGGTGCATTTGAATACATATCTCTGATATCTTTTGAAATGTCGCCCTTGTTTTCAATTAACGTGCACTTTTGCCTGAAATATGTTGTCTGAAATACGTTTCAGACAGAATTGGGAAATTTCGTATCAGATAGTCATTTTATATCACTTACCAATGCTCAAAAATTGTACATGTTGACTATGGTAGTGGCATATCATTTAGCAGTCTTTTATTACTTAGCAGCTGTAGAAAATTGAACACAGTAGTTTTTGCTTGTCTGTGAGCACTTTGCTAACTTTGGACTATAAAAGAATACTAGTAATCATCCAATATATCACTTACACACACAAACACGCAAGTACGCACGCACGCATGCACGCACGCATTGCACACATACACACCAAGCAAACAAACAAAGAAACAAACAATCAAACAAAAAAGGCCTTAACTTTGAAGAGGGACCTTCAAATATTGATTGCATCAAGCTGGTTCGAGTGCTTTTTGCACGAGTTTGTTCCTCCGTACCCTAAAATCGATCGACAGATTGATAGGACTGGAAGTTTGATATTCGTTTGTATGATGTCGCTGACAGAGTTATACAAACCAATGAAATAACTAACTGGTGTTGTTTATAACACAGGTACCACGGCACCTTACAATACCATGATGGGACTACGGCCTTCGCTGCTCCTGCCATATACCTCGGTGTGTGTGTGTGTGTGTGTGTGTGTGTGTGTGTGTGTGTGTGTGTGTGTGTGTGTGTGTGTGGGGTGAATGTGTCTAAATGTGTGTGCATGCATGCGTGCGTGCGTGTGTGCGTGCGTGTGTGTGTGTGTGTGTGTGTGTGTGTGTGTGTGTGTGTGTGTGTGTGTGTGTGTGTGCGCGCGCGAGCGCGCGCGCGTGTATGTGTGTGTGTGTGTGTGTGTGTGTGTGTGTGTGTGTGCGCGCGCGTGCGCGTTTGAAAACGGTGAAAAAGAGAGAGAGAGAGAGAGAGAGAGAGAGAGAGAGAGAGAGAGAGAGAGAGAGAGAGAGAGAGAGAGGTGGAGAATTGCAAATGTAAGAGCGAATAATTCGTATTGTCCATATGATTTTCTTGTAAGCCATATCATGTCAGGACCGTTGCTCTTGAACAGACAGAAATCGCTTCTTCCCATTGTGTGGCACTGTGAACATGACTGTTGGTGACTATACTGACCTTACTGAATGTAGCGAAAGACGAACTGTACATTACATATGTGAGCTGTCAGAAAAATCCAACCAATCTGAAGTTCTCCCACTCGTCTCGCTGCCAGACTTGGGGAATGGAACCACCTTCCCACACCAACTTTCCTCATCTTTCATTCGCTGTCCTCACCAGCACTGGACCTTCAAATTTCTGGCTTGTGACGTCGAAAGTGGCTGCCTGGCCACAGATGACGTCACAGATCCTGCATGGGACACGTCACTTTCGTCATGGTGCGAAGCGCCCCCCACTTTATTTCCATTGTACTTTCTCTGTGAGCGGGAGAAGCAAGTTGTGCCGTTCACTCTGGTGTGCGATTCTCGAGAGGACTGTTATGATGGCGGTGATGAAAAGTTCTGCACCTATCGGCCGTGTCCACCCCACGCCCCCATTCCGTGCGGAAACAGTGGACAGGTGAGTCACTTCGAATGAGACTGTAAAACGAGGCTCCGTGTGTGAACGGACGCATGACATCTTGCAGGCACGTAAAATCCCATCACTTTCGGAAGAAAAGGCGAGTTTGGCTGTTGGTGTGGATGACACATAGCATGCACCCTGCGTGATAAAATGGAAAGAATGAAGGAAGTAAGGAAATTGAGTGAACGATATTGACTGGACGATAAAGGAAACGACTGAATGAAGCGCCGACAGGCAGCTTTTCAGTTGGCACTACCCAGGTAGGCAGCCCGTTGTGTACACGACAGTGTGGATGTCAGCGCCTGTAACGTTTGGCAGGACGCTTTATAAATGCTATCTTGTTGTTGTTGTTGTTGTTGTTAGTAGAAGTGGTAGTAGTAGTGGTAGTAGTAGTAGTAATGTTGTTAGTATTATTAATGCCAAGATAAGGTAAGACGGCAACAAGGTATGGCAAAGAGTTGTCCTGTTTGTACATATACAAGAGGTACACTTCTGTGCAAAAAGGTGACTTTTCGCGTGTCTCAACTGAAGACCAAAGCACCACCAAGCAGTTCCGTAATGATTGAATTGATACATTTACTCCCAAACAAGTCTCCTACAGCCTCCACACATCAGTTCTGAACGCACGGTGTATGCAAGCCATTTCTCTATACATGAGAGTGTTGATAACCTATGGACACGCGCGCAAAGGTATGACCAAACAGGCTATGACCAAACAGCCTCACAGGCAGACCTTATCACGTCATTGCGATGAACTATAGAGGTGTCGTTCAGTTTGAGCTAGCTCCTCAATACCAGCTAACAGAAGCCAATGTAGGTAAAGAACTGGAGAGGTTATTCGACTCGCATGTGAGGAACATGTGGAGTAGCAGACTGAAAGGCAGAGAGAAGGTGGGGGAGGAGGAGGACATATAGACACAATTCCGCTAAGAACACCTCAGAAAAACACATCGACTCTCTCTCTCTCTCTCTCTCACACACACACACACACACACACACACACACACACACACACACACGCACACACACACACACACACACACACACACACACACACACACACGCACGCACACACGCACGCACACACACTTACACATACACACACACACACGCGCGCGCGCGCGCGCGCGCACACACACACTTACACACACACACACTTACACACACACACACACACACACACACACACACACACACACACACACACACAACCTGTCTCTGGTATGTGGTATGTTTGAAGGCAGCGAGTCATTGGCGTCGAACTTTTCACACAGTCTGCGCATCCTTCACCTGTCAAACGTACCCATGCCTCACCTGTCTGCCCAGGTGTTGAAGGGGCTCCCCGCTCTGACCGTCCTCAACCTGTCAGACAGTGGTGTACAGCAGGTGACCGGGGTGCTGCCCACACCACAGCTACAGACACTGGACGTGACAGGCTGCGGGCTGCACCGACTCCCACGTCACTGGCTCAGCTCCCTGAACAAGCTGCGCTCTGTGTACACACGACGTCCCCACGCTGTGCTGCAATCAGCACCTGCCGACAGGCTTCAATCTTCGACACTGTCACTCCCCTGTCTCACCCCTCACCTGCCACAGTCTGCTGCGTTCGTCTGCCCTACTCGCTATGACAGCAGTCTTGGCAGCGTTGGTTCTACTGGGCAACCTGTCAATCCTCTTCCTCCTCAGAAGACCACAACACGTGGAGAGGAGAATGGACACCAACACTGGAGTTGTCCTCTTTATGTCACAGCTGTCCGCATCGAACCTGGCGATGGGCGTGTATCTGTTGGGGCTGTGTCTGGCTGACCAGCTGTTCCATGGTCAGTACCTGTGGGAGGACAGGTGGTGGAGACATAGTTCCTGGTGCGCTTTGTCCAGCTTCCTGTACTTGCTGTCTGTCCAGGTGTCTGCCTCTATCTTGACGTGTCTCACAATGAATCACTGTTGGAATCTGGCCCGGCCAGACCTACAGGTGTGGGGCAGAAGACAGGTGGTCAGCTTCAGCGTGCTGTGTTGGGGGATGGGCTTAATTCTGTCCCTTGCAGCACATCTTTCTCCTTGGTCTTTCCACCATCAAACCAGCTTTTGTGTTCCTTTCCCAGTGAATCATGTTCCAAATGCTCTTCACACAGACACGCGCTTTTTTGTCGTGTTGAACACTCTGCTGATGGGACTGACACTGGCAGGTCAGGTGTACATCTACAACGCTGTTCATGCCGACCCCATTGTGTTTCTGGTCGACCCTCAAAGATCTCACCGGCTGAACTTGGCTCGTCGTACCATTAACATTTCAGTGACTGACGCCTGCGGCTGGTTTCTGGTGGGTATCCTGGTGTTGCTGCTGCCTGCACAGCAGTCCACGCCTCAGGGAATCCGTTCTGCTGTGACAATGTTCGTCCTGCCTGTCAACATGGCGCTGAATCCTGTTCTGTACATGCTGAACTTGGCCTGGGAGCAACAGAAAAACACCCAGATACAGCGCGTCCTGCAACGTTTGGGCCGAAAGTTCAGCAGCAAATGAACAACACAAAAAATGAACTTTCTTTGCCTCTCACAGACCGTATACTTCATGATTTTCCAATTTTTTTCCCGCCCAAATTGGCATGGTTTAAAAAAAAAAATCACTTATAAGGTTGTAGCAGAAATTCCTGTGCATCATGTTAATGCCAAGAATACCTTCGGCCAAAAATGTATCTGATTTTTTTTTTATTCACCCACATTTCCCTGAGGGAAAATACAATATTTTTTACTAGTCTCGGAGCTTCTGAAAACAAAAGCGGGCAGCGTGCGTTTAGATTTTCGTGTGCTTGCCTGAAATCAAAGCTCATGAACTGGCGCACAACAGGAAAGCACTTAAAGGTGTGCACAGGAACTGAGACAGCTTTTCCTTGGACCAGATTCTCTGCAAAGTATTTCTTTGTTCCCTGGCATTAGCAGAACAGAAAGTTGTTGCTCTCTACATACACCGGCTTTCAGTTCTTTGCCGCCATTTTTTATCACAGATCTGGGCCAGGTGCCCCTGCTTATGTGTCCCTCTTACTCCCCTCTTGCCACCCCCCCCCCCCCCCACCCCATTTTTTTTTAAACTACGTAAAACAAAATTCACTGACGTTTGTGATCACAACGAAAAGAACAGGTATAATTTGAATATACATCTGTCATTGTCATCGACGTTCGTTTTCCTTGTCAATGACGATGAGCCAGTCTGCATTCCAGTCACGTAAATTACATTACAAAGGAATGATTTCAATGTGTTCTGTTGTAAACTGCATGGACAACTGAAGCTCCACTTGCTGTGTGAGACTGCAAAGAAATGATAAATGAAATGGATTACGTTTAACATGAAAAAAAACAAACTTTCCTCATTCAAAGTAGTGACTGACCAAATGGTCTGTATCTCTCGTGAATAAAACATCTATCAATCAAAGTAGCCATATATTAAACAGGCGGTTTTCATATAACTAAAGCATCTTTCAACCAACGTAGATGGAACGGGGTGTGCCTCCCATGAATAAACCAGCAATCAAACAACAACATAAAAATGATACGTGACATGGGAATTTCCACAGCATGTTTCAAACATCCACTCATGGAATTACGGAAAAGGAAGTGGACCGTGCCTCATGTTAGCTCAGCTTCCATGCACTCTGCACTGGGGGTTAGGGACCTGTGCGTTTTAGGCAAGGCACAGCCTGGTCAAGTTTCTAAATAGAGTTCAGCACAGTGGAGACACCAAGATTATTAGAAATAAAGGCCAGAAAAGAGAGAGAGAAAACAATGTTGTTTATAGCCCAGTCGATCGCAAAGGGCCATGTTAGGGCTGTCACCTCGTCAGCACAACATGAGACGCCCATGTAATAACAAAATTTCGGCAGCGCCAGGAAAAACGGAAAATATTGGCAGCAGAAGGGTATCTGGGTTTTATGACGTGGACGCGGCCTGGCCCCCTAAGAGCTAAGTTTAGGGCCAAAAGACTTCTCCGAGGGGGGAGGGGGAGGAAGGGGGCGGGGGGGGGGGGGGGGG
>CM065741.1:42947672-42960172 GCA_033310375.1 Conus canariensis | reverse complement strand
GCCAACATCCTGCAGGGCGGCCAGTGCCTGCTGGCCAACCACCACTTCATCATCTACGGCTCCATCTTCGCCTTCTTCATCCCCCTGACCATCATGGTCATCATGTACGCCCTCACCGTGCGCATGCTCAACAAGCAGGCCCAGCTGTGCCGGGGGGAGGCCGGGGACGGTGGAGGGGGCGTGGGGGGCGGAGGGGGCCGGGGCCGGGGCCAGGACATGGCCATCCGCCGCTCCACCAGCCGCAAGCAGTGGCAGCGCGGGACGCGCCACACGGTGGTGGGGGCCCCGGGCACCTCCTACCGCAAGGAGAAGCTGGCCGTCACCAGCTCCTACCCCCTGGGCTCCACCAGCCCCCAGTTCACCCAGCGCTACCAGGCCCTCACCAAGCGCAACACCCTGCCCCGTTACCACCAGGAACGGGAGGCCCCCAAACCCCAGGAGGAGTTCGAGTACTGCAACGGGGACGGAGAGCACTGCCAGGGCAGTGACGAGGCGCTAGACAACGGCTCGGCTTCCGCCGCCGCACGCCGCCGCCGCCGCCAACGGTAAGTGGTGGCGCTTTGCCAAGAAGCCGGAGCCCCCGAGGTCCCCGGAGGAGGAGGAGTCTCCGCGCCTGAAGGACATGGTGCAGAAGCAGCACGTGGCGGTGAAGGCGGCCAACATCCTGCTGATGCGCAGGGACCTGATGCGCAAGGAGAGCAGCTCGGTGCAGACGGAGCAGCGGGCCTCCAAGGTGCTGGGCGTGGTGTTCATGATCTTTGTGGTGTGCTGGGCGCCTTTCTTCCTGGTCAACATCCTCACCGTGCTGTGCGCCGACTGCTACTTTCCCCCCACCCTCTTCACGGTCTTCGTCTGGCTGGGCTACGTGTCCAGCACCCTCAACCCCATCATCTACACCGTCTTCAACAAGGTCTTCAAGCTCACTTTCCTCAAGCTGCTCTGCTGCCGCTACTCCCACCTGCACCGGGGCCGGCGCCGCAGCCAGAACCACCACCATCACAACAACCACGCTCTCCACAGCACGGCCATCGGCATGGTGGCTCGCAACGGCCACGCCCGGTCCAGCTCTCACCGGGGTCTCGTCATCTGCAACCCCATGTGCCGGTTGGAGGAGGGCAGTAACAGCAACGTGGACGAATCCATGTGTTGAGTGTCGTTTAAGGTTCACATGTGATCACCGTCACCGGGTCCGCGTGACGACTGTGATTGGGTCCATCTGATACCTGTCCATGTGTCTGTCTCATGCCTGTCACAGTGTCCGTACACCGACTTTATCACAACTATGACCTTGGGTCTGTGGGGACTGCTGAACAACGTGTCCTTCCCCGCACCACAGCGAGGATGTGGTCCCAACAGTGGGACAAACCCTAAGATCTGGCCCCAGGCACCTGCCAACAACCCTCACAGGTTGGAGACACACTGGTGCAGCGTTGTTCCCCTTTGCAGTGCCCCCAGCGGCCCTGGCGGTGTCCTGGGCCAGTGACAGTGACTGTTTCACAACACTCACCAATCTGCTGACGAAGACAGAGTGGAAGGAAGGACTGTGATAAACAGAGTCTCTGTGCTGCCGAGTCCTCTGGGACCTGGGCTTTCAGATCCACCATCTTACACTACGGGTTCAGAACGAGTGCGTGCAAAGGGAGAAAAAGAGAGAGCGAGAGATGATCTCTGTATTAGAACATCGCGGCATGGGACGTGCTATAACTGTTGTGCATTAAACACAATTACTCGTGATGTTGTTGTTGCTGTGGGTTGTTTTTTTTTTATCCAGAGGAACTCGAAGGCCATTCCAGCGCTAACATCAGAATTGACAAACTTCAACTCCTGTTCAAAGCTGTGTTGTTTTCATTTTGACTACAGGGATTAGGGGGTGAGGGTGGGGGGGGGGGGGGGGGGATGAGGGAGGTATCACATTATGTCATCCAACAGAGGAAGAGTCTAGGGTGGTGATTCAGCCTCTGGACAGTGGAGCATTTCAAGGCACCAGACAGAGGAAACCAAATGACTGTAGAGCTGCTATCAGGAAAACCATACACGAAAAGCGCAGTCAAAACCAAACAGCACACGCGTGCGCGCGCGCGCACGCACGCGCGCACACACACACACACAACACACACACACACACACACACACACACACAGGTGGGCGAACGCAAAAAGTGACATTGAAGAAGAAGAAGAAGGAGAAATATCCCCCCAATTACGCCGTCTCTAACGTTCGTTCTGCTTTTTAAAATGTGCGCAAGTTTTCCTGTACAACAACAATAACAGTCACACTAAATGATATCAATCAACAAAAGGAAGACACAAACAACTTGAATCATCCACATGAAAGGAGACAGAAAGGGAAAGAGGACTGGGTGGAGGCGAAAGGGGATGAAAGGGTGGATGTGGTGGTTGGGGCGAGGGAGGAGGAGCACTCTTATTACACAGATATCTGAGGCTCCCCCCACCCCCCTTCCAATCTTATTACTGCTTACGTGTACTGTGACATGTTGGAAATAAAGGTCTCTTTAATTAAACCAGTACTCGTCCAAGTCGGACCGTGAACTCATACACTGTCTCTCACGAGATCTGACATCACACACTCTCACTAGCTGACCTCAAACACACTATCACTCACGAGATCTGACCCCACATACTCTCACTAGCTGACCTCAAACACACTATCTCTCACGAGATCTGACATCACACACTCTCACTAGCTGACCTCAAACACACTATCACTCACGAGATCTGACCCCACATACTCTCACTAGCTGACCTCAAACACACTATCACTCACGAGATCTGACATCACACACTCTCACTAGCTGACCTCAAACACACTGTCTCTCACGAGATCTGACCCCACATACTCTCACTAGCTGACCTCAAACACACTATCTCTCACGAGATCTGACATCACACACTCTCATTAGCTGACCTCAAACACACTATCTCTCACGAGATCTGACATCACACACTCTCACTAGCTGACCTAAAAACGCACTCTCTCTCCCAAGATCTGACCTCACACACAAGCTGACCTCAAACACACTGTCTTTCACAAGATCTGACCTCACACACTAGTTGACCTCAAACACACTCTCTCTCCCAAGATCTGACCTCACACACTAGTTGACCTCAAACACGCTGTCTTTCACAAGTTCTCACCTCACACACTCTCACTAGTTGTGACCTAAAACGTTGTCTGTCACTTCAGACATCTTCCCTCAAAACCGGAAGACATGCGAGACCGGCAGGATTCCATCTCAAAGATCTCCTGACTGGCTGAACACGCCCAAACTCAACGCATGATGCATCTCAACGATCTCCTGATTGGCTGAACACGTCCAAACTCAATGCATGATGCATGAACGAATGTGTGGCAAAGCACTCTAGAGTGAGGCTCTGTTTTCGGTCCTGTTTTCTGGTGTGTCTGCGTGTCTGCCCACCCGCAAAGTTTAACCCCCCCCCCCCCCCACCACCACACCACCACCACAGCATGCTGACGGACTTCCATGAATCAATGTCACGTTAACATTGATGTACTTGTGCTATCTCGTTCTCCACGTCATTCATTGCAGCCTCCCGATCCACAGCCTCACCCTGTCTGGTACTGGCTCCACCCCGGCACCCCACCGCCAGCCATAAATTATCAGGTACTCCTGCGGCAGGCGGCCAGAGAGAACACTGCACTGCTGCCGAGTCACTTCGGTGGTGTTCAGCGGTGCCTGTTCTGATCCAGCATACGCAGGACACCGCCAACTGGGACCCTTACTGAATGAAGATAATTTGGCTGGTCGCAAAGCCAGTATGAGTCAGCGCCCCCTTGTGGAGGGCGCCACCACTACATGTATCCATTGACAGTCCACAGAGACTTGAAAAGAGACTTCGACAGAAACTCAGCCACGAGATGAAAGAAGAAAACTGAGGTCACCATCAGGGGGCAGGTGGAGCAGCCACAGAGTGTTCACTTGAAAAACAATGACCAACGAGGCTGAGGACGACGATGGGGGGATGCTGTGGGGCCCCATTTTGGTCTGACACTACACGGCTATCTTTCACGTTTCATTCCATGGACCGTATTTGTATCCCAGCATGAACCGTGCCCAAGAGATACAGACCCCTAAAGGAGTTGATCAGGATATTTAAGGACCCATGATTGTGAAACCATCAACCGACACACACACACACACACACACACACACACACACACACACACACACGCACGCACGCACGCTCACACGCACTCTTTCACACCACACACACACACACACACACACACAGAGAAGAGAGGAGAGAGGAGAGAGAGAGAGAGAGAGAGAAGAGAGAGAGAGAAAAGATCTTTGGCATTATCTATGAACACATCTTCATGAAGCGTATGCAGAGTTAAACGCACTTTTCACTATAAACTGTGTGCAAACCGAGCCTAAAGAGTAGGGCGGCGGTGAGGAGTGGTGGTACACAGGCCTGCAAGATGACCGCGAAGACCACATGGAGAGGGGGGGGGGGGGGGGGGGCGAACAGGCTCATCAGACCAAACCATCAAAGGCCACATAACCCAGCACCTATTGCAATGCCAACACCACCCGAGCTCCCTGGATCGAGCTAAAAACTCCGTCCGCTGAACAGCGCAAGAACCATGTCAAAATAAAAAAAACAAACTTTGGAACATGAACCCCCACCGCTACTACGCCCCTCTTCTGATGACGGGGCACACAAGTCCCGGTATCATAATTCACGACACAGTGACGAGGTTAATGCTTTTATAATGTATGCTTGTGCGCGTATGTGTGACATCAGCATCGGTAAGGTGTTCGGGAACAAACTAGCCGACCCCCCCCCCCCTTCCTTCTTCTCCTCCCCCACCCCATCTGTCCTCAAACTTCACCTGATGACGTAGGCGTGCACACACAAAAGCTGAGGAATGCGTTCTCTACCGATATGAAGCAGGCCGACACAACCCATAGACCGGAGATCTTCAATCTGGTTTGGTTAAAGGATGGGGGTGGGAATGGAGACAGACGGGGAAGCAGAGACAGACAGACAGACAGACAGACAGAGACTCAAGACGATTTATTCATGATTAGGTCACTGCCTCTCAAGAAGGGGTGCTAGCATGTACAATCACAAAAGCAGCCTAAGGACTACACACAGACATAACCAATACATGTTCATAAACTATTCTAAGGCAACATAGAACACCGCAATTTGAATGCTTTAAATAGATAAATCGACAAATTTCTGACTGTTTGTTCACAAGTACACGCCAAAAGAAGTGCTAATCTGAAGTGATTTGGGACTTTATAATACTTCAAAGGTATATACTGAGCTCTTAATTTTTCCAGGACAGGACAACATAACACAAAATGAACTTCACTTTCTATCTCCTCTTTGCAGAGTTGACAGTAGAAAGAAACTCGTGGAGAGCGTGGCAGCAGAGAGTCCTCAGAAGAGAAGCCCCCTTCAAGCAAGTGTTTCGGCCCTTATCTCCTGACACTCTAGGGGGGTTGGGCCACACCCGGTTCATGACTCCGGATGTCCCTCTGCTGCCCCCTTTTTTTTTTTTTTTTTTTTTTCCCATCTTGGGACGAGCCATGGCTGGGATTCGAACCCATGACCCTCTGGACATGCTCATTTTCCACTTAATGACTCGCGCTTTAACCACTGAGCCACAGGGACACCTGATATTTGTAGGGAAATTAAGCCTTATGAAGTTCACTTTTGTTCCTCCTTGACCAGATCCAGCTTGAACACCTCTCTGCCGCTTCTGCCATTGCTTTCAGGGCTCTGGTTTTTTCCTTCCCTGCAACTGAGAGCTGTTTCATGAGGCTGTATGCAGACGTTCCTACAAACCCCCTAGCTCCAATTTCTGCAGTGAGGACTTTGACCTGATAGCCTTCTCTCCTCAGGCTGTTTGCCAGATCAGCATACTTTTCAGTCTTGTAGATTTGAGCTGCCTCCATTCTGTTCTCATATGGCACCGTGAGCTCGATCATGATCAGCTGCTTGGTTGACTTAGAGTGGACTACTATGTCTGGTCTCATGCCACTCTTGCTGATGATCTCTGGGTGACTCTTCCATTCTGGGAGGTCTGCAGTGCACTCCCAGTCATCTGCCCCGTCCAGCAGACTCTGCCTGCATGTTTCGAGTGGCACTGTTGTTCTTGGCCATGATTTGCTGCCTCCTGCCGTGAAGAATGTTGCGGGTGCTTTTGGAGTCCTGATTTTCCCTTTTGTGGTGTTGGTACTAGCCCAGACTACTTGTACAATCTCTTTGAGCACTTGGTTGTGCCTCCATGTGTACCTTCCTTGAGCCAGGGCTACTTTACATGAGCTTAGGACATGCTCCACTGTTTGTTTTTCATGGCAGAGGGGGCATGCAGGATCGTCTGTTTTCCCCCACTTCACCAGGTTTGCATTTGAGGGCAGAAGGTCATATGCAGATCTGAGAATGAAGCTGATCCTGAGAGGGGCCATGTGCCAAATGTCATTCCAAGTGAGACTTCTTTGGAGTGCATTCTCCCACGTTGTCCATTGCCCTTGCTGGCTCTGCTGGACTGCTTTTTGGAGTCTTTTTTGGTCTTCTTCTTTTCTCATCTCCTGAATCATCATGTCTCTTTTGGCTTTTCCTTTGGCCTTTGACCACCATTCAGTTTTGGTCACCCCCAGTCCTTGTCTGTTGGTCTGTGTGTGTCCTGTTATTTCTCTGATCTTGAGACTTTCTTTTGCAGAATCCATCGCCTCTTGAACTTTCCATTTTCTGCCTGTCTTCAGCTGGGGCTTGATTGCTTCTACCACCTTGTCTCCTGAGTCCTCCAGCATACTTTGAAGTCTGATCTTCCCTGCTTTGTATTCCTCCAGGATGGATTTCAGTGGTAGTTTCAGCTTTGCTTGGTGACAGTACAGCGCTATGTCAGTCAGACAGGGTGGGACACCAAGCCATTTCCTTGTGAACTTGTTGATTTTGGCTTCCATTGCCTCCACTATGCTGGTGCAGATGTCGTATATCATCAGAGGCCATAGGAGCTTTGGTATCAGCATGAACTGCAGACACCAGACCTTGTATTTGCCAGGGAGCCCACACTGGTCAATGGTCTCCAAGCCTTCCTCCGCCATCTGCTTGGTTTCTTTTGCTCTTTGTGTGTCTTTCAGCGTATCATCATACCATCTTCCAAGGCTCTTGACTGGTTCTTCTGTGACTGTTGGAATGGCCTGGTTGGCAACACTGAAGACCACAGATCCGGCCACTTTTCCTTTCCTCAGTGAGAGACTCCGTGATTTCTTTGGCTTGAACTTCATTCTGGATGAGGCAACTATGTTGTCCAGCCTCTCCAGCACATGACGTGTCTCGTCTTCTCTGGATGAAATCACTGTAGTGTCATCCATGAAGGCCTTGAGAGGAGGCATCTTGTATCCATCGCCAAGGTCTGTTTGTCTCGCGTTGTTTGTTGCTGCTTTCAAGATGAGTTCCATTGCCAGCACGAACAGTATTGGGGAAATTGCACAGCCCATTGCAATACCCACTTCCAAGTTGATCCAGTCTGTTGTGTACTCCTTGGTAGAGAACCGCATTGAGAAGCCATTGAAGTACTTCTTGAGCATGTCGCGGATGTTCTTTGGCACATGGTACATCTCAAGAGCCAACTGTGTCATCTCATGGGGCACAGATCCATATGCGTTTGCCAGATCAAGCCACACTACGTCCAGATCTCTCTTTTCTGTTTTTGCTTTTTGGATTGCGTCCCAGATCATTGTGGCGTGTTCTACACAGCCAGCCACGCATGGGATGCCACCTTTCTGGACTGACACATCCAAGTACTTGTTTTCCATCAGGTACTTGGTCAGCCTTGCTGCCATGACAGAGAAGAAGATTTTCCCTTCGACGTTCAGTAGTGATATTGGCCTGAACTGGCTGATGTCACTTGAGTTTTGCTCTTTGGGGATGTACACACCATCTGCCGTCATCCACTGGCCGCTGATCTTCTGGTTTCTCCAAGCCGATCGCAGCAGCCTGTGGAGCCACTCCAGCACCTTGGGACATTTCTTGTAAAGCTGGTAAGGTATTCCGTTTGGCCCTGGTGATGATTTGGCTCTGGCTTTGTCGACCACCTTCTTGATTTCCGCCAACGTTGGAGGCTTGCCATTGAACTGTTCCTCAGGGTTGGTTGGCCACACCAGACCTTGAATGTCGAGTGGTGCTTTGCTCTGTGGGTCAGAGTATGTTTTCCTCAGATGCTGCTCAAGAACTCCTTTTTCCACACTTAGGGTCCCAGATTTTGGCTGCTCAAACAGTGTTCTGGCAAACTGGAAGGGGTCTCTGAAGAAGCGCTCTTGTGTCTTCTTCTTTTTGCTCTTCCTCTTCCTCGCAGATTCCGCTTTGCTGAGGGCGCTGTGTTTTTCTTTCAGGTCTTTCCACAGTTTTTCCAAGCCTTGTTTTTCAGCTGGCAGTGCGGTCTTCATTTGCATCTTGAGGTTTTTCTTTTGGACCCTGATCTTGTCCATCTTTTCTTGGCGTCTGGATTTCTTTGGAGGTGTTTTCTCTTTGGGTAGTTTTGCTCCATAGGCGTCTCTACATGTGGCATACACAATGTCCCCATATGTGGCTAGTTTGTGTTCCAGGGTGCTTTTCCCTATCAGTGCATCGAGTCTTTGGACGATTTTTGCATCCAGTTTCTCCCAATCTTCAGTTTCGTTTGCTCGTGGCAGGTTGAGTTTCAGGCGCCTGGCATCGAGGGCCTGTGCAAATTCCTCATCCGAACCAACAGCGTGGATGTCCTTGGCACTGTGGTTTAAATCCTGGCCTTGGTCTTCCGACGTCTTATCTGCTGATGCAGTGCGCTGCTGCTCATTCAGATGAGTCTTCACACATCCCATCTTTGTTCTGTGGATCTTCATGCCACGGGTGGTAGCGAAACGCTTTCCACAGACACATGGATATTCCATTTGGTCCATGTTCATAGTCCGTTTGGGATTTGCAGTCATGATTGGTTGAGCACCGATGGATTCATCATTCTCTCCCCCTTTCGGTGAATCCTGGGAGCATCTTTTCCTTTTATTCTTAGTAGCCACATGTTTAAGGCAAAGTGGGGAGCCAGCCCACAGAGCCCTTGGTTCTGGTCTTTCCCAGTGTCCTCCGGTCTTTCCCGGACGTCCTCCGGCCTATTCCCGGAAGTCAATGGTTTACCCATGCATCAGTAGAAAGAAACTCGTGGAGAGCGTGGCAGCAGAGAGTCCTCAGAAGAGAAGCCCCCTTCAAGCAAGTGTTTCGGCCCTTATCTCCTGACACTCTAGGGGGGTTGGGCCACACCCGGTTCATGACTCCGGATGTCCCTCTGCTGCCCCCTTTTTTTTTTTTTTTTTTTTTTCCCATCTTGGGACGAGCCATGGCTGGGATTCGAACCCATGACCCTCTGGACATGCTCATTTTCCACTTAATGACTCGCGCTTTAACCACTGAGCCACAGGGACACCTGACATAATAAATCTGCATTGCTATGGGGTCGGTGACGATAATAGTGCACTGCAATTTCAGAAATACCGAGTCTGAATCTAGAAGTTACGTATTTTAGATGTCTGTCCAGATTCAACGATAGGTTTCAACATTAGGCGCAGTGCAAAAAAGATCTGTACACGTTAAATCTTTCGCTATTACTCACATGATAATCCCATTCTTGCCATCTGCATGCAATCAATCTATCTCTAAAAATCCGAAGAAAAATCATCAGAAAGAGAGACAGACAGACAGACAGACAGACAAAGAGAGAGAGAGAGAGAGTGGGGGGGGGGGGGGGCAGACAGAGACATGGGAGCGTGGGAAAGGTGGGATGGGGGGTAGGGGGTAGGGGTGGGGACTCGGTTCTGCACCCCAACATCACACGCACAGGCCCCCTATCTCTCCACGTCCACGCCAACTGCATCGCCACCTCTCTCCCCACCCTTCCCCCTCCACTTCAAGACATCCCTTTCTCTCCGCCCCCTTGCTCCCCGCCTCCTTCTTCCACCAGTGACCCAAACCATCGTCGGAGAAGCAGTGAGCCGATCCCGTCACTGGACCCAGGATTTCCGTTGAGCCGATACAGCCACACCTTAGTGCCTGAGACGGTGGCCTGAGTAGACAGACAGTGACACTATGGGGGTATGTATATACTGTCTGCTCACGGATTGTCAGGCGGCTCTGTCCGCTAACGGCTTCCTGTGCTTCCTGGCCCTGGCCGCTGCGCGGTCTGTCTGTTTGTCCCCCCCCCCCCCCCTCTCTCTCTCTCTCTCTCTCTCTCTCTCTTCCCGTCTGTCAATGTGTGTGACACCCGCTTGATCTGCTTGATCTGCTTGATCTGATCTGATCTGATCTGATCTGTCTCTCTCTCTCTCTCTCTCTCTCTCTCCTCTCTCTCTGGATCCCACCTCTTGTTGTCAGTCACCGTACTGATCCTCTACTCGCCATGCAGTTCTCCAAGGAAGTCTAAATACTTGCTTTTAACCCTTGTGATACCATATGTTTCGGCACCTCGAAAAGAAATCGCGCCGTGCACTCTTCTAAGTAAGACTAATTACTTGCTTTTAACCCTTGTTATACCATATGTTTCGGAACCTCGAAACGAAATCTTTCTTCTCAGCAAAATTCGCGGATTCCAGCGAAATTCGAAACCGAAAATTCTTGAATTACTTTTTCGGAGAAAGAACAAGCAAGCAAACAGATACAGACATTTGACGAAGACAGATTTGTCTACGCTGCAACTGCTTTGCACCGTGTTTCATAACCCTTACTGTGCACCCTGTTTTGTATCTTTGCTTGTGTTTTGGCTCTTGTGCACACAGTGTGTTTAAAATCAAGTGCACGGGCACACCAATCATTGTTTGCGGGATTACAAATGACCGTTTTCAATGTGATGTCCTGGAGAACTAACACCCCCCACCCCCTCCCCCTCCCTACATGTTCAAGACATACATAAAATTCCTTCGACTCATCTTCCATGCACAGTTTCACACTGGCATCACCGGACAGATAAATTTCGGTATGAGATCGATTAAAAACAAACAACAACAACAACAACAAACATTCAGCAGAGTCTTGAGGGGGAAAATCCAACAAAGCGAGCAAAGTGGGTTGGTTATACGTCTTTACAAGGAGGAAAGTTGGGGGTCAGCCGATGAAATTTCATTCGAAGACTGTTTACATGGGATAATTGTCTGTCTCTGTTTACATGGGGTACTTGTCTGTCTCTGTTTACATGGGGTATTTGTCTGTCTCTGTTTACATCGAGTATTTGTCTCTGATTATATGGGGTACTTGTCTGTCTCTGTTTACAGAGGGTACTTGTCGATCTCTGTTTACATGGGGTACTTCTCTGTCTCTGTTTACATGGAGTATTTGTCTCTGATCATATGGGGTACATGTCTGTCTGTTTACAGGAGGGTACTTGTCCGTCTCTCTTTACAGGGGGTACTTATCTGTCTCTGTTTACATGGAATATTTGTCTCTGATCATATGGGGTACTTCTCTGTCTCTGTTTACATGGAGTATTTGTCTCTGATCATATGGGGTACATGTCTGTCTGTTTACAGGAGGGTACTTGTCTGTCTCTGTTTACAGGGGGTACTTATCTGTCTCTGTTTACATGGAATATTTGTCTCTGATCATATGGGGTACTTCTCTGTCTCTGTTTACATGGAGTATTTGTCTCTGATCATATGGGGTACTTGTCTGTCTCTGTTTACAGGGGGTACTTGTCTGTCTCTGTTTACATGGAGTATTTGTCTCTGATCATATGGGGTACTTGTCTGTCTCTGTTTACATGGAGTATTTGTCTCTGATCATATGGGGTACTTGTCTGTCTCTGTTTACAGGGGGTACTTGTCTGTCTCTGTTTACATGGAGTATTTGTCTTTGATCATATGGGGTACTTGTCTGTCTCTAGCTCTGTTTACAGGGGGTACTTGTCTGTCTCCGTTTACAGGGGGTACTTGTCTGTCTCTGTTTACATGGAGTACTTGTCTCTGATCGTAGGGGGTACTTGTCTGTCTCTCTCTGTTTACATGGGGTATTTGTCTGTCTCTGTTTACATGGGGTTACTTTTCTGTCTCTGTTTACATGGGGTACTCCGCTCAGTCTGCAGGCGGATGTTGACGTTTACAGCCGGATGCTCTGACCTCAAAGATACTCCACCCAACGTCGACCTGCGAAAGTCAGGAATGAATGGGGCTGAAAGCACTGGTGGAAGAAGAGCCTCATCTTTCTGTCCCGAAAGAAAGCCAGTTATGCTTCCTGCTTTTTGGAACAGTGGGGCAGATCAGAGCCACAAGATGCACATCTGATTCGTACACACAGGTGGGCAGATCAGAGCCACAAGATGCACATCTGATTCGTACACACAGGTGGGCAGATCAGAGCCACAAGATGCACATCTGATTCGTACACACAGGTGGGCAGATCAGAGCCACAAGATGCACATCTGATTCGTACACACAGGTGGGCAGATCAGAGCCACAAGATGCACATCTGATTCGTACACACATG
>CM065741.1:42930172-42942672 GCA_033310375.1 Conus canariensis | reverse complement strand
TGACTGCGTGCTTCACAGCTGTCCTGAGAGACGCAGGAGCCGGAGAACGGCCGGTGACGAGGTGACCAGGATCTAGAAACAGTGACCTGTGAACTCGGCAGGTGCTGGGGAAGAAGGATGTGATTGCTGAACAGCTGCGTGTCGTAAGGGTTAATAATCACTTTTCAGTTTACACTACCATGCTGTGAGAGACAGACAGACACAGACTGATAGACTGACAGAGACAGAGGCAGACAGTCAAGATATACAGGTCTAACGAAAAAAAAAAGAAATGGCACAAGGTGGAAGGGGGTAAGGGTGATCGCTAGCAAACTGCAATATTTCCAAGCAAAGAAAAACAGGAGACAACAAAAGACACGGAAGATGAAAACCAAGCCAACAAACCACCACCACCACATCAACTCATAAAAGCCCTGTAGCGTGTGGCCGGCCACCCCGGCTTGGCGCGGCTTGGTTTTCCGTGTGACCGGGGCGGCAGGTCCATCCAATCTGACTGCATTATTCATTGACCAAGGGTCACCCTCCGTCACCCAAGGAACCCTTCCCCTCCCTCCCTCCCCATGCCAGATTATCGACAATTGGACAGCCATGCGCCGCGCACGCACCGCAACACACTGACACATAAGTGCATGCAAGCATAAAAACAAGCACCCACCACCCTACTCCTAATTGCAGGCATTGCCCACTCGCGTGTTCGATAGTCTGTGTCCATCCAAGCGTTGCGATAGGGGGCGAACAGCAAGGGCGGGGGAGCTGGCACGCGCACACACACACACACACACAGAGAGAGAGGAGAGAGAGAGAGAGAGAGAGAGAGAGAGAGAGAGAGAGAGAGAGAGAGAGAGAGAGAGAGAAACAGACAGACAGACAGACAGACAGAGAGCACAATACACAAATCTTTTGAGTGCATTAAAAAACCAAATAAGCACACACTGGTTTCAAATCTGACCCTAAATAAAGAGAAATCCTGAGATATAAACAACCAGTTTACAGCCATTGATACCATCATCAAGCTGCATGATAAAAAGGCATTGGTAATAGAAAACAACTGCACATGCAAAATACTCTGCAAATGATTGCAGAGAGAGAGAGAGAGAGAGAAAAGAGAGAGAGAGAGAGAGAGAGAGAGAGAGATGAGAGAGAGATGAGAGACAGACAGACAGACAGACAGAAGGACAGAGAAAGAGAGACAGACAGATAGACACAGAGACAGACAGAAAAAGAGAGAGGGAAAACAGAGACATAAAGAGGGAAGAGAGAGAGACAGACAGACAAAACAGATTCAGACAGAGAGGACCAGCATGGGGGGAGGAGGAGGAGGGGGTGGTCGTTGGTTAACGGCACTATTTCCACAGAAAGAAAAACGAAGAGATAAAAAGATACGGATGAGGGAAAGAGAGGGGAAAAAAAAGAAGAAAAGAAAAAGCGAATGAACAACCACCACCACCATTAACTCATAAAAGCCCTATGGCGTGTGTGTGGCCACCACGGCTTGGCGTGCCTTCATTTTCCTGGTGACCTGGGCGGCGGGTCCATCCAATCTGTCTCTATTATTCATTAACCGGGGTCGCCCACGCCCAAGGAACGCTTCCCCTCCCCTCTCATCATACCAGATTATCGACAGCCCGGGACAAGTCGCGCATCCAGCAGACACACACTGCAACACACTGACCCACAAACACACACACCCGCAATGCAACCCACCAACGATCCAGCCCCTAATTGCCAGCCCTGGACATTCGCATGCTCCATCCGAGGGTTGTGATGGGGTGCAATACGGGTGTGGGGGGAGAGAGAGAGAGAGAGAGAGAGAGAGAGAGAGAGAGAGAGAGAGAGAGAGAGAACAAAGAACAAATGAAAAAAAAAACCTCATGTTTCTTTCATGGGAGGATAAAACAAACAAGTAAATCGTGACTGCTTTTTTTTTTTTAAATCTTGCCCTTGACAAAGTTGGTTAAAAAGATAAAATGAAAAGAACGTAAATCAAGTTTTTTTTTTTCCCCCGTATGTCACTCTTCTCTATACCATGGGTAGGAGTATGAATTTTCAGCTATTCTAAAACAAAAAAAGAAAGAAAGAAAGAAAAGAAACAATAAAAGAAAGAAAAAAAACCACCAAACCACCAAACAAACAAAAAACATCAGTTTGTGTAATCGCCTGCAACCAAGCAAAACTCCATCAATTCCATTCCTTTCATCTATTACACCACTGAACGAAGGAAAGTTTCAGCAATGAAAAATCACACCAGCTAGAAAGTTTGATGTACGCTCCTCAGCATGCCTTGTTGAGCATGAACAGACCCACCATACCATCTTCTACACACACACACGCACGCACGCACGCACGCACGCGCGCGCGCGCGCACGCGTGTACACAAACAAACAACTTCAGTGTTTATACTGAAAGACTGTAGACCATGCGATATGGAACGCAGGCAGAGTCGAGGGGGAGGGAAGAGAGGGGGTTGGGGGGAGGGGATGGGGGGCATGGAGGGGAAGAGAGGGGACGGGAGTGGGGGGGGGGAACATGGAGGGGGGAGGGGGAGAGAGAGAAACAGATAAACAGGCAGAGAGAGAGAGACAGAGAGAAAGAGAGAGACAGGGGGGGGGGGGGGGGGGAGTTGCTCGTAAACAACGCAATCTTCTTACAAAGAAAAACTGAAAGAGATATGAAGACATGGAGGAAGGGGAGAACAGTCATAAAGCCCTATGGCGTGGGGCCATCACAGCTTAGCGTGCCTTGCTTTTCCGTCTGACCGGGGCGGCAGGTCCATCCAACCTGACTGCATTATTCATTGACTGGGGTGTCACCCTCACCCAAGGAACCCTTCCCCCTCCCTCCCCCATGTCAGATTATTACTGACCGGTCCGGCAAGTCATGCGCCGCCGCGCACGCATCGCGACACACTGACACACAAGCGCGCGCACGCAACCATCATGCAACCAACCGCCACCCACCACCGCCCTGCCCCCGATTGTCAGCATTGCACGTTTCACGTGCTCTCGAGTCTGTGTCCGTCCAAGCGTGGCAAGGACTGCAGTGAGGGTTGGTGTGATAGCATGGGTGGGGGGGGGGGGGGGGGGTGAGAGAGAGAGATGAACAAACAAACTCTTTGGGTTTTTTTTGTTTAATGAAAGAAGGTACAACAGCAGAGAGCAGTGGAGAGAGAGGGGAGAGAGAGAGAGAGAGAGAGAGAGAGAGAGAGAGAATTTTTTTTTTCTTTTACTGAAAGAAGGTACACAACAGCAGTTTAACAGATGTCATACAAATAACCCCAAAGATATAAAAACCTAAGCCACTGCCATGAAAAAACAAACAAAAAACGCATACAAACCGCACATAGTTCTGGTTTTGCCACACAGCTGCTTTCATGCAAATTGTAAGAGTCAGGCCCAAATACATAGGCTACTACATACCATTCAAACTGTACATGTATTGCAACATGCTGCTACCATTATGCTCACATCCAAATGCATGAACTGACTCGACAAAATTACGTTTTCGTTTTCTTTTAGCTCAGTTTTTTTTTTTTTTTTTTTGGGGGGGGGGGGTTGGGTTTTTTTTTTTTGTCTGTTGGTCTATCTGTCTCTGTATATATTGGTTTGTATAATTATGCTCGTCCACCAATGTCCGTTTTTTTCTGGGTTCTTTTTAACCATCATGCATTTAGTTCTTACAGTTTCTTTGGAGAAGACTTGACCTTATCTGCTCGTCCTCCCGTGTTCCGACGCACATCCAGCCCAAGGGAAACAACCCCTTTCAAGAGAAAATATAAATAACCAACAGTTGAGCCGTTTCCCTCCCTTTACAGCATGAAAACCAAATCGGTCAAATGGATGTTCATTTCCTGTCGCCTTGTATTTCAGAGACGCGTTTGTATTTCAGAGACGCATTTGTATTTCAGAGATGCATTTGCATGCCCGATCCAACGACTGAGCATAAATACTCGTAACTGAGCCCTGTTAAGTGTAAATGTGTGTTCAGTCTTGCTTTCATCCGCTAAAGTGTGCGTGCGTGTATGTGTGTGCGTCGCTGTGTGCATGTTTGTATGTGTGCGAGAGACACTTTGACACTTTGATATTTTACTGTCGTTACCAAATAGGTCTTTTGACAAGGGCGGTAGGGGTAACAGAACAATAACATTTCCCTCTTTCTTTCCTGCAAACAAATAGTACACATTCATTCCTCGTGTGTATCAAATCAAAGGTGAACAAAAACAAATAAATTCGTAACATTTCCTTATGTCCTCACGCACAGGAGTAATGCAGTAAGGTTTAAAAAAAAATTGTTTTTTAATCTTAAGACTGACTCGACCATCCACTCAATCAAATGATGACATTGTATGTTACTGATCTCTTCTGCATGCGATGAATGATAATATTCATTCAGATATCTCTTATAATGCATTATCTTAAATTTCACTATCTTTCATCTGTCTAATTTTCAACGCTTCCGCAATGAATTTCGCAACTGATTTAATTACAAGTTCATCATCTGATGATAAAACGACCGCAACATTTTGTCTTTTCGCTATATCTAACTGGAAAAAATGAACAATTTGTCCGCAATTCATTATAAGCAGTACAGTGGAACAGAAAATGTTCTTAGTCATCAATAATGTGTCTACATGCAGGACAAGAAGATTCTGTGGATGTCTCACATTCAAACCATCTTTTGTTCGCATTAAAACCTAAAGTTCTCAACCTGAATCTTCCGTAATTTATTCTGTGCCATTTATCCTTTACGACAGTGAGAAACTTCAGAATGAAACATATTTTTAAATGAGAAAAACCAGCGATATTTTTCTTTACTTTCCATATTTGAGTGTCAATTTTGCTTAAAAGAACAAGTAAGCCTGTCTTTAAATTCCGCAATGAACTGTTGCTCATTTCCTACTTCCTGGGTCATCCACACTATTCCAAAACCCTGTTCTGAAAGGACTTTCTTTACTTTATGAGCCCAGTTTTCTTTAACTTTGTGTGCGAGAGAGAGAGAGAGAGAGAGAGAGAGAGAAGAGAGAGAGAGAGAGAAAGAGAGAGAGAGTCTGCATTTGTGTGTGCGTGTGTGTCACTGTGAGTGTGTGTGTGTGTGTGTGTGTGTGTGTGTGTGTGTGTGTGTGTGTGTTTGTGCACATGCACGCGCGCGTGTGTAAGGCGCATGCGTGCGTGCACATGAGTGTTTCTATGGTATCGATGTGAGTGTGCGTGCGTGCGTGTGTGTGTGTGTGTGTGTGTGTGTGTGTGTGTGTGTGTGTGTGTGTGTGTGTGTGTAAGAATGGGCGCGCGCATACACATGCTTTTCTATCCATCGTGTTATTTGGACCATTCGTAGTAAGAAGTCGGACTCACCTTATCTGGACCAGTAGATTACCTGAATGTCAGCTCATGCGATAAGCCTCAAAACTACATTCAGGTGATGCCTTTAGTTGTGTAACAAAATTTCAGCGTGGTATACAATCAGACCCATGCTCTGTGGACCATACTCGTTATACGCTTTTTGCCTTACGAAACCTTACGTTTCGGGTGTAAACGTGTGTATACTCGATATGTTTCTACTGCAAGAACACGCACTCTTTTGTAAATCGATGTCTACATTGTGACTGATCATGCGCATAATCCAGCTGATAATACTGCGCGCGCGCGCGCGCCTGCGTGTGTGTATTTTCTCTGTGTGTGTGTGTGTGTGTGTGTGTGTGTGTGTGTGTGTGTGATATGGGGGACGGGGGGGGGGGGGGGGGGGGGGGGGGAGATGCGATGGCGAGGGATCCGAACAGACCGAGGGAAAAGCCGCATGCGCCGCGCAAGGGAGGCTACCATCTTTCCGATGAAAACGACTTCTTCTCGAAGATCTGCCCGGATTGTTTCCCTTGAAGGGGGGAAACGAGAGCCGCGTTTCCGTTTGAGGTCAGAGGAATATCGGCGTGATCTCCACAACAAAAATAACAATTACAGAAGAGCAAATACGCAGACGGATATATTATGACTGAACCGTTGATGATGGGGAGAGAGATGAGGTAAGGATAGAGTGTTGGTGGAGATGACGATGGCGTGAGGGTCCCAAGAGACTGAGGGAGAAAGTGAAACATAAGCTCGCGCCAAACGGACTGTGCAAGGGGAGCAAACCATCTGTCCGATGGGAACGACCTTTTCCCTATGATTTAACTGGCTTGCTTCCCTTGCGAGGAATGCGCGCTCTCGACAACTGTAGTAATGCGAACCAGAAAAAAAAAAAAAAAAAAAAGCAAAAAAAAAAAAGCAAATACTTTAAAAGGAATGCATAGTATGAATAAACCGTTGGTTACACAGAGAGGGAGAGGGGGAAGGTGACAGAGAGAGGGAGAGACGGGGGATAGATTAGAAGAAGAAACGGGAGGGGAGGGGGAAAAATGGAAGAGGTGGAGGGCAAGAGAGGAAGGGCAGAAGAGGAGACAGACAGACAGACAGACAGAGAGACAGAGACAGAGAGAGAGGGGGTAAGGTAAGGTAAGGCAGGGCATGGTAAAGTAATGTTGCTTATAGCCCAGCCGACCGCAAAGGGACATATCAGGGCTATCACCACGTTGAAGTCAACTCAGAAGGCATTCATTCACACCCCCTTTAAAATACACATAAAAACACACCGGACATTTTCTTTAAAATCTTTCTAATGTAAAATCTCACATCAGATGAAAAATGTTAATCTCTTTCAGAAATTTAAAGATCACATCAGGTGGAACATCTCTGAACAAAGTTTTCATGGAGTCTGCTGTAAAATGTTTATGTCTCACATCATGCAAGTCCCAACACTAAAAGAATATGTTTCATTGTGAGTGGCACGTGACATGGAATGCACCACGGAGCTTCTTCACTCTTTAAAAGGTACGAATGAGTTAAAACCGAATGACCAGCGTGCAGCCGGCATAAAACCGTTTCTTCTTTACGACCACCAGAGGTAGACGAGATTTACTGTTTTAGGTTTTTGTTATCCGTTTGTGTATTCCAGCCCTCCTGCCAGAGAGAGAGAGAGAGAGAGAGAGAGAGAGAGAGAGAGAGAGAGAGAGAGAGAGAGAGAGAGATGGAATATCGGGACACATAAACGCAGTGCCAAATCCAGTGCCCTTCAAGAAATTTAAAACGTCATTTTTGTTTACTTAAGCTCCGTAGCACTCATGACGCATATATTACATCAAGAAAAAAAAAAAAGGCAGAATGACGTAGGAACTACTAGGGAGGTAGAGTTTCTTGTCAGATGACTTTGGCAACCAGAATATAGGCCGAGCGGTTGAGATCTTAGTCTTTCAGAGAGGAAGAGGGTTTTTTTTTTTTACGTTAACTGAGCTTGTGTTGGCTGGTTTGGGTCCAACGGTGTTGTGACAAGCTGTGTCCAGCTGTTTGAATCATTATTTTATTGAGCTGTGTCCAGCTGTCTAAATCATTATTTTATTGAGCTGTGTCAAGCTGTTTGAATCATTATTTTATTGAGCTGTGTCAAGCTGTTTGAATCATTATTTTATTGAGCTGTGTCAAGCTGTTTGAATCATTATTTTATCCAGCTGTGTCAAGCTGTTTGAATCATTATTTTATCCAGCTGTGTCAAGCTGTTTGAATCATTATTTTATCCAGCTGTTCCAAGCTGAACTGTGTACTCGGGCTGTGTTGAGTGGTGCAAGTTTATGATAAGCTGAAGGAGCTGTGTTGAGTGGTGCAAGTTTACGACAAGCTGAAGGAGCTGTGCTGGACGGTGTTAAGCTGTTCCAAGCTGAACTGTGGTGTACTTAGGCTGTGTTGAGTGGTGCAAGTTTACGACGAGCTAAAGGAGCTGTGTTGGACTGGACAAGGTCTGTTGCTGTGCTGTGAACTGTGTTTACAATGTCAGAAGATCATACACGCCAGGGGAGGAACTGATGAAGAACACGTATAAACTGTTGATAATTGCCAACTGTATTATTATTCTTTTTTTATCATTTCTTTGGTTTGGTGCAGATTGAGGCTGACATGGAGAGCTTCAGTTTCAGGAGACATTCAAACTGCCTTCGTTCTGCCAGGTCCAGTAAGTTGACCATTATATCTCACCATTAGATCTATCTGTTGCTGACTTGCAGTTGAAGAGTAGTCTAATATCAAACACGGAAAGGATTTATCAGGCACAGGCAGTTTGGGACGATTTGATATTAAGAGATTGATAAGTCTGTGGTGATAGACTAGAAAGTATTTACATCTCGCCAGTGTCTCCAATTGTAATGAAAGTTATTTAACTGCGTCTACGCTAAGCCATAAAAGGACTGTATGATAAAGTTTATCCCTGTGTATAATGATCATGAAAGTGTTTTACAGTGTTAAAGATAAAGCTAAAAGACACTGACTGGTGTTTTGGAAGACGTTCACATTGGACTGTAATATGTCGAAAACACACTGAGAGTGAGTGTAATGGTTATTCTTGCAGTTCATCGGTGTGCTTAGCGATCCATCCTGGGATGATTGCTCCGTTTAGTGTGAATTTTGTTCGTTAACCCCATAATCCGGTTACAGAGAGAGAGAGAGAGAGAGAGAGAGAGAGAGAGAGAAAGACTGACAGACAGACAGACAGACAGACTGAGAGACCACACGAAATCCCTTTGGGCTGCCCTTACTAGAATTGATTGTAGCATTAGAGAAATAATGGTGATGAAATCTTGCTGGGTTTCCCCACCTCGTTTATTTGCTTGTTTCCGTTCTGTGGTAATGAAAGGCAGCCACCTCCTCGCTCATGTCGCACAGGCGCCATCTCATCATTGAGTTTCACAGGCGCCATCTCATCATTGAGTTTCACAGGCGCCATCTCATCATTGAGTTTCACAGGCGCCATCTCATCATTGACAGTTTCACATGCACCATCTCATCATTGAGAGTTTCACAGGCGCCATCTCATCACTGAGTTCCACAGGCGCCATCTCATCACTGAGTTTCACAGGCGCCATCTCATCATTGAGTTTCACAGGCGCCATCTCATCATTGAGTTTCACAGGCGCCATCTCATCATTGAGTTTCACAGGCGCCATCTCATCATTGACAGTTTCACATGCACCATCTCATCATTGAGAGTTTCACAGGCGCCATCTCATCACTGAGTTCCACAGCGCCATCTCATCACTGAGTTTCACAGGCGCCATCTCATCATTGAGTTTCACAGGCGCCATCTCATCACTGAGTTTCACAGGCGCCATCTCATCATTGACAGTTTCACAGGCGCCATCTCATCATTGAGAGTTTAACAGGCGCCATCTCATCATTAACAGTTTCACAGGCGCCATCTCATCATTGACAGTTTCACAGGCGCCATCTCATCACTGAGTTTCACAGGCGCCATTTCATCATTGAGAGTTTCACAGGCGCCATCTCATCATTGAGTTTCACATCTGCCATCTCATCATTGAGGTTTCACAGGCGCCATCTCATCATTGACAGTTTCACATGTGCCATCTCATCACAGAGTTTCACAGGCGCCATCACATCACTGACAGTTTCACAGGTGCCATCTTATCACTGAGAGTTTCACAGGCGCCATCTCATCATTGAGAGTTTCACAGGCGCCATCTCATCATTGAGTTTCACGGCGCCATCTCATCATTGACAGTTTCCCAGGCGCCATCTCATCATTGAGTTTCACAGGCGCCATCTTATCATTGAGAGTTTCACATGTGCCATCTCATCATTGACAGTTTCACGGGCGCCATCTTATCATTGAGTTTCACATGTGCCATCTCATCATTGACAGTTTCACATGTGCCATCTCATCATTGAGTTTCACAGGCGCCATCTCATCATTGACAGTTTCACAGGCGCCATCTCATCATTGAGAGTTTCACAGGCGCCATCTCATCATTGACAGTTTCACAGCGCCATCTATCATTGAGGTTTCACAGGCGCCATCTCATCATTGACAGTTTCACATGCGCCATCTCATCATAATTCTCAAGCGCCATCTCATCATTGAGAGTTTCACATGCGCCATCTCATCATTGAGGGTTTCATGGCGCTGCATCATTATCTTTCAGTGTAGTTTCACAGGCGCCATCTCATCATTGAGAGTTTCACAGGCGCCATCTCATCATTGAGTTTCACAGGCGCCATCTCATCATTGACAGTTTTCACAGGCGCCATCTCATCATTGAGAGTTTCACAGGCGCCAACTCATCATTGACAGTTTCACAGGCGCCATCTCATCACTGACAGTTTCACAGGCGCCATCTTATCACTGAGAGTTTCACATGCGCCATCTCATCATGGCGGGTTTCACGGGCGCCATCTCATCATTGCGAGTTTCACATGCGCCATCTCATCATTGAGAGTTTCACGGGGCTGCATCATTATCTTTCAGTGTAGTTTCACAGGCGCCATCTCATCATTGAGAGTTTCACATGCGCCATCTCATTATTGACAGTTTCACAGGCACCATCTCATCATTGAGAGTTTCACTGGCGCCATCTCATCATTGAGTTTCACAGGCGCCATCTCATCATTGAGAGTTTCACAGGCGCCATCTCATCATTGAGGGTTTCACATGCGCCATCTCATCATTGAAGTTTCACGGGGCTGCATCATTATCTTTCAGTGTAGTTTCACATACGCTATCTCCTCGAAATTTTCTCATGCAGCATCACTGACTTTTCCATAGGCGCGGCATCACGGCTTAAGTTTTCACAGGCGCCATTTCGTCATTGAATTTTCCATAGGCGCTGCATCATAGCTGAAGTTTTCACAGGCGCCATTTCGTCATTGAATTTTCCATAGGCTCTACATCATTGCTGAATTTTCACACGCGCCACCTCATCGTTGAATTTTACAAAGGCGCGTCATTGCTGAAGTATTCATCTCCCCCCCCCCCCCCCCCCCCTCCCCGTCACTGACGCTGCTTCAAGTTTTGAAGTTTTCCAGGACGCCCACTCACCAGCAAGATTTTTCAAGAACAGCACTGCCTACCTAATCATTGATGTTTCAAAGGCAACAGCTAACCACTGAGGGTTTTTTTTTTTTTTTTTTTTCCTTTGGAGCCATGTCACTACATAGGGTTCCGTGGTCGCCATCAGTCTTGTCCTTGAAGGTTTCATGGACCCATCTCATCACCGAGGGTTTCAGGGCACCACCTCATCATTGAATGGTTCATGAGAGAGAGAGAGAGAGAGAGAGAGAGAGAGAGAGAGGAGAGTGAGAGTGAGAGAGAGAGAGACAGAGAGAGACAGAGACAGAAAGACAGACAGACAGAGAGGAGACCGACATACATACAGACACACAGGACCAGACAGGAGAGACAGCCAGACAGAGAGAGAGAGAGCAGCCAAACCCAGCACACCGGAAATTGGTGTGGCCACACACCTGAAAAGACACTCCAGACCAGGCAGCTGGAACACGGTACCGCGCTTCACAGTCTGAAAGGCTCCATGGCGGCCCGCCCCTCCCTCTAATGACAGCAACCTGAAGCGAGATGGCCCCACCCCACCCCACCCCCCTCAGCCTAACACCACCACCACCACTACCACCACGATCCCATCGTCCCACATATAAGCTACCTGCTGAAACGGAGAGATAACATTTTGGCCGGGAGGGACTTGAGGCTGGGAGGGCTGGGGGTGGAAAGTTAAGTGACAGAGGCGGCAGAGTGATGTTGGCGATGGAGGTGGTGGTGTGGTGGAGTGTGTGTTAGTGTGTGTACCGCGTGCGTGCCAGAGTAAGTGAGCGCGCGCGCACGTGTGTGTGTGTGTGTGCGTGTGCGTGTGCTTGCGCGCATGTGTGTGTGTGTGTGTGTGTGCGTGCGTGCGCGCATGTGTGTGTGTGTGTGTGTGTGTGTGTGTATGCGAGTGCGTGCCTGAATGTATGTGTGTGCGTGAATGCGCGCGGGCACGCACCTGTGTGTGTGTGTGTGTGTGTGTGTGTGTGTGTGTGTGTGTGTGTGTGTGTGTGTGTGTGGATGCGCTAGCTATACCGTCGTGCTTATTTTCTTTGGAGTTTGCGGTTTATGTGTGATGGAGAGAGAGCGAGATAGGGAGAGAGAGAGAGAGACTGTGTGTGCGTGCGCGCGCGCGAGATAGGGAGAGAGAGAGAGAGACTGTGTGTGCGTGCGCGCGCGCGCGCGCGTGCGTGCGTGCGCGTGCGTGTGTGTGCGTGCGTGTGTGTGCGTGCGTGCGTGCGTGCATGTTTTAGGACCCATGAAAGCGATGCACCTGACACATGCAAGCCTTGGAAAGAAGCCTCCGCCTACAGATCTACTTCCTCTTGGTTTTTCTAAGCAGTTCTTCCACTCATTATATATATAATTCGTTCACAGGGGTGTGCGTGGGTGTGTGCTCAGGTGTGCAAGACGAGAGAGAGAGAGAGAGAGAGAGAGAGAGGGGGGTTGAGAGAGGTGTGGGACGGTGAAAGATACGGAGAGAACAGCGGAGGGAAGGGGAGGGAAGGGAGAAAAGAGGAAGGAGGAGAGAGAGGGGGAGGGAGGGGGAGGGAGGGAGGGAGGGAGAGGGAAGGAGAGAGAGAGAGAATGAGATAACT
>CM065741.1:42925964-42927572 GCA_033310375.1 Conus canariensis | reverse complement strand
CACACGATATAAAAGTTTTGACATATGATGGGCACCTTCAGATAGAACAAGCATTATCTACGAAAATCCTGCTCAGGATCTGTTGCACCAGCACCGACAGGCCAAGGGAGTATCTAGGACAGTCAGAGGTGAGGTAAAAAGCCAGAGACCCTCGCTGGATTCCCCAAAGCACGCTCATCTGCTTTTACCATTTTCTGCAAAGGTCAAGTGGTCCTTCACAATCCCGAGACTTAAGAGCCAAGGAAAGAGGGCGTGGGGCTGTGAGTTTTGAGGCCGGCGGAGGGGAAGGGGGTGGGAGTGGGGGTGGGGTGGCGAGGGTAACGGACCAACGGTTGGATGGAAGGAAGGTGGGGGGGGGGCGGGGGGGCGGGGGGGGGGGCTGTTCGGCTGTGTGACAGGTCTTCATGTGACTGAGCTCAAGATCAAACCAAGATGTCTTTGTTCCCGGTTTCCTGTGATCAAAACTTCTACGAAGCAGACTTACGCCTCCTTTATCATGTTGACATCTCTTTTGCTGAATACATTGATGTAAATACCCCCCCCCCCCACCACCCCCCACCCCCATCCCCCTTCCCAAAAGAAAAAAAAATCTATATTCCGAGTCTCATGTCATCAGTTTCAAGAAACCCATTCCATCACAACACCAAACGTTAGCGCTTCCATGCAGCCTGTTCCAACAGAGGGACAAATGCTAGCACTCCGACGAAATCTGTTCCGACAGAGGCTAATGCTGGCTGCTTCCACACATTCCTATGCCGACAGAGCCAGTTCAATACAGGGCTGAAGCAGCTCCGTGCTTTTCACGCAGTCTTGGGCATCGCTCTTCATCTCTGTCATTACTGTAGCCAGACTACCGGCTGTGGCAGCTGACTCGCGCGTATGCAGTCTTCTGGCATTGCTCTGCATCTCTGGGTCGACCCAGCAAAAAACCCTCTTTTACAGACACGGAGAATATTTGTTTGTCTGTTAACACACGCCAAAACGACAGCATGAAGAGAGACAAATAGAAGATGACAGATGCATTTTTTGGTTGTTGGGTTTGTTGTTGTTGTTTTTTTTAAGCAGAAAGGAAGCAGAGGAGAAAGCATGAATTTGAGAGATGCGTTTCTCCACAACATACACGCCCCCAAGTTGCAAGCCGGAAACGAGTGGAAAACGGAGCACTAAGGAAGAGAAGCAAGAGGGTTCTTCGTGCTTACGTTGAGTGTGGCTCAAATGGGACAGTCGAGCGTCACAGCACCCTTCAAGACAGGAATTCCATGAAGGAACATGTCAAGGTCAAAGGCGCTCTCCAGTACAGACCGCGTTCTTCGTGACTTGAATTTCTTTCGTCTACGTGTGTTACCTCCCTTAGGTGGATTCTGAATCTCTCCTCTCTCTCTCTCTCTCTCTTCTCTCTCTCTCTCTCTCTCTCTCTCTCTCTCTTCTCTCTCGCAGAACTAGTTGCATTCAGAATCTGCACCAGGCTTTTTGTTGTTGGTTGGGTGGGTGGATGGGTGTTGTTTAAGGTTTTACACCTTATAAATCTCTTACCATCCAAGAAAAATCTATGTTGTGTGATCCTTTAAAATCAGTATTGCACGATTCTCCGAAGCTACACACACACAC
>CM065741.1:42910964-42920964 GCA_033310375.1 Conus canariensis | reverse complement strand
CCTCTCTCTCTCTCTCTCTCTCTCTCTCTCTCTCTCTCTCTCTAGTCATACTTAGTCCCTTAACGTGGCAAGGGCCGGATGAAAAAAAGCATGTGTTTGCTTATCTGTTGCCCTTGGAAATAAAGATCATCATCATCATCATCTCTCTCTTTCTCTCTCTCTCTCCCCCCCCCCCCCCCCTTCAACTCCCCAATCCTCGTCGTAAGTCTACAGCTAACACCCCAGGCCCCCGCCCCACCACCCCCACCCCCACCCCACCCCCTAACCCCCCAAAAAAGAAGAAAAGCACCGAGAGCTTATCAGACGTGAACCTCACCCCACCCCACCCCACCCGAGACCTGAGAAAGTGGTGGGCCCTTCCCTCGTCTCTGCCGGAGGCGCTTTGCGGGCTTTGGCGAAAAACCCGACCACGACGCTATTCCTAACCCCCCCTCCCCCCCCCCCCCAGCCCTGCCCTCCCCTCCCCTCCCCTCCCGTGGCTACCACCATCCTCAGTAAACGACTTTGTTCCTATAGGGCTTCCTGTCCACCAGAGGGGTCTTGGGCCATCTCCAGACGGTTCTTCACGCCTCCACAGCCGGCTAATTGAGCTGAACCGACGGCCAGATACCGGAGACAGAACGCAGTTACAACCTCTTTGGTTCCGGCCGGAAAGGGGCGAGAGGGGGGTCGGCCGGTAATGCTGCTGTAGGTTTTGTGTGTGTGTGTGTGTGTGTGTGTGTGTGTGTGTGTGTGTGCGCGGCGCCTGTCGTGCTGTTCCGTTCGTCCCTGCCGGGTATGTGAAAGTGAGGGAGATGACTTGTCCAGACACGGTTGCTAACCCCCTGCCCCTCCCCCCCCCCCCCCCCCCCACTACGCCCTCCCTCATCCCCATCCCCGACCCTACACTCTTGAAAGCTTCACCTACACCAGCTCACCCAACAACCGACCCCCCATCCCTCCATCCCCAACCATCACCCTACACACACACCAATACAACCAACCTCACCTCTGAAGTATTTGAAGTCATAACAATAAACATTTGCATATTCATTGCTAAAGTAGTTTCTTTTTCAAATCTTTCGATAGGAATAAATATTAAGATACGGACATTACAAAAAAAAAAAAAAAAAAAAAAAACGCTAATTGAAATGCCAGACAGCATTTCCGTATCCTTAAATCTTTGTGGCAGATTCCAATGCAGACACCACGTATCGCACGCTCCTTTCCAAGATTTTAAAGACAGCTAGAATCAATGTAGTAGACGTTGTTTGCGGCCATTTTCAAGGTCACAATGCACACACACACACACACACAACACACACACACACACACACACACACACACACACAAACACACACACACACACACCACCTTCGTATTACGGAAACACCCCCAAAAAAAACAAAAAAAACCTATTCTTTCCATGTCCCCCCTCAGTGACCCCAGTCCTACTCCCATTCTGTCCCTCCCATTCTCCCATTTATAACCTACCTCCTACCGTTTTTCTCCCGCCTCCACACGGGAAACTGATGGGAACTGAGGTGGCAGGGACGAGAGAGCGGGAGTGGGAAGGGGTGGGGGGGGGGGGGAGGAGGTGCACAGGGCAAGGGGGAGAGAGGGTAGGGGCGGGGATGGGGGGGGGAGGGCATTTGGCCTGTGGTAACTTTGTGTCTGCATGACAAGCGGCATTAGCCGCAATGCTAACTGCCTCTGACACACTAATGCTGACCTAGTCTGCCTCACTGCACACTCACTCACTCACTCACTCTCTCTTTCCCTCTCTCTCGTGTGGGGGTAGGGCGTGGGGGAGTAGGGGTAGGGTGTTTGCGCGCGCATGCACGCGCTATGAGTGTGTGTGTGCGTGTATATATACGCGTGCGCTTCTGCATATATGTGTTAGTGTGAGCAATTAAATATTGGGGGAAAACAAGTGCAGGCTAACAATTTTATTTATATAATATATATATATATATATATATATAGTTTTTGAATGGTTCAGAATTCCAAAATCAGGCGCCGCTCCACCAAGGAAAATGTTCAAGTAGTTTGGGAAAGCAGTTGTCTGAAGAAGCCCAAAAACAGGGCGAAAATTTAAATAAAGTGTTGGAGTCCAGCAAGTTCAAGTGTTATGATTTCCTTTATGTGTATATATAATATATATATATATATATATATATATTCTCCTGAACTCCACTCTGTATTATTATATCCTCATTACGCACACGAGTGCTTACGTGCCATCGCCCACCGCCCCCCACCCCATTCTCCTCCTTAGCCCTCACCCTCCCTCCACAGATCTATCTTTTCCATCAGCGCTAAAAGCTTTCTGTCACGTGGTACTTGTCGGTAATAAGGCCAAAGACGACAGTGCCCCCTCCCCCCACCCACCCCCCACCCCCACCCACTTCGCCTGCAAGAAAGCCACAAAAAACAGTACAGCGGACGACGGGTAAGACAGCTGCTACTAAACAGACCGTACTGCAACTCTTTTCTGTCCCTACGCCGGAGGCAAGACACACGGGAGGATGGACAGGGGCGGAGGACACGGGGAGAAGAAGAAGGGCGTTCTTCTTCTCTGTCGACGGAGACAGGATAAAACAACTCCGCTCACTCCCAACCCCCCTCCCCCCATTCCGCCTCACCCCCCCCCCCACCCCCCCACACACACATACAGAGCAAGCACAAGTTACCAGGGCCTTGCTTTATAGGAGGGAGGAGACTCAACCTAAGAGCGCGGGCGCCGTGTAAACTGTTCAGTTCAGTTGAGAACTGATCGACGTGTTTCATGCGGGCATTATGTCTTCAGTAGGGTCAGAAAAAAAAAGTTTTGTACTGAGTGCACACCGAAAATTAATGCCTCAAGGCCCTGCATAAGAAGTCGACTATTTATAGACAGGCGCAATTAGACTGCTTTGAGAATTGCTTGTGTGTGTGTGTGTGTGTGTGCGTGTGTGCGTGTGTGTGTGTGTGTGTGTGTGTGTGTGTGTGTGTGCCTGTGTGTGTGTGTGTGTGTGTGAAAGTTGATTTATCTCCTTTCCTTCCATCTGCCCAGCAAGGTACATGACAGGTGGTTCCAAGCAGACAGGTTAAAATGAAAGGAATGGAACTAATGTGGGAGGAACCACGTGGCGCAAAGATCGGATCATGGGTGACTGAGAAGGCCTGGAATGTGACGTCAGCCAACGGGAAGGTTACGTATTTGAAGATTGTGAATTACGTCATCGCCGGAAATCCAAAACAAAAAGTGAAATGATTGGTGTGGTGGGGTGCTCTTTTAATCAGTTATCAGTTCAATATCAAACGCTGGATCACACTTACGCTAGGCCTCACGACGCTTACACGGGTTACAGAGTGATTCTGAGCAAAATCCTAAATGCGGCGTGTGGCAACAAGGGTTCTATGCAGTATACGGGAAGGGCGAAGGTTTGCGTTCGGAATCAGGTTTGGGTTGGACTCGAGTAAGGTTTTGGAATAGGGTCTGCTTTGGGTCAGTCAATGCCTCCTGGAGCTGAAGAGTCTCTCTCTCTCTCTCTCTCTCTCTCTCTCTCTCTCTCTCTCTGTTTACAATCCAAGTTCCCATTTCACGTCTAATGCACAGACTCGCCGCCCACGGTGGAACGGTGGGGCAGGCGGTACGTGACGGGGGTTGACGCAGCACCCTAGGAAAGTACCGAGGGAAGGAGATCTAGGCATTACCTGGTTTCGCTGAGGGTGAAACGGCTTGGACAGGGTGGGTCAAATAAAACCTGGCAGCCTAATGTTCTAAAGATACAAAGCAGGTTGCTCTGAAAACGCTCATCGTCTCACGAAAGCTGCCATGCTTCAATTCTTTGTGATCAATATCTGATTGCTGAAGCTCCCCTCCCCCTTGTGACGACGAGAGGAAAAAAAAAAAAGAAAGATTTGCAAAGAAAATAAAACAAAACTGGCATGTTCACGCCTTTGGGCAAATCTGTCTGGTGTAGTTACCTGACCTGCGCAGAACGAATGGTGATCAGCGAGGCGCTCATTCAGCAGACTCATTTCGGACAATACTTGCATGATCACTTGCTTCCCCACTGCCTTCTCTGTTCTGCCCATCTACCCAAGCTCTTCATCCACAGAGCTGCCGTCTCGCCTACGGGACGCCGTTCGCCTGACCTATAACTGAGCAGAAGTCCATTATGCTCAGTGAAGCTAATCCACGTCAGAAGTATGCTCAATCAAAGTGAGCTCTTTCTGAAATCTGTTCACCCACACAGACACTTTCCTTCTCAATTTTTATCCCCGCGTGTCCCCCCCCCCCCCCCCCCCCCCCCCCCCCCCCGTTTTTTTTTCTTTTTTTTTTTTTTTCCTTTCCAACGAGGAATGCGCAGATGCCATACACTTATCTCCCGTAAACTCTCTGGTAATGTGTTTTTAAGCACGAATATATTCATGTGCATTCTTTAGACTTACCTAATTACGTGTTCCATTGAATGGATGTTTGCACACACACAACACACTCTCTCTCCTCTCTCTCTCTCTCTCTGTAATTGTGTGTATGCGTTTGTGTCCTTGCCTGTGTGCGTGCGTGCGTGTGTGTGTGCGTGCGTGCGTGCGTGCGTGCGTGCGTGTGTGTGAAGAATAATTTCAATCCCGTTTTCAAACTTTTTTTTTTTTCGTCACTGGTAATTAGTTCGGTGCAGCTGTATGACGATTCCTCATGCAGACACCATAAATGGTTATGGGCGAGAACACGCGCCCATGTATCATTTCGTCCGTCCGTCCGCGTGTGTGTGTGTGTGTGTGTGTGTGTGTGTGTGTGTGTGTGTGTGTGTGCGTGCGTGCGTGCGTGCGTGCGTGCGTGCGTGCGTGCGTGCGTACGTGCGTGCGTGTGGAAAAGAGAGACAGAGATACAGACAGAGACAGAGAGAGAGATAGATCTAGACACGGAGAGAGACAGACAGCAGCATTCATACGCGTACATGTGTGTAGAGTGCACGGAGGGGGCGGGGATCGATGGGGTGGGAGGTGGATTAAGTTAGGTGGGTTTGGGCGAGTCAGTGATGGAACAGTAAGAGAAAAGTCATCAATCAATTTCTCTCAAGATGTCATCTGTAAATCTTGCACGAGAAACTGTAAATAATGAAAGTGATTGCCCGGATGTGCCTAAAGCAAATACTGTTGAGAGAGAGAGAGAGAGAGAGAGAGAGAGAGAGAGACGGACAGACAGACAGACAGACAGAGACACAGAGACAGACAGAAAGACACAGTCACACAGACTTACAGGCACACAAAGACAGACAGACAGACAGACAGTTAGACAGCCAGCCAGACAGACAGACACAGACAGACGCTGGTGCTTTCGTTTTCCATTCAACCATTACAACCCAGCCGAACCCACACAAGGCCTATTTAGGGCCGACAACCCCGGGGAGGGGGGGGGGGGGGGGTCAAGTCCCATACTGAAAACACAAAGTAAAAGACAAGGACAATTTTTTTCCACAAGTTTCAAGTAAACAAGTGACATGGGAAGCTAAAGTACTGACATTGCTGTGGTGCATAAGTTCTGGCGCGCTGGGGGTTCCTACCGTTCCGCTTGATTTTTCATTCCCTGGTGTCTGATAAGAATTTATAAATAGCTTTCTTTATTTTGAAAAAAAACAAACAAACAAACAATTATGCCAGGAACAAATCCCTTGTTACCATGTTATTATTAACAGTTCATTTTTGGTCTTTTTCCTCTGTTTTTGTTTACATGCATTAGAAATCGTTTAAAAAGAAATGTCAGGTTGAAAAGAAGGCTCTGAAACTTCTGGCTTTTGGATAACCGTTTTAAGGTTGGCTTTTTTGTTTCCCAACTTGAGAGAGAGAGAGAGAGAGAGAGAGAGAGAGAGAGAGAGAGAGAGAGAGAGAGAGAGAAAGGGGGGGGGGAGGCCGTGGTTCAAAACAGTCGGTGAAAACAGGATCCCTGGGAAGTGGGGACGTGGGGGGGGGGGGGGGAGGCGTGGGTCGGGTGGGAAAGACCCTGAACAAACTGTTTCCTTGAAAGCCTCACAGAAGCCTACTGATCGCAGCTTGGAACCGGATCTCTCTCTCTCTCTCTCTCCTCTCTCTCTCTCCTCTCTCTCTCTCTCTGAATATGCTTTCTAAAAGTGTTTCAATGCTCTGTTTTTTTAATTCAATATTTTTTCTTTTCTTTTTTTCCCACACGACCTGCCAAACAAAAACGAGGAAATCGGTCAAACTCAAAAAACGCAACCACCCTATCCCCTCCACCTCCCTCCTCTCTCTCTCTCTCAAAGCTTTACATAACGCAAGCCTCACAACATCCTATGATGAACATTGTTCACAAGAAAATCCTCGTTTACACGACCTGTTAGAAGTGGATTCCCATTAAAAAAAAAATTTTTTTAAAAGGGGGGGGACAATTTTTTTTTTTTAAAGGGGGGGGGGGGGGGGGACGCGCGCGCGCACACACACATCTCCCCAACACATACACACGCGCGCGCGGCGCCTCCCCTCTCTCTCTCTCTCTCTCTCTCTCTCTACCACACACACACACACACACACACACACACACACAGTGAACACATACACTTCTGATGTATTTTCCACACCAATTTACCCAAAGTCCGACCCACTTAAAATATGAGGTAGTGTTTTCTCAAAGTGTTTGAGCAGTTTCTTTTTCGTTTTGTTTCCCCCTTCTGTTTGCATTTTCAGAAGAAAAAAATACTTTCCACGCTGTAACAGTTCTTCTAACAATCCTGTCCCTTTGAAATTGTCCACGATGTGGTAATTCTTGTAACCATCCTGTCCCTTTGAAATTGTCCACGCTGTGGCAATTCTTGTAACCATCCTGTCCCTTTGAAATTGTCCACGCTGTGGCAATTCTTGTAACCATCCTGTCCCTTTGAAATTGTCCACGCTGTGGCAATTCTTGTAACCATCCTGTCCCTTTGAAATTGTCCACGCTGTGGCAATTCTTGTAACCATCCTGTCCCTTTGAAATTGTCCACGCTGTGGCAATTCTTGTAACCATCCTGTCCCTTTGAAATTGTCCACGATGTGACAATTCTTGTAACCATCCCGTCCCTTTGAAATTGTCCACGCTGTAACAGTTCTTCTAACCATCCTGTCCCTTTGAAATTGTCCACGATGTGACAATTCTTGTAACCATCCCGTCCCTTTGAAATTTGCCATGCTGTGTCAATTCTGACGACCATCCCGTTCTTTTGAAATTTGCCATGCTGTGGCAATTCTGACGACCATCCTGTCTGTCTGAATCGTGCTACGCTATAACAACTGTTCTTATCATAACGCCTGTTTCAATCTCACCACAGTAAAGCAACTGTTTCAATAATCCAACCCGTTTCAAATTTGCCATGCTATAACAACTCTTCTAATCATACCGTTCAACACAAACTTAACACGCTGAAGTAATTCTTCTAAAGACGCACGCTAAAGCAATGCATCTAATCATGGCGCACGCTTTAAGCACTTATTCTTCTGACCATGGCGCTTGCCAAACCAATTCTTATCATGGAGCTCTTCTAATCAAGGCGTCCGTTCCCAATTTGCCACGTTACAGCCGTTCTGACCATTCCGTCCGTTTCCAGCTGGACACGTTGTGGAAGATCATGCCCGGATCTTCAGATGGCAAGTCGTCAGCTTTCAAGGAAGAAAAGTTTCCGTGAAGAAACTGCCAGAAGCATACAAGTGTGTCCACTCCACCAGTCTTCTGTGGGGGGAAGAGGAAGGCAGTCACTACTCTCTGGACAGATTACTCCTGCAGCCCATTCTTCGCAGGGAATTCCAACAGCTCTTTCTATCTCATTAAAAGCTGACAGAATTCCGTGCGTTAATCAATAGCCTGACAATTTCATATGAATATTCGTTAATCAAACAGACGGGAGGTGAAAAGCAAAAAGCGAGGTCTAAGCAATCTAGTGTCTGGTTCAGTTTCCTTCGGTTTAAAAAATTCAATAAATCATCAATTCCAACATTATCAATGTTGTGAGCGCTAGTCAGAGGTCAGACAGAGGACCTGTTTCTCCCGTCTAATAAATATGCTCAGCCAGTATTTTCCCCCACACATCCAATAATAAAATGAAGAAAGAAACAAATACATGAATAAATACATAAATGAATAAAAACAAATTTGAAAAGAAGAAAAAAAAATGTCCTCTGACCGCCAAGAAGTGCCTTGGGAATGCTGGCTCCTGCAACACGCTCCGAGGGGAGTTCTGCAGTGATCAGAGCCCTTCCCTGGCCACTCCACAGCCTTGGACTGACCACTCCACCAATCTTCAACCTGTACCCCGAACCACTTCATCCGCCTCCACCCCATACCCACCCCCTTCATCCACTCCCCCCCCCCTCCCCCCAAATATCCTAGTCCCCTAAAGTCTCCATCATAGCCATCGTCCATCCACGCCCTCCTGGAGCGGAGAAAAAACAAGCAAACAGAAACAGGATGCCTCGGTGGCGCGAGGGGATAGCACAGTGGGGACAACACCACGCAGCAAGCGAAGGAAACCAAGGGTGGTATAGCAGGCATTACATCATGATGAAACGGTGATTCTTTTGTTTAACTTATTGTCACTGAACTGAGATATTACACAAAAACAAAATCAACAAGCAAGCACTTACATCTAAAAAAAAAAAAAAAAAAATACTTAGTACCATAATTAGAGTACCACTTTTATATATACTTAGTACCATTATTACAGTACCACTGTTGTGTGTGTGTGTGTGTGTGTGTGTGTGTGTGTGTGTGTGTGTGTGTGTGTGTGTTTTCCTTGATGTTAAAGCACCAGAAAAGAAATTAAATCAGATCATCAATCGGACCGTGCAATATACTTCGTGCATATCAGATCTGAATCCCTGCGCTAAACATTATGAACCAGTTACTCTCCAAGGCATGAACTATCATTACCACAACTTCGAAGCAGTCAACTTTAGCTCTGAACATTACCGGCAATGTCCTGACTGGAAGAATTTCAGCCACA
This sequence comes from Conus canariensis, assembly GCA_033310375.1. NCBI lineage: Eukaryota > Metazoa > Mollusca > Gastropoda > Neogastropoda > Conidae > Conus > Conus canariensis. The sequence continues at coordinate 42,912,007 of CM065741.1, read as the reverse complement.
AATATAGTACGTGCTTTAAATGAAGCCCCCCCCCCCCCCCCCCCCCCTCCCCATGCATCACGTTTCGTTCTACGTCATCCATTTACAACACGTCTCGGACCTGGAAAAAAAAAATCATAAGACTGAAACTGAACTCTGATTCCTCTGAATATACTTTTGCAATGGATGTGTGATGAGAAAGGAGAGAGAGAGAGAGAGAGAGAGAGAGAGAGAGAGAGAGAGAGAGAGAGAGAGAGAGAGAGAAGACAGACAGACAGACAGAGGCAGACAGACAGAGACAGAGGAGCGGGGGACGGGGAGACAAAAGCGAAACGTCAGGCATAGGTTCTTCGTCTCCTACACAGCGTCTCCCTTCAGTCTCCAGCCCACTTGCAGGAAGAATTTGACATCTGGCACATTCTGGAACCCCGTTCTTTTTTTTGTTCTCCCATCTCAGAATCCCAGATATCCCTTCATGGGATGGGCTTATTTTTCCTCTTTTTCTCTCTTTCTGTTCAAAAGAAACATTTTTATTTACACGTCTTCCGTTTCAATTTCGGTAAGGCTCTCTTTTTCGTTGTCCATTAATGATCTGCCATTCAAAGGTATTTATATGTATGTGAGCGAACAGGTGCACAGGCGAGTGCGTGTGTTGTGTGTGTGTGTGTGTGTGTGTGTGTGTGTGTGTGTGTGTGTGTGTGTGTGAGTGTGTGAGTGAGTGAGTGAGTGTGTATGCGTCCGTGCGCCCTCGCGCGCGTGCTTACGTGCGTGCGTGTGTGCATGTGTTGTGTGTGTGTGGGTGGGTGTGCGTGCGCGTGCGCGCGCGTGTGCGTGTGATTGCGCGCGCGCGCTTGCGTGTGTATGCCTGTATGCGTCTTCTCTTTCTCAAGCCCGAAATCCGGCTACTAGGCGTTTCTGTTCCATTCTGACCTCTGTTGTTTAGGTCATCAATGCCAAGGTACAATCCTTCTATCATTCACCCTACCCAACACACACACACACACACACACACACACACACACACACACACACACACACACACACACAAAACACACACACACACA
>CM065741.1:42880964-42905964 GCA_033310375.1 Conus canariensis | reverse complement strand
GTGGACCCGGACCCGACCGTGCAAAGCACGGCCGTGCCCCATCATCCGGTTGTCCGGGTCCTTGAAAGCGTGCAGAGCAGACCCGGACGGAACCGGCTGTCTCACACAATTTTCTTTGACACGCAATGATATGAAAATGGCGCTCAGGAGAAAGCAAAAATTGATATTGTGGTGATGGTGGAAGGGAAAAAAAAACAACAAAAAAACACTGTACACACATCACGCAGTTTTTCTTTGGACCCGATCTATATGTGTGTATGTGTGTGTGTGTATAGAGTTGGTAGAAGGAGCCAATCAAAAAACTGTTCTTAGCACACGTTCATTTACTCCTCCTGTCTTTCGCTTCTCTCGCCGCTAGCTAACGCAAAGCCACTCGCGAAACTCCGCTCTATGAAACCCTCCTCTGTTCTTTCTTGTTCAAACCATGCAAAAGACGCTGAAGGGGGGAGTGGCCACAGCCCCACCTGCGGCAGGCATGAAAGTGCCCGTTCTCCCTCCGGGCATTTCCCCGCCTCCAGTCAAGTCATTCGCTGTACCGCATTCAACAGTTCCATCAATGAAACGCCTGCCTGACCACTGTACCCACTAGCCCCTAACCCCCCCCCCCCCCCAAACCCCCTCCCCCCATTCCTCTTCTCATTGCATGGCCCTCATGTGGTCTCCGTCGGCGGCTTGTACAATAAACGGCACTTGACAATCACCTCGTCCACTCCGGTCTCTAAAAAGAGAAGGGGGCGGTCGCGGTGACATTCTACAGTTGACGGCCGTCACTCGCCGAGTCCTTATTGCCCCCCCCCCCCCCCCCCCCAACCATCCCCCAGCTACTACCCCCCCACCATCCCAGCTACTACCCCCCCCCCCCACACACACACACACACACAGATGCAAGCATGAATGCGCGCAGAGAGAGAGAGAGAGAGAGAGTCATTTCCCTGTGTCATAATGTTTAATCAGGTGCAATCCGTGGAGTTCAGGCGCTTTTCCAATTCTGGCACAGACAGTCTGTCTCTCTCTCTCTCTCTCTCTCTCTCTCTCTCTCTCTCTCACACACACACACACACACACACACACACATAACACACACACACACAAAACACACACACACACACACACACACACACACACACACACACACACCACAGAGCTCTTTTCCCAATGTCCCTAATGTTTAAGTGCGGTTTGTGGAGTTCAGGCGCCTTTTCCTGTTCTCTGAGCTCAGGGTGAACTTCCTGTTTGGCAGCTCCCTGAACGACCACCAGCCAAGGAAAGGTGACAAGGCGATGCTCACATTCCCATCAAGTGCATTAAGATATCGTTTTACCGCCATGATGCTTTTGGTCCCCCCCCCCCCCCCTTTCCTTTTCCCTCCTCCAATCCCCACCCCCACCCACCCTGACTACTCCCAGGACCCAACAACACGCCAAGTTGACACCAAATTTGTCACCAACATTTGGCAAGGCATCGGGGGAGGGGGGGGGGGGGGGGGGGGAGAGAAAAACGACAGTGATCGAGTTGTCCGTTCACAAACTTGTTCCAAAGTCTGATACATAAAAAAACTATGACCCTTCCATCCCTCCCCCCCCCAACTCCACCCCCCCCCCCCTTCCTCCTCCCTGGTGTCTTGAATGCCGGATGAAGGAAGAGGTTGAGAGCAAAGATCCAATGAGGCTGAGGGCAATAATCCAGATAAGACAAGCATGTGAGTGAGAGTTGTTCCAACTACAGGCAGCAGTAGACAAACGACCTCGGTTCGAGGGACTGGGGAAACTACTACTGGTGCGAAGACAAGTAAGTCCCCGGATGCTCTTTTCTAGACGACCCCTACCCCTTCCCTCATCCCCAGCCAGACTGACCAGGCATCACAGCAACCATCAGCTAGCGGTCGTGCCGGGCATAAAACGTCTCACATTACGCTCTTTTCTAGACGACCCCTACCCCTTCCCTCATCCCCAGCCAGACTGACAGGCAGTCACAGCCAACCAGCTCCAGGCTAGCCGTGTCCGTGTCCGTGGTCCATATAAACGTCTTCCAGCATTACGCTCTTTTCTAGACGACCCCTACCCCTTCCCTCATCCCCAGCCAGACTGACCAGGCAGTCACAGCCAACCAGCTCCAGGCTAGCCGTGTCCGTGTCCGTGTCCTCTCCATATAAACGTCTTCCAGCATTACGCTTTTTCTAACACCTACCCTTCCCATCCACCAGACTGACCGCAGTCCAGCCAACCACTCCAGCAGCCGTGTCCGTGTCCATATAAACGTCTCCCGCATCGCTTCATTCAGAACCTCGCCCACCGGGCCCAGTAAGCAACAGTATCAACGGTTTCATCGATGAAACGCGCCGCCTGCCTGATCATTGTGCCCGCTAGTCCCTTTCAACTCACCCCCCACCCCCACCACCCACCCCCCTCTCTGCTCTTGGCATGGCCCTCATGTGGTTTCCGTCGGCGGCTTGTGCAATAAACAGCAGTTGACAATCACCTCGTCCAGTCCGGTCTCTAAAGAGAAGAGGGCGGTTGCGATGACATTCTACAGTTGACGGCCTTCACTCCACTGAGTCATTATTGCCCCCCTTCCCCCCCCCCCACCACCCCAGCTACTACCCCACCCACCCCCACCCACACACACACACAGAGTAATTTCCCTGTGTCATAATGTTTACGTGAAGTTCGTGGAGTTCAGGCGCTTTTCCTGTTCTCCATTCTCAGGTTATACACACACACAAGACAGCGACTCAGGAGACAATGTAACATTTACGAAAGTTCCTGCAGAGTCCCATAACCGTTTCCTAAGTGCAGAAAGTTTCCAGTGGGTTCCAGAAAAACTGTTCCTTGAATTTTCCGTGCAGCTGACTGGCTATATGTCATCGTTCCCGAACTTTCCTGAATATTTTATATTTATGACCGGCTGTGCTGCACCGTGACTCTCGTACTTCCGATTTCATACACTATAAACAATCGGATAGGGGGGGGGGGGGGGTGTTAGTTTCTGAGAGAGAGAGAGAGAGAGAGAGAGAGGGGGGGGGGGGAGGGAGGGAAGAAGAGAGAGGAGGAGGAGAAGAAGAAGAAGGAGAAGAAGATGAAAAGGAAGAAGAAAGAAGATGAAGAAGAAGATGATGATGATGATGATGATGATGATGATGATGATGATGATGATGATGATGAAAGAGGAGGAGAAGGAGAAGAAAAGCAAACCTGAGAAATAAAAGAAAATGTAATGAATGTTTGGATTTGTTGAAGCCAAACTGTGTTTCGGTGAAACACGTTGAAGGGGCAGTTCACGCCAGCCTACAGAAGGAACAGAAAACACGACGTTAGGATAGTAGGCTCAGACAGACATGAGGCGTGTTACCGGTTGATATGGAAACGTCTGACGTGTCTATTACTTAGAAGCCGCGAGAAAATCCCCCCTACTACTCGATCCCACCCGCCCCCCCCCCCCCCCCCTTTCCCCTGGGACGTATGGTTATTAACCTCTCCTCCAACTCCTGCTCTTCTCATCTCACTCTCCCCCCCCCCATCCCACACCCTTACCTGTCCTTTATTTTCCACTGGAAAGTTGCCTAAATAAACGCGTTTCTTTTCTGTCCCATGCGCACGTGTGTGTGTGTGTGTGTGTGTGTGTGTGTGTGTGTGTGGCGCGCGTGCGTGCGTGCGTGCGGGGGGGGGGGGGGGGGGTAAAATTACATCGAAACGTCAAAATCAAAGAAACCAAAAACTGAATGAATAAATAAATAAATGTACACTCATTGGAGGTACATGTTTACCACGCTTGTTAACACTGTCAAAAATCTAGGATTTTTTTTTTCTAAAAGAAATGAAAAAAGCGAGAGGCGCCAGCTGACTTAGAAACCTGTTATTTGAAAGAATAAAATCAAACACACGCGCGCGCGCGCGAGCACACACGCGAAATCATACACACAAAACGGTCTCCAGTGGGATCTGAACCCCAAACCTTCTGCATACTACTTACACATTCTCGCGCTGGTGACTCGGACCAGTGCGTTCTGGTGGTTGTACGAGTTCTTATGGTTACGTGTGCCGCAACGCTTCAATCACAGGCATCGCAGACTGCAGCATTAATTCGGTTATTTTCGATGGTTCCCTTGCAAGAACACGAAAAAGTATGGGACCCCTAGGAGCTGAACTTAGGTGTTGAGATACCCCAACAAAATTAATGAACTCCTAGACCTAAATGGCAGGGTTTCCTGTTCAGAGCGTTTGCGCGTCATAATTGCAATGAAATTGCCAAATTAGCTTTGCGGCTTTCTCGGGAGAATACAATCGACTATGTCTTCTGACGAAAAGTTTTCCCTTACGTACGACATCGATACCCTTACGTGCATACTGAATCAAGTTCTTTCAAGAGAATTCACTCTTTTCACACACATACACAACACACACACACACACACACACAGAGGGAGGGAGGGAGATCGATTCAGAAGCATGCATTTCCAGAAACGACAAGTTCGTCATCAGGAAATGACGTCGTCACAGAATCACTACCTTTGACGACATACTTTTAAAAAAAAATAAAAAAAAGAAAGAAAGGTAAATTACGAGGCATTCTGCAAATCACTTTGCTGAAGGAATTTGCAAGGCCGGGAGGAAAAGACGGCAAGTCGAACTGTTAATGCTGTTTATCAGCCAATGCAAATTCAGCCCCTTAGAAGGATAAATACATATCAAACCGCGCAGTTTAACTCATTTAAACCAAACTACTACATATTTACTATCTCAACACACCATTTCGCATTCTAAATGCCTTATACATATGTAAAGCGAACTGTTTAATAGTGTTTTCCTTCGATGATGATATTAAGATAATCAGTTCGAAGAGACAAGGTCTTCTTAAGTACTTAGGTGGGATTAATTGCTGTCTAACAACTTGTAATTCAGGACAAGTGAGAACAAAATGAACTTCAGTTTCATCATCTTCATGACGGGATGGACATGTAAAATTACGATCAGTCACCGGCCTGTAACGGTTAGTATGTACACAAATATCCCACACACCAAATCTGAATTTTGTGATAGTATTTTGATATGTCTGTTAATCTGCATAGACAAGTACCTCAGAAGACACTGTGCAGGATTTAATACTCTGTAAATATCAAATCGGTGACTGTCGTCAACACGGGAATTCCACCCTTGCCAGTTACAATCAATTAACCTTTGCCGAAATACACGGATAAAACTATGTATGCCCTCTATATCTGCGTCTGCGTCTGCGTCTTCTCTCTCTCTCTCTCTCTCTCTCTCTCTCTCTCTCTCTTTCACACACACACACACACACACACACACACACACACACACACACCGAAAATGCTTTCGTCACCGGAACATAAAGCTTTCAACATTCTTCAATGGCAAGTTTGGGGTTACCAGAAGTTATAGATCCTTTTTTTTTCTTTGCTTCTTTCGTTCTTTCTCGGAGAAAGTTTTGGGCTGTCAGGATGCATAGATCCTTTTTTTTTTTTTTTTTCTTTCCCGGGGAATGAGTTACTCTTTGAAAACTAGAGTGTGTGGGCGCAATGAATGAATGTTTGGCCGTTCTTACGTTCAGAGACCACACACACACACACACACACACACGCGCGCGCGCGCGCGTACTAAACGGGGCTACAGAGAGAGAGAGAGAGAGAGAGAGAGAGAGAGAGAGAGAGATGGAGGGAGGGAGGGAGCGAGAGAGATGGAGGGAGGGAAGAAAGGACAGAGTGAGACAGAGACAGACAGAGAGACCGACTGGAAGACAAGGGATGACGATAATAGCTGTCAGACTGGAGGGCGGTAGTAATGACGTCTGGGCTCTCTGTTGATTTCCAGCGGGAATTGGCGGGCAATGAAGCGGAGGGGGGGGGGGGGGGGGGGGGGGGGGGGGGGGAGGGGGAGGGGAGGGGCGGGGAGGGGGGGAAGATGGGACAAGACACAGACCCCACACTGCTGCCAGCTCCCCGGTCATTTCCCGCCAACTGCTTCATTCATAGCAGCGCTACTTCATTCACCACCACTGACTGACCAGTCTCCTACGGCTACTTCATTCACCACCACTGACTGACCAGTGTCCTACGGCTACTTCATTCACCACTGACTGACCAGTCTCCTACGGCTACTTCATTCACCACCACTGACTGACCAGTCTCCTACGGCTACTTCATTCACCACCACTGACTGACCAGTCTCCTACGGCTACTTCATTCACCACTGACTGACCAGTCTCCTACGGCTACTTCATTCACCACCACTGACTGACCAGTCTCCTACGGCTACTTCATTCACCACCACTGACTGACCCGTCGTCTCCTACGGCTACTTCATTCACCACTGACTGACCAGTCTCCTACGGCTACTTCATTCACCACTGACTGACCAGTCTCCTACAGCTACTTCATTCACCACTGACTGACCAGTCTCCTATGGCTACTTCATTCACCACCACTGACTGACCAGTCTCCTACGGCTACTTCATTCACCACCACTGACTGACCAGTCTCCTACGGCTACTTCATTCACCACCACTGACTGACCAGTCTCCTACGGCTACTTCATTCACCACCACTGACTGACCAGTCTCCTATGGCTACTTCATTCACCACTGACTGACCAGTCTCCTACGGCTACTTCATTCACCACTGACTGACCAGTCTCCTACGGCTACTTCATTCACCACCACTGACTGACCAGTCTCCTACGGCTACTTCATTCACCACCACTGACTGACCAGTCTCCTACGGCTACTTCATTCACCACCACTGACTGACCAGTCTCCTAAGGCTACTTCATTCACCACCACTGACTGACCAGTCTCCTACGGCTACTTCATTCACCACCACTGACTGACCAGTCTCCTACGGCTACTTCATTCACCACCACTGACTGACCCATCGTCTCCTACGGCTACTTCATTCACCACTGACTGACCAGTCTCCTACGGCTACTTCATTCACCACTGACTGACCAGTCTCCTACGGCTACTTCATTCACCACCACTGACTGACCAGTCTCCTACGGCTACTTCATTCACCACCACTGACTGACCAGTCTCCTACGGCTACTTCATTCACCACCACTGACTGACCAGTCTCCTACGGCTACTTCATTCACCACCACTGACTGACCAGTCTCCTATGGCTACTTCATTCACCACTGACTGACCCATCGTCTCCTACGGCTACTTCATTCACCACTGACTGACCAGTCTCCTACGGCTACTTCATTCACCACCACTGACTGACCAGTCTCCTACGGCTACTTCATTCACCACCACTGACTGACCAGTCTCCTACGGCTACTTCATTCACCACCACTGACTGACCAGTCTCCTACGGCTACTTCATTCACCACTGACTGACCAGTCTCCTACGGCTACTTCATTCACCACCACTGACTGACCAGTCTCCTACGGCTACTTCATTCACCACTGACTGACCAGTCTCCTACGGCTACTTCATTCACCACCACTGACTGACCAGTCTCCTACGGCTACTTCATTCACCACCACTGACTGACCCGTCGTCTCCTACGGCTACTTCATTCACCACCACTGACTGACCCGTCGTCTCCTACGGCTACTTCATTCACCACCACTGACTGACCCGTCGTCTCCTACGGCTACTTCATTCACCACCGCTGATTGACCAGTCTCCTACGGCTACTTCATTCACCACCACTGACTGACCAGTCTCCTGAGGCTACTTCATTCACCACACTGACTGACCCGTCGTCTCCTACGACTACTTCATTCACCACCACTGACTGACCAGTCTCCTACGGCTACTTCATTCACCACCACTGACTGACCTGTCGTCTCCTACGGCTACTTCATTCACCACCGCTGACTGACCAGTCTCCTAAGGCTACTTCATTCACCACCACTGACTGACCAGTCTCCTACGGCTACTTCATTCACCACCGCTGACTGACCAGTCTCCTACGGCTACTTCATTCACCACCGCTGACTGACCGTCGTCTCCTACGGCTACTTCATTCACCACCACTGACTGACCGTCGTCTCCTACGGCTACTTCATTCACCACCGCTGACTGACCAGTCTCCTACAGCTACTTCATTCACCACCACTGACTGACCAGTCTCCTACGGCTACTTCATTCACCACCACTGACTGACCAGTCTCCTACAGCTACTTCATTCACCACCGCTGACTGACCAGTCTCCTACGGCTACTTCATTCACCACCACTGACTGACCAGTGTCCTACGGCTACTTCATTCACCACCGCTGACTGACCAGTGTCCTAAGGCTACTTCATTCACTACCACTGACTGACCAGTCTCCTACGGCTACTTCATTCACCACCACTGACTGACCAGTGTCCTGAGGCTACTTCATTCACCACCACTGACTGACCCATCGTCTCCTACGGCTACTTCATTCACCACTGACTGACCAGTCTCCTACGGCTACTTCATTCACCACCACTGACTGACCAGTCTCCTACGGCTACTTCATTCACCACCACTGACTGACCAGTCTCCTACGGCTACTTCATTCACCACCACTGACTGACCCGTCGTCTCCTACGGCTACTTCATTCACCACCACTGACTGACCGTCGTCTCCTACGGCTACTTCATTCACCACCACTGACTGACCAGTCTCCTACGGCTACTTCATTCACCACCACTGACTGACCAGTCTCCTACGGCTACTTCATTCACCACCACTGACTGACCCTCGTCTCCTACGGCTACTTCATTCACCACCACTGACTGACCCGTCGTCTCCTACGGCTACTTCATTCACCACCACTGACTGACCAGTCTCCTACGGCTACTTCATTCACCACCACTGACTGACCCGTCGTCTCCTACAGCTACTTCATTCACCACCACTGACTGACCCGTCGTCTCCTACGGCTACTTCATTCACCACCACTGACTGACCCGTCGTCTCCTACGGCTACTTCATTCACCACCACTGACTGACCAGTCTCCTACGGCTACTTCATTCACCACTGACTGACCAGTCTCCTACGGCTACTTCATTCACCACCACTGACTGACCAGTCTCCTACGGCTACTTCATTCACCACCGCTGACTGACCAGTCTCCTACGGCTACTTCATTCACCACTGACTGACCAGTCTTCTACGGCTACTTCATTCACCACCGCTGACTGACCAGTCTCCTGAGGCTACTTCATTCACCACCGCTGACTGACCAGTCTCCTGAGGCTACTTCATTCACCACCACTGACTGACCCGTCGTCTCCTACGGCTACTTCATTCACCACCGCTGACTGACCCGTCGTCTCCTACGGCTACTTCATTCACCACCACTGACTGACCCGTCGTCTCCTAAGGCCTGAAGACCTGGGCAGCCAGAACTGTCCTGCTGGAGTGACCCTCCACACCAATGCGTCTTCTACGATTTTCTTTTTTTTTTTTTTTTTTTTTTAATGCCAGAAGGCTGTGTGGGTGAGAAATGGGAAGGGAAGGGGGAGGAGCGGGGGTGATAGGTTTAGGTCAATTCTCTGCTCTCGCACATTTTCTAAGAGTAATATAAGGCCTAGGCATCCAGAATTTCCTGTTGGAGACCTTCCAGAGATCGTCTAGAGAAATGAAATTAAAACAACAAACAAGCAAAAGAAAAAAGAAAGAAAGAAAGAAAAAAAAAAGCCAGAAGGCGGCGTGGGTGAGGAAAGGGAGGGAGGGAGGGGGATAAGGTTTGACAGTTCTCCGCTCTCGAAGAGTAAAAATTACGATGCGTACCCTCTTCTCTCTCTTTTTTTTTCCGGTTGAACTGGTTTGATCATTGATAGTCCTCGAAGAACTGTGGTACTTTGCAATGGCTGTACGAGCATTACGATTTTCCGTATTCGGGGAGTAATATTACGATGCGTAACCCTCTTCTCACTTTTTCCGGTTGAACTGATTGGATCATTGATAGTCGTTGAATAACTGTGGTCCTTCGCGATGGCTGTACGGGTATTACGATTTGCCCCTTTACCCTTTCGTGTTCGTATTCTTGACAGGAGGAGGAAACCGCCCACTATCAGATTCACCGGCAGTCGGAATGAAGCGATAGAGTGCTCGACATGTCTGGAAGTATTAGTGGTGAACGACGGGTGAGAGCGAGAGAAACAAGACATGGAAACGACAATCATGGGACGAACAAATGTTTGCTACTCGACTGTAATTCTTGGGCTGTCAAACTGTCAGAAATCATCGGTCTCTGCACGCACACTGGCGTTTATTTTAACAAGAATTAGTGATGGTATTGTGGGTGGTGACCCGTCATCTCGGAAACAGCAAATAAAAGAACTACCTACCTACATACCTTAATTAAACCCTACTTCCTATTGGCCCTATTTTTGTGGTGTGTAGTCTTCCCAATGGTGCATTGCGTGACACGTCGTATACAAATGACAAGACCTGACCCATATGTCCAGCGGCAATCGTTTGACGTTCTCTCTTGACCTTAGCCGTTTCAAACAGTGCATTTCAGCTGATGCCAGAACATTCTAGCTTTTTCTACTCCTGCAGATTCTACTCTCCTCCTCTCTCTCTCTCTCTCTCTGGGTGTGCGTGCGTGTGGTGTGTGTGTGTGTGTGTGTGTGTGTGTGTGTGTGTGTGTGTGTGTGTGTGTGCGCGCGTGCGTGTGTGTGTGCGCGCGCGTGCGTGTGTTAGAAAGCGCTCGCACTTGTAATGTGTGTGTTTTTCTCCCACTTTTCACAACAAACGCTTTTACTGCTGTTCTTATGGCTACTTTTGACAACGTATTGGGCTGCTTTTGGGCGTGTTTGCATTCGTAACGACTGCTTGTAAACTTTTTACCCTGTACCCCCCCCCCCCTCTCTCTCTCCTCTCTCTCTCTCTCTCTCCTTTCCTTCTTCCCACACACATACAAATTCCCTCCATCTCTTCAGATTTGCATGTTGTTGTTTTTTCCTATGTCAACAATTCTGTCTCTCCTTCTTTAATTTCCATTTTCTGTTTTTCATTTTGTTTAATATTTACATCTCAGCCATTTGATAAAGCGTCCAGTTTCATACCTGTTTTTAAGTGATGTGTTAACTCCACCTCGAACTGATGTACGACGACGAAAACCTGATAATTAAACCATCCGTATTTGTACTCTCTCTCTCTCTCTCTCTCTCTCTCTCTCTCTCTCTCTCTCTCTCTCTCTCTTTGTGTTGGCAGGGTACTTTCCCCTGGAACCGGAGGTGTGCGTGGTGTGGGTGTCCAGCGACGTGCTGATGTGCACCGCCTCCATCTGGCACATGTGCACCATGTCCATGGACCGCTACTTCACCCTCAAGTACCCCATGCGCTACGGCCGCAACAAGACCAAGACCATGGTGCTGATCAAGATCTGCTTCGTCTGGGTCGTCTCCGTGGCCATCTCCTCGCCCATCTGCATCCACGGCTTCCTGCAGCCCTCCATCGTCTACAACCACGGCGTGTGCGTGCCCGTGCTGAAAGACTTCGTCATCTACGGCTCCATCTTCGCCTTCTACGTGCCCCTGCTGATCATGATCGTGACCTACGTGCTGACCCTGCACATCCTGTGGAAGAACCAGCGCACCATGCGCAGCATCAGCCAGGCCGAGCTCAGGCCCCGCCTGGTCCAGATGACCACCCAGTGCTCCGGGGTCCTCCTCCCCACTCTCCTCGGCCCCAGGGAGGACTCCGACGTCCGGCAGCTCGAGGAGGTCCGGAGCAACGGCAGCGAAGGGCCAGCAAGCCGTGAGCTTCTGTCCCCCGCTCCGGCGCCCAAGCCTGAGCTGCTGATGCCTCCTCCCGCGCACCCTCTCCTGTCCCCTCCTTCTCCCCAGTCCCCCCGGTCCGTGGTGTCGTCGGAAGGTCGGCTGGAAGGGCCGGCGGTTCCCTGTGTCCTGATGTCGCAGTCTGACAAAGCGGCGGACGTGACGGACAGCGAGGAGGAGGAGCTGGACCTGCCGAGTACCCATCTGCTGCAGGTGTGTGAGTGCGTGTGCGTGCGTGCGTGCGTGCGTGTTTGCATGCATGCAAAAGCATGCGTGCGTATGCGCGCATGTGTGCATGCACGTTCATCTGCAAGTACATTTCATTCGCTCATTCATCTACACATTTCGCTCATGCGCGCGTTTGATTTCCTCATTTTTCTATATTCTTCCTTTCAGTCCCTCGTTCATTCTCAAAGATATTTGCCCATTCTTTCATTCCTCCCTTCCTTCACACATTCGTCAGTTCACTGGTTCCCTTACTCCTCCGCACATTCCTGCATTCTTTCATTTCCTCATATATTCTCCCGTTTTTTGTTGTTGTTGTTGTTGTTTTTTGTTTGTTTGTTTTGTTCTGTGTGTTTTTTTTTGTTTTTTTAAATTCTCTCATTCCTTCACACATTTATCCTTTCTTTTATTCATTCACCCATTCTCGTGTTCATCCTTTTTTCCCATTACCTCGATCACTTCATATTCGTTCATTCTTTCGTTTTAACGCTCATTCACACATTCGTCCATTTCTTTATTCCCCCGTTCCTTTCCACATTCATCCATTTCCATCACCATTCATTCTCACATTCGAACCTTCTATCGTTATAATTCATTCTCCCATTCATCCAGTCTACCAATCACATGTTCTTTTTGTCTATTTTACGTCATTATAATTGAAAACATGCTCAGTGAATGACGTTCACGCGACTGCCATGCGGCATGGCTAGTCAATCAACAATACATTCTTTCCACGCAAGATACAGTCAGCGATTTCGAGCCAACTATCAATATTTAAAGAATGAAGTTTGAATTTTGATGCCTTGCAAAGAAAAAAAAAAAAAAACGAAGAAAGAAAGAAAAAGCATAAAAATTCATCGCCAAAATATGTCATACGATAATACAAAGTCCTGATCCATGTTGCGTGTTTGTTAAGTTCTCTAATGTATGACATTCTATTCTAGTCATTTTCAACGCAGTGTTCAGTTAAAGTTCTGTATACAATAACATTCTGAAATCCTCCGGCTCGCCACAGTCGTCCGCTGTCTTTTGTAGACATCATGATTTGGTTTGACTTGATTTGATAGCAACATCGGACATCTGAACCAAAATATATTGCAGACACATAGATAGGGAAGATCTGAAGGTGGGAGGAGGTCATGACAGCTAGACTAATGGATCGACAGACAGAAGACTGGTTTCGTTGGAGGCGAGGATCGATGAATATATTCACTTTTTTTCTTTCTGATCAACCCTGCGATGTCTCCGTTAGTCTTCGAACCTCTAACACTGTGTTCTCTGTCCAGGAGAAATCCATGTCCTACAAATCCTTGTGCACCAGGGCCGCTATGAGCCATTCCACAGAAGAGTTCTTCAACAGAGCTTCCCCAGAGTCCCCATCCATCCGGCTGTCCCCGTCAGAGAAGAGCGGCAGTCTGCGCGAACGTCGCCCCAAAGCCAACGGCTGCCTGAGCGTGGACCACCAGGCGGCGTACCGCGGGGGCAGGGTGGGCCCGGCCTTGTACAGCGCCGCCTCCGACACCCAGCTGCCCTCCTCCAGTCACAGCCCCAGCTCACACACCGTGCGACCCGCCTTCCACCAGAGCTTCAACGGGCTGCAGACGGACTACAAGTCCGCCGAGTGGGACCGGCGCTTCTTCCAGATCCAGCAGGAGATGGACGCCTGCTTGCAGGACGCCAGTGAGGGGGATGGAGACGGGGCTCCCGCCTGTCCAAGTGGCGTTAAACGTTCAGCAGAAAAGACTGCACATGCTCCTGAAGACGCCCTATCCAAGACGGCCCATGCTGCCCGTGGCGGTGGCAGTTCCATGATGAACAACGTCAGAGCTGCCGTGTCCACCAACCTGCTCCTGTCTCGCCAGTACCGAAAGATCCCCAGATCCAGAAGCCAGCATCTGAGTCGGTCTGTGCCCAACACCCCTGACAGACGACGCCAGCCGGCCCACACTTCAGACTCCGACAACGGAGCGGACACGTCCGGGTCTTCCAACTCGGACACGGTCACCATCCGCCTGCATCCTCCCACCAGTCCCCACAGAGGCAACGGCCAGCAGAGTGCCAGTGAAGATCTGACCGAGACCAGCGTTCTACCTAGCGTGCTCATCTCCAGCGAGGCTGACAACACTCAAGACGAGTCGGACGTGCTCAACACTAACGATGAAAGCCCGGCTGATTCCAACGAACATGTCCTCAGGAGACTGGGCAAGCGCAAGCGTCTGCTGAAGGCTCGCTTCAGGAACACGCTGCGGGCCAGTGCCCGACCCATGTTCAAGCACCTGCTGTCCAAAAAGACGGCCAGCAATGAGCGCAAAGCCTCCAAAGTGCTGGGCATCATCTTCCTGGTGTTTGTCATCCTGTGGACTCCCTTCTTCATCGTCAACATCATGTCGGTGACGTGCCACGAGTGCATGAAGGGGCTGACCAACGACATGATGTCCGTCTTCATCTGGATGGGCTACGTGGCCTCGCTGGCCAACCCCATCATCTACACCATGTTCAACACCGCTTTCAGGCGCACCTTCATCCACATCCTCACCTGCCGCATCAACCGCTCCCGCCGCATGAAGTTCTCTGACCTGCCCACCTTCCCCTCCATGACCACCACCATGCAGTCAGAGAGGCGGGGCACCATGACCATCGTTCTGGATCAGAGGACATGAAGACCTCCCACGTCCGTTCTGTTCCTCACCTTCACCTTCTCCCATTAGACGTTCTCCTCGGAGCACGCAACAGGTTATACATTTCATCGCCTGCTACTTCTCGTACGACGATTTCCCCTGTAAGCAGGCAACATCTGAACATGCTATACTTTTTTCTCAACCACGTCTTCTCCTCTGAGGATTTTTCTTGCAAGCCGGTGACATGTTACATATTTTCTCACATTTCAACCATGGTGGAGATCCCCTGCAAGCAGCCAACATGCTATACATTTCCTCACTTCCACTTCATCCACTGAGGAATTCTGCAAGCAGGCAACATACTATACATTTCCTCACTTCCACTTCATCCACTGAGGAATTCTCCTGCAAGCAGACAACATGCTGTACATTTCCTCACTTCCACTTCATCCACTGAGGAATTCTCCTGCAAGCAGGCAACGTACTATACATTTCCTCACTTCCACTTCATCCACTGAGGAATTCTCCTGCAAGCATGCAACGTACTATACATTTCCTACTTCTTTATCCAGTGAGTTCTCCTATAAGCAGGCAATATGCTATTCCTTTCCTCATCTAAACCTCCCGCGACGTATTCTCTCAAAAATAACAGAACCATATATCGGACCCCAAAACACACACACACACACACACACACACACACACACACACACACACACACACACACACACAATTCTTTGTGATGTGTTTTCTTCCAGGCAAACAATAATTATGCCATACGTTTTCCGATACTTACTAAAGGCCATGAACAGTCTAACATGAACGTACATTCGTGCACGGTCACGCGGCAAACGTTCCTGTGATGATTCTTCACACAACGTAACAAAGCCATACATTTCTCACGTACACCTGTGATGTGTTATTTGGGCAGGCAACGTGCCAAGCACGTGCTCAAATGCATCTTTTCCTGTGATGTGTTCTCTGGGAAGGCAATATGCCAAGCACGTCATCACGTACATCTTTGCCAGTGATGAGTTCTCCTCTCAACAGTAACAATGCCATACGGTTCCTCTCATCTATCTTTTCTTGTGATGTGTTCTCCGCTGGCCAAGTGACATGCCATACAGTTTCTCACGCACACCTTTCCTTTCATGTGTAAACAGTGTCACTACCAAACGTGATGAAAACAGCTACCTGCGAATGTGTGTAAAAAAAAAAGTTGTAAAAATATTGTAAAAAGGTCTGATGTTCCCACCCAATCTTATTCGATGGTTGTGTTTTACCGTAAGCCGACTTGTTTCAGTGCCGTTGTGTTCTGTGCATATCGTGACTGTTCTGCATGCACTCTCTCCGGGTCATCACATGGTTTTGCCCCAACCTGTCCTCCCCGCTGGCAGGGAGAGTCCACTTACTTATCTGTACGTCGTTCGTCTGCATCCTTAAACACCCTTGCTTGTAATACAAAGTCAAAGACATCTTTTTCTTTTTTTTTTCATTTAAAAAATAGGCCACGGACTAAAGTTCGCGAGCCTCGTACAAACACGTGCGTGCATGAGAACATACAAACATTCACGCATGCACGGGTACTCGGGTTCCTGTGAATAACGTCAACAACATCGGGTCATTAGGACTAGAAGTCTTCGTTGTGACGAGTGCTGTTCCCCACACACTACTGATGATCTCTTTTCCCACCGATGTGCAATACATTCGGCCTCGAAGATCTGGTTCGGTGAACGACTGTGACCTGTTGCTGCACACATGTGATCTCTGTCCATTGCGGCTCTCCAACAACTGCAGGAGGATGTGTATACAGTTCCTATTGTTCACGGTCCTGGTGACCGCAGAGGCCAAGGGTCATTCATGTATGCTAGCGTCATTCATTGAAGAAGTAGGCTGCTAGCTAATTATGTCCACGTTGCTCAAAGAGAAACGTCGTAAGACTCTCACAGTCAGGAATACCTCTGAACTTGGAATATGTTACCCTGTGACAACGTGAAGCACGATCTTTTCCCCCCTTCTTCTCTTCTCCCCCCCCCCCCCCCTCCCTGAACTCATCCCCACCCACCATCCTCCCCCCCTCCACCCCCACCCCCTTTATGGCCTCCTCTTCTGCGCCACTCCAGTGGCACTGCCCCCACACCGTTCATTCCGGCACAGACAGCACAGTTACACTGTGGCTTATCCTGTAGCAGACTCGGCCCCGGCCATCCACACGGAGAGTCACTGTCAAGTGGGTCATCTGACAACCCACCACAAGAGACACTGCGCTGCTGCCGAGCCACTTCAGGAGCGTTCAGTGGTGCCTGTTCTGATTCAACATGCGCGGGGCACCGCCTACTAAGCCCCCTACCGACGCCAATCATCTCTTAGAGAGTGTGCGTTCCACTCAAGAGGGCGCCAACACGCCATCCAACGGCAGTTCCAGTAAGTGAACTCGCCGATACCGGCGACCTCAATACGGACTCACCTAGGGCATGGACTTGGAAGATATAAAATAAATAAATTTAGAAAAAAAAAACCAACTGAGGTCACCTTGAAAGGGCATGAAGGGGCACAGAACCTGAGACTTCCTCTTTTTTTTTCAATGAGGGTGAGAGTGATCAAGATGGTGCTACGGAGTTCCATTTGATCCGAGACTTCCTGACAGTGCTCTACGCTTTCTTTCTTAACATATCCCGGCCTCAATCAGGCCTGAGAGATACAGACACCTGCAGCCGTTTTTGTCAGGAGATTTGAGCAGCATTCTCAGCGAGGCAACCAACAAGGAGATGAAATTCGACTGTGTGATTCCAGTCTTCCCGACTGAACTCGTAACAAATTCAACTCTGGTTAGGAACCACTCATGTGCCTAAAAATCCAACAAATATAAAGAGCTCTGATGAGAATCGAACCCACAACTCCCAGCCGGGAATCCACGACGTTAACCGATACAACACTCACCCCCCCCCCCCCCTCCCACGCACCCACCCAGCCCTTCCCACCCCACCGCCCTTAATTCAGTCCCTTAACGTCAGCCGATAACGAGCGTGCATGCGTGCGTGCGTGTGTGTGCGTGCGCGCGCGCGTGCACGAGCGAGTGTGTGAGATGTCCGGACAATGCGCAATCATTCATGAACATGTGTTCATACCACTGTGTACTCAGTAAGTACGGGCATGATAATCCTCTCCCCTCTCTCTCTCTCTCTCTTCTCTCTCTCTCTCTCTCTCACACACACACACACACACACACACACACACACACACACACACAGTGAGCTACACTCCGTTGGATGCACATTACTGCTTCGAAGACACCAGCCAGTAACTGAATTGAATCACTGTGGCCCAGCCGACACACAACGCTCAGAAAAGAAAAAAAGAAAAAGAAAAAAACCACCTGCACCCAACAGCCGTGCGCCGTGTCTCTAACAAAACCACCACCTGGGCTTTAGGCTTGGGCAAAGAACAACATAAAAAAAGCAAAACAAAACACAAAAACAAACACGACCCTTAACAGTCAGCAAACTGTCAAATACAAGCGTCCGATTCGTGGCTGGAATGGAAGGACAAAACAAAAGTGGGGACTTCAATTACCAAAAGTTTCTTCGTGTCACAAACGGACAGCAAGTGTGACGGTCAATATGACTGTATCGCTCAGAAATGGCATGGCACGTGACGTAGGAAATGGGGAGGAGTGGAAGGGAGAAGCGATGGGGAAGGTTAGGGGGTCGAGGGCCAAGGGTGGTTTCGTGGGGGGGGGGGGGGGGGGGGGGGGGACGGGAGGAAGAAGGCGGGGGAGGGGGAGTGCGGTTAATGTCAAGGATACTCAAGACTGATGACCTCTGAAATTATTTTCTCTCTACCACTCTTCTTCATGTATCTCCCATTCCCTTTCCCTCGCTCCCCCCCCCCCCCACCCCCCTACCCCCTTCCCCTCGTTCCTTCTTCCTGTCCTCCCCCCCTGACTGTTGTGACGCTTTGGTCTTCTGTGGGGTTTGCTCACTACACTGTTGTCTGCCAATAAACGACCAGATTTCTGTTTCCATGGAGTCTTGGTGCTGGGCTGACTGCGGCGCTTGTTTGTTTGTTTGTTTGTTGCTGCTTTTCGTTTGTGATGGATTTCGTTCGCTTCGTCAAATCTGCGAGACGTTTTACCTGCAAACTTTCATGTTTATCGTCCGTTGATCATTTTTTTTCCCCCCTGATCATTCTAGGAACAACACGAGTCGAATGGGAGACGCATACGTGACGTCAAATCGTGCGTGCGTGCGTGTGTGTGTGTGTCTGTATAAGAGAGTAATATTGCTTATAGCCCAGCCGACCGCAAAGGGTCATATCAAGGTTGAGGGGAGGGGAAAGAGAGAGAGAGAGGGGAGGGGGGGGGAGAAGAAGAAGAAGAAAACGAAGAAGAAGAAGAAGAAACAAAGGGGCCCCTGAAAACAAAACCAAATAAAGCATCAGTTGGACCGTCTACGAAAACTCAAAAGGCGCATGGAAGGAAAGAGTAAACAGGTGAGAGGATGGGGAGGGTGATCAGGTGAAAAGGAGGAGCACACGGGGGAGGACAAACGGGAGAGCGGGGAAGCGGGGGGGGGGGGGTGTAGGAGAGGGGGCGATACTGTCAAAACAGCCCGACATTCAACCCAACACACACACACACACACACACACCAAAGTTACGCCCGCCCCTGTCCTCCACACCGAAAACACTCTAAAAGCAGACAGGAACGGCATTCGGGCACAGCTGTTTCGCCACGGGAAAGATGCATCAGGCTTTCTACACCACAATTCCTTGCCAACAACCAGAGATAAATGTTGTTATTGCGCATACACGTGTAAGCGCTGAGAGAAAGACAAAAAAAGATGAGAGACAGACAGGTAGAAGTGATAAATGAGAGAAGAACAGCATTATGAACGGGGGAGAAAAAAAAATAAGATAAATAAAAATGAGAGAGAGAGAGAGAGAGAAGACAGACAGACAGACAGACAGACAGACAGACAGAACGGAAAAAAGAGGTGTTGACGATGAGGAAAAGAACAGAGGATTGGCGAGGGTAAGGGGTAAATGGGTTTCACAGACTGTTAGAGAAGAGAGCGGGGGTCAGGCAGCGAAAGAGAGAGACAAGAGAGAGGAGAGAGAGAGAGAGAGAGAGAGAGAGAGAGAGAGAGAGAAGACACACACACACACATACAGAGACAGAGACAGACAGACAGATATACACACACACACAATCATACAGACACACAGAAACCCGACAGCCAGACAGTGACAGAGCGACAGAGAGAGGGAGAAGGTTGTACGACGAAAGCAGACATGGGTGGAACTTACCAGCGAAAACACCCAACTGTGTGTCACATGAATTCAGGCTTTCAGTATCAAACCCAATGAATGCAACAAACTGCAGCATTAAATCTGATCGTAGTTACGTGTCAGGTTCTACACACCTGCCTTTCCTAGGGAACCTGCCCTTAGTGGAAATCACAAGCTTTGAGCTTCCTCTTTCCAGGTAATATGTCGTTTCCACCACACTTACGTTCCCGCCAACGGTGGCTCTAAGTTCCGCCGTGACTGTTTCGACCAAAGGATTTTGGAGGCTCTGTGTCTCACCATTTGTTCCATCCTGGAAACCTGTATGTCCCGCTACGTCTAAGTTCCACCCAAAATATAGGCTCTAGGCTCGATCCTAACTATGTTCCGTCCGACTGAGGCTCCAGATTCCACCATGTCTATATGCCATCAAACGAGGCTCTTCCTTCACGTATGACGCATCTAATGCAAAGGCAATCATTAGCCAAGGCGCGGGATTCAGCGTCGACTCTGCCGGCCGGAAATCCGCACAGCATGTGGCGAGGATTTCCATGTCCTCTTCAACTGGTACCCGTGCAGTCATCGAGATGGCCTTCGAGGTCGGCTTGGTCGACCATAATCTTCTGGAATTCCTTAAGGATTTTTTTTTTTTTTTTTTTTTTTTTTGCAGCCTCATGTAAAGAAGCATGAATTCATTTGAAAAATATAAATCTGCCACAAAGACTGAAGGGGCTTCGCGCATATTTTTGTCACAGTATGATACAATTTTGACCCGAAGCATGCTGTGAGACATGAGTTCGCTTGCACACACCCTCCCCTCTGACAAGTTTCTGAGTTCAATACGGTTTCTACAGTGTCCTAAGCAAACTCTGAGCGGATCGTACGAATGAAGACCCGCTGCGCATATTACTACGGCTGCATCCTCTCTATCCCTTGTACCGTGTTCTCTAAGTTTATACTGACCTCATGTCTGCGTATGTGAATGGGTGGGGAGGAGGGGGGGGGTCCGTAACACACACACACACACACACACACACACACACACACACACACACACACACACACACACACAATTCCACGAACAACCCACCACGCATCCGAACACATCGGCAACCGTCTGCTCATCATTTCACTGCTGCCCCTACAAGGAAGGGAACCCAACTCAACATCTAACATCCAGACTGGAGGCCCCTACAAGGAAGGGAACCCAACTCAACATCTAACATCCAGACTGGAGGCCCCTACAAGGAAGGGAACCCAACTCAACATCTAACATCCAGACTGGAGGCCCCTACAAGGAAGGGAACCCAACTCAACATCTAACATCCAGACTGGAGGCCCCTACAAGGAAGGGAACCCAACTCAACATCTAACATCCAGACTGGAGGCCCCTACAAGGAAGGGAACCCAACTCAACATCTAACATCCAGACTGGAGGCCCTACAAGAAGGAACCAACTCACATCTACATCCAGATGAGGCCTACAAGAAGAACCAATCAATCTAACATCCAACTGAGCCTACAGGAAGACCCAACTCAACATCTACATCCAGACTGGAGCCAGACTTGATGCTCAATTCCACGTGCCTTAAACTCTAAGCACTGTCACCACCTACTTACCGTAGAGAGCAGGGGAGGATGGGAGCGGGCTGGAAAAGGGGTGGGGGGGGGATGGAGAGGGACAGCGGAGGAGTAATTTAAATATCCAATAAACAGTAGCAGACGGGAGGAAGAGCTGACCTGGCGACTGTTAAGGGGTAGGACAGATGAGGGAAGAAGACAACGGGAAGATTGAGCGAACTGAACACTTCTGCTGCGCCCCCCCCCCCCCCCACCCCACCCCACCCCCAGGCCCCAAGCCAAGACATCACCCGAGTCAACCAGACGACGACCAAAATGAAATGGCCCACTTCAGAATGAAATAACTGTGGTTCTCTCTCTCTCTCTCTCTCTCTCCTCTCTCTCTCTTCTCTCTCTCACACACACACACACACACACACACAACACACACACACACACACACACACACACGCACACACACACAAAACAAAACAAACAAAACGGGATTTGTGTCTCTCTTGTACATTATACCGTTCAAAAACAAAAGCATCAACAAAAAGAAAAAGGAAATGTGCCTTGTTTTCGATTTCATACACACTTTTTTCAGACAGACAGACAGACAGAGGGGTAGGTAGATAGGTGGACCGATAGATAGATATAAGTGAAAACAGCCAACTAATGATAAACCTTTCGCTCCGGACTTTGAACTTTGACATTTCATTCGTGCATGACCGTGCTTACGTAAGTTCAGTATCTTCCCACTCAGTTAAAACAGAAGTCAAATGAACTGAGGTGAACTCTCTCTCTCTCTCTCTTCTCTCTCTCTCTCTCTCTTCCAGTATAGTCATTTTCCATTCTCTCTCTCTCTCTCTCTCTCTCTCTCTCTCTCTCTCTCTCTCACACACACACACACACACACACACACACACACACACACACACACCACGCACGCACGCACGCACGCACGCACGCACGCACGCACACACACACAGAGGGTCCCAGACCTCCTCCACTTAAAAGAACCGACTGGAAAGCAAGCTCAGCAAGAAAGCGGCAAGAGTAAAGAGACCCGGCGCCAGGTCAACAACCACTCATACATTGCCTTTAAAAGGCCAAGAAGCTCTGTGGTGCTTTCCCTTTGATATACCCATTCACTATCAAACGTTCTTATAGACTGCTGGGACTTGAGAGAGATAAACATTTATCATCTTATTTAATTTTAACATGAGAGAGATTCTTAAGCGATTCTCGCGTGTCTTAGACCAGTTCCTGAACAAGAGAGATGTTCATCAACTGGTTTAAGACTTTGCATAAGAAAGACTTTTAAGTCAATCTATTGCGTGCTTTAGACAATCTGCTTTCACGAGATGTGTGTGTGTGTGGTGGTTGCTTGGTTGGTTTGTTGGTTGGTTTGTTTTTGTTTGTTTTGTTTTGGGTTTGTTTTCCCTCCTGTTTTAAACGGATGAGTCAGGGAACTGACTTTCGAGACTAACAGCTTTGATATGGCCCGTTGCGGTCGGCTATACTAAAACCAATAAGAACAGAACTGAATCGAGGTCAACAGCCCCAGGAGCAGCAGCCCCAAAGGAGAGTGTCCAAAACAAAGAAGGAGAAGGAGGAGAAGAAGAGGAGGGGGAGACCAAAACCTTTGTCTCTGCTAACAAGCTCCGGAAGAGTGGCCGGAGGCTCAGACACGTGAGGGGAAAGCCACCCTCAGCGGACAGAGCTAGAGCCGTGTTCACACTGGACAGTGGAACCCGTCTCTGTACCGACAGCCCTCCTGCACAATCTTTAACCCCAGTGACAGGCGGTGCGTGCCGGTGTTCTTATCATCAATTAGTCTCCATTTTGGGTTGAGAGCATGGGTATGGGGGGGGGGGGGGGGGGGGGAGAAGAGAGAGAACCGGGCTGGGTGGTGAGTACGTTAGGATGCGGGGTGACTCGCGGCAAGCGTTCTTGTGTTTGGCTGATTCTTGTTGGATGAGTGTATTTGGTGATTCTGAATGCCTGGGGCATTCATTTTTGATTAGGCGTGGTACTAGTAGTAACACCGACAACAACAAACGACAACAACAATAATGATATTAACAAGAATAACTGCAACAATGACAACAGCAACAACAAATCAACAACAACAATAATACTAATAACGATAATCATACAACTGTGTTGTTGTTGTTGTTGTTGTTGTTGTTACTGTTGTTATAGCAATCATAATGGTAATGAAAATCGCCAACATAATCATGATATATTCATTAATGTGTGATACTATCATCCCTGTGTATCCCAATGTGTCTTTTAGGAGGAGTTCCAGCAAGCTGGGATATTACGGACCTTTTCTCGTGGCTGTAGTGTAGTGGACTATCAGATTCCAGCGGGAGACAGACCAACAGACCGAACAGACAACGGGTCAGTCTATGAGGACAGGCCATCGACAGAAAGAACAGACAACAGGTCAGTCTATGAGGACAGACCAAAAACAGACAGTACAGACAACGAATCAGTCTATGAGGACAGACCAACAACAGTCAGTACAGACATACGGTTCAGTCTACGGACATACCAACAACAAACAAAACAGACGAGTCAGTATATGAGAACATACCATCGACAACAGTAGATGATACAGACAGAGGGTCAGTCTATGAGGACAGATCAACAACAGGTAATGGAAACAACTGGTCAACCTATATGGGCAGTAGATGAGCCACTGAAGGAAGCCCAGCAGAAGAGAACAAATGGAGTTCAGAGGCTAAGCGCGAGGGGGAAGAATGGAAGTCTGAGGCTATGTGCGAGGCCAGGGGAACAGTCAGAGGCCATGTGCGAGGGGAACAGTCAGAGGCTATGTCCGAGGGGAACAGTCAGAGGCTATGTGCGAGGGGAACAGTCAGAGGCTATGTGCGAGGGGAACAGTCAGAGGCTATGTGCGAGGGGAACAAATGGAAGTCACAGGCTATGTGCGAGGGGAACAGTCAGAGGCTATGTGCGAGGGGAACAGTCAGAGGCTATGTGCGAGGGGAACAGTCAGAGGCCTAGTGCGAGGGAACAGTCAGAGGCCTGGTGCGAGGGGAACAGTCAGAGGCCTGGTGCGAGGGGAACAAATGGAAGTCACAGGCTATGTGCGAGGGGAACAGTCAGAGGCTATGTTCGAGGGGAACAGTCAGAGGCCTGGTACGAGGGGAACAGTCAGAGGCCTGGTGCGAGGGGAACAAATGGAAGTCAGAGGCTAAGTGCGAGGGGAACAGTCAGAGGCTTGGTGCGAGGGGAACAGTCAGAGGCTTGGTGCGAGGGGAACAGTCAGAGGCTTGGTGCGAGGGGAACAGTCAGAGGCTATGTGCGAGGGGAACAGTCAGAGGCTATGTGCGAGGGGAACAGTCAGAGGCTTGGAGCGAGGGGAACAGTCAGAGGCCTGGTGCGAGGGAACAGTCAGAGGCTTGGTGCGAGGGGAACAGTCAGAGGCCTTGGGTAGCGAGGGGAACAGTCAGAGGCCTGGTGCGAGGGAACAGTCGAGGCCTGGTGCGAGGGGAACAGTCAGAGGCTTGGTGCGAGGGGAACAGAGGCTATGTGACGAGGGGAACAGAGAGGC
>CM065741.1:42870964-42878464 GCA_033310375.1 Conus canariensis | reverse complement strand
TCTAGTCATCTACAGAAGAGAATAGGCTTTTTGAAGAGGTAAGTTTTGAGCTGAGATTTAAAAGAAGAAAGAGTAGGCTGATTACGAAGGTCTTCAGGGAGGGAGTTCCAAATAGAAGGTGCTCTAAAACTGAAGGCTCTTTCGCCAACAGATTTCAGAGAACGCTTAGGGATTTTCAAAAGTTTTTGTGAAGAAGAGCGAAGGGTACGAGAACTTTGGTAGGTGCAGAGAGAAGAAGAGAGATAGTGAGGAAGAGATTCATTGAAGTGGCGGAAAGCAAGAACTGCCAGTTTAAATTGCCACCGATACTGTATGGGAAGCCAGTGCAGTTCGATCAGCATGGGAGTGATGTGCTCACACCTCCTCCTCTTCAAAACAAGTCGTGCAGCGCTATTTTGGACTCTCTGCAGCCGAGCAATCTGTTCTGCGGGAAGCCCAGCATAAACAGAGTTGCAGTAGTCTTGATAATAAATGAATAAGACAAGAGAGAAAAGAAAAAAAGGGGGGTAACGGGTTCGGAGGTGGGTGCCGATGCATACCTGGAGAGAGAGAGAGAGAGAGAGAAGAAGAGAGAGAGGGACTGCGACAGTGTGTGATAGGGAAAGAGGAAGGGAAAATTAGATGACGAGGAGGGGAGGAAGGGAGAGCCAGTAACAAGAGTCAGTAACAACGAACATTCACTGATGAACCAATATTGCTTCCAACAGTTTTCATTTCACATTACCTTCACACACACACACACACACACACACACACACACACACACACACCGCAGACACACTTCGTTTTAAGTCCCCCCCCCCCCCCCCCCCCTTTCGTGCCCCCCTAATCCAACTGTGGAACAAGCTGGGCTGTGGAGACAGGACGGCCTTCCCTGCAGTGTCCGGGGACAAACCCGGTGGCCACGCCCGTCTCCTCATCATGCCACCACGCTGAGCATGAGGCCTTCATCTGGCCAGATCAGGAGGCCGCCATTAGCATCTAATGAGCGCGCGGGCACTGCCATTCCATCTCCTCTTCCCCCCCCCCCCTCTCCCCCCCCCCCCCGCCCCCCTTCCCCTTCCCTGCCACCCCGTCTCCTCCTCAACCCCAATCACTTGTCGGATTAGTACGGAGGGAACACGGGCGGAGGCAGCGTGGTGGTGAGGTGAGCAAATCAGGCATCCAAATAGGGGGGAGATGAGAAGGGAGGGGTGTGGGAAGGGGAGAGGCGGGGAGGCAGGCTGCAGATCATGGGAGAGAGAGAGAAAAAAAAAAGGGGGGGAGGGAAGCGGGAATGGGAGGGGGGGGGGGGTGGTACTGGCGATTCCTGTGGCGCCAAACATTTGTAATTAAAACAAATCAAACGTATATCAATATTTCAGGAAATAAACAAACGATTCAATCAACAAATAATTATAGGAGCGAGAGATACTCCTCGACGTCATGCTGACACACCAAGCCCTATTCTTCCCACCATGACCAAGGATTGCTTTTAAACCCAGGTTCACAAACACCACAGACTGCGGGTATAGTCCATTCATTTACCTGCTGCTGGGCCCCTATCAGTTCGATTTTTAGGGGGGGGGGGGGGGGGGGGGGGGGGGGGGGGCAAATTTACTTTCAACGCGGGGGGGGGGGGGGGGGGGGGGGGGGGAGCGGAGGGCTGGGGGCGGCGGTGGGATCTGGGGCACACCACCCTTGTTGGGGGTCTGCCCCAAAATGCTGAAGCAGTTTTAAGTTAGATGCATAAACACTGAAATTCCATGTCAGCAACTCAATTGTATCACCACCAAAGCTTGAACGCATTCTTTCAGACTTTCTGCACACGAAAAGCAACGCTTGTCCAGCCAGCGAACAAGGACACAACTGTAACGCTCAAATACGAGAAGCAGTAAAGTACAGTCGTGTGTAAAATAAAGTTTCCTCTCTCCTCTCTCTCTCTCTCTCTCTCCACACACACACACACACACACACACACACACACACACACACAAGGACAGATTGGAAGAATAGGCTCTGTCTAAAATCCCAATCCTTGATCGAATAAACGTTTTCTACTCTGTCTGTCTGTCTGTCTGTCTCTCTCTCTCTCTCTCTCTCTCTCTCTCTCTCTCTCTTCTAGGATGAATATGATATAGTAGTTTGATCATGAGTCTTATTACTGCTTCACACTCTTTTGTCATTCCTACCCTGTTGTTGGGATCTTGTATTTAAGCAGAAAGTTGTAGAACAGCAAAGACAGACTGGAAGGTTAGGCATCACCTATAAGCGTTATTCTACAGAAAAAGCTTTTTTTAGTCTTGGGAGTCTCTCTCCTCTCTCTCTCTCTCTCTCTCCTCTCTCTCTCTCTCTCTCTCTCTCTCTCCTTTTTTCTGCCCCCTTCCCCCTTTTTCTAACTGAACAGAGTATGGGGAAGATAAGTACTTGGGCGCCCCCCCCCCCTCTCTCTCTCTCTCTCCTCTCTCTCCAAAATTTTCTTAACAAACCCATCCCCTGCTTTTTTTTTTCAAAGAGAGAGGGGGGGAGGGGGGACCACAGGGACACTTGAGCCCCTAAGCCCCCTCCCCACCCCCACCCCCCAACTCCCAACACTCCACTCCCTTCCCGCTTGGGTCTGCGCTGACATTAAGTCCGTCTTTTCTACTTTACACTTCTCCCCCCCCCCCCCCAACCCCTCCCCCCCCCCCTCATCCCCTTACCCCTTTGTGCCGTGTGCCCATCTTCTCCTCCAGAGGGGTATTCCTCAACAAACACGGAGTGTTTTTCCCCCCGAGAGCGGCTGTGTTTGGGAACTTCTTTGCTCTTCGCAGTTTCCACACTGAAAGCAGCTTAGAGCACGTGATCCCATCTGGAGGATGATCGCCAATGGGGCCTGATCGGAAAGCAACGGCAAGCACATGACCATTTGGCGCCGTCAGTGGCAAACATCATTCCCGTTAGTCACGGAATCTCGCCGACTGTCGGCCAGGCTTTCCTGTGAGATGTAAGCGAAATACTTCATCTCTTGGAAAACTGTATATATGATGTCAGAGACATCTCACTGAGAAGTCACATGAATTACCTTCCTCCCCAAGATACAGAGGACAGATAATCAATTAACTGGTGAAACACACAGACCACAAAATTCCCTCCTGATGTCGGGAGTATATGTGAGGGGGAAATTTCTGCCCGTTGTATGCTACTAGCCTGCCCCATGTGAACAGGGCGATACAAATCAAAAGGCATAAATCCTGAGTATTTTGAAAGCACTGACCATATTTTACATGACACATGTCTTACGGGCATCGCACACGTTATTGCCCAGTCAGAGTGGGGCACACTGTTGTGATTTTTTTTTTACATTATTTTATTTCAGAAGTATTCTAAGCGGAGTGTCTAGATTCTAACATGTGAAGGAGAGAGGCGAGACAAAATGACCGGAAACAGTAGGTCTGACATTCTCAGTGATCTCTGTTGCCTTTTGATATCGTCTAATATCAATTATGAATCACGGCTCAAACAACCACTGAACTGTACTGAACTGATCTCCAATGAGAAACATTCCAGAAAAACATCTTAAATGGAAGGAGTTAGGAGAGATATCTGTTAAAGATGGGGGAAAAAAAGAACAGCGCTCCAGAAAAGCCGGTCTTTAAACGAAGACGTAGGGGACAGGGCATCCGGGGCGGGAAGAGGCTTTACTGGGAGACAAATCTAATATTGATCAACAAAATGCTCGTAAGGACAGTCTTCGTTGAGTGGCAGGTAGCCTTTATATGGATGTGGTTCTAACAGTAAACACAGACCATGACAACCGGTCTTGCAAAGAAAGTGGTCTTGACTGGGACTTAATCCTCATATAGATAGACACATCTCCAAGAAAAACCGGTCTACAGACGTAAGACAAGGGTCTGTATTGAGACGTTGTTCTAATACAGGTCAGAATAAAAATGTCGAAGAAAATCCAGCTTCTGAGGAAGCGGTCTTTAATGGCACACAATTCTAACACAGATCAAGACAAGTTCGTCCAAATAAACTAACAGCCTTTACACGAATGGATATTTACTAGGACATAAATGCAATACAGATCAATCAGTACACTTTCCAGGGCAAAAAAAAAAAAAAAAACTATCCAAAAAAATGGCTTCACAAAGACGTAAATCTAATATAGTCGACAACAAAAAATCCCAGAAAATGCAAGTCGTTGCAGGAAGGGGGGGGGGGGGGGGGGGGGGGGGGGGGGGGGGGGGGGGGGGGGGGGGGGGGGGGGGGGGGGGGGGGGGGGGGGGGGGCAGTACAGATCAATAAAATAATGTTCAAGAAAACCAGCCTTTACAGGAATGATGGAAGGGAGACTTCTTAACTGGGAATTAATTCTACCCTTGATCAAGACAAAAATATTCCACAAAAGCCCGTCTTTACATGGAAGAAGTCTTTGTGAGGATGGCAATCTAATCCGATATAGAGGAAAAAGTAAAATGTTCTCCGACAGGCCAGTCGTTAAGCGGGAGAATCTGATTTGGGATGGAAATCGAATGTGCAAGTAAAGAGAACAACTTTCCCGAAAACCCAGAATTGGACGTAAGGGAGTCTGTGCTGCGAAGTGTTGTCTATACTGTGAGGTATAATTGCAAACATCAAAGCAAAAGAAGAAAAAAAGGGAGAAAAAGAAACGAAAAAAAAAAAAAAAAAAAAAACAGAAAAAGGGGGTACAAAAAAGCTGAAAAAATCCGTCCGCAAAGAAAGACGGCGTTTCGTGATGGCAGCAGTGTTTTTTTCGTTTGTTTGTCTTTTGTTGTTTTTGTTTGTTTGTTTCTGTCCCCCCCCCCCCCCCCCCCCCCCCCCCCCCCCCTTTTTCCTTGGACCTTTCAAAAATCGACTTTCCTTCCGGTCAAAAAAAAATGCAAATAATAAACTATATCATGGACTATTCTATAACAGCTTTTTAAGACAATGACTTAAAACAATTCATAGGCCTTTTTAAAAACAGAAGTCCCTGTAACTTCCGATTAATAAACTACAATAGTGGAAACACATCAAAGACCCTTTCTTAAAGTCGCCGTATCTCTCGATTAACAAAATGCAATAAATTAAATACAAACCGTTTCAAAACCTCATTCTATCAACTACTTTTCTATTAATGCGATGAACAACACACACCAAGGACCCTAAGTCACTATTCTTCACATTCAATAAAAGCAATAAATGGAATAAAACTCTTTCAAAAAGTAAATGTATGTTCCAGTTTTGAAAAAAAAAAATACAAAGAACCTTATAAAAAAAAAAATATATTCGCTGTATTTTCCAATACAAATTTTTTTAAAATGCAATAAATGATGTATATCTCGCTTCAACGAGGAATGTGACTAAAAACCCCAACCACTCATGACAATGCAGAGTGACGCATATTTCAATGAGGGGAGTGCAGTTTATTACCCCTCTGACATTTCACCAGCATGTTTTTGTAGTTAACAAACTGCATGGGACAAAATGCACAGAGCACACACACACACACACACACACACACACAACCTCCGCATACATACGCATGCACCTGTGTCTACAGACACACAAACCCACGCACGGAGGCGCGCACGCACACACACACAATACACATGCGCGCACGCACGCACAAGCACGCGCGCGCGCGCGCGCCACACACACACACACACACACACACACACACACACAGGCGCGCGCATATATTCCATTTTGCAGTAGTGGTCTTTCCTGAATGCCTGTTTATATACACAAATGCGCGGCCACACACTCTTGCATACATGTATGCATTCGAACTCGCGCGTGCTCTCTCTCTCTCTCTCACACACACACACACACACGCACACACACACCTACACACCTTCGTGCACATTTCACACTCCACACACACACACACACACACAGAGGCAGGCAGCCATGCAAGAGGCAATCATCCTCAACAGCGTTTCAAGAGGTCCGGCTGCATCAGCAAAGCACGTGCACCGCGTGAGAGAGTCTCGCGCTAATCTGGCAGCCGAAGCGTGCGGCTTCAATAACTGACGCCCCCCCCCCCCCCCCCCCTCCCCACGACGGTGATGGGAAGTGGGACGAAAGGGGGAGGTGGGTAGTGCGGGGGTTGCAGGAGGATGGGGGGACTGGGGGGGGGGGGGACCGGGAGGGAGTTGACAGGCGTGGGTTATCTATCCCAACGCATTGTGACACCGCTACTGATCCAGAAACTAATCAACACGTCAACAGTTCAACGATGAGGATGACCTAGATCGCGGCGGAGACATAGGACAGAAAGGAGGGGGGGGGGGGGGGGGGGGGGGGTGAGGAGAAGAGGGGGCGGATCGGAAGCCAGGAGGGCGGGTGGGTGAGAATTGGGGGGTAAAGGGAGGTTCCGTAAATAAGAGTCACAGAAGCCAATGACGTCACCATTTTGTGTGCACTGGGCCTCTTGGGGAGGTCGCTGCGTGGTTGGGAAGGCATCATTTGTGTGTGGTTTGTGTGTGTGTGTGTGTGTGTGTTGTGGTGTGTGTGTGTGTGTGTGTTATAGTGGTAAAAGGGTGACGGGACATCGGGCGGAAGGGGGAGGGCAGGTAGCCCTAAACCTGAGTATGCGGTTCGTAGCCTTTCACTTTTAACTACAGCGGGTATTCGTATCGTGTTAAGGTTCATCCATGTTAATTTATTTACCAAAAAAAAAAAAAAAAAAAAAAAAACCCTTAATAAAATACATTAAGATTTTTTCCCCATACAAACAGTGCCGCCTGAGCAGTTGGGGAATCTATTTCTTGACTAAAATGTTATATCATTTCATGGAGTGTGTGATTTATGAGGAAGTCACAAATAGTTGAACAGACGGTATAGCGGTTCCCAACATAACTGGACAAATGGCATAAGCCGTGTAAACAGCTATGTGCGCGCGCGCGTGTGTGCATGCATGCATGCATGCATGCGTGCGTGCTTGTGTCTGCACATGGGTGTGCGAGTGTGTGTACGTGCGTAAGAGCAGCTGGATCAACTTTTCTCCTAGAACATGTACCTGCTGGCACACAAAGGAGGAAATAAGGCCCCCCTCCCTCCTTCTCTCCCCCTTTATCATACATATCCAGAGTGCATCATTTATTAATCAAATCACCAAACGAGTCCAAGCGAGAGGGAGGGGCCGGGGGGTGGGGGTGGGGGGGGGGGGCATAACTTATCGTCCACATTAGACTACACACAAAGAATTTTGAAGTAGGAGGAGGCAAATACTACCATCTGTCCAGTTTAGAACCACATACCAGAATTTCATTCCAAGTGAAAGAAAACACCTTTAATCTGTCTCAGAATTACTCTGTCTCAGAATTAGACAACGCTGGAATTCATTATTTAAAAAAAAAAAAAAAAATTTAAAGCGAAAGAAAACACCATTACCCCATCCTCATTTCCATCGATCAGCGTTATAAAAAATAAAATAAAGAGAGAGAGAGAGAGAGAGAGAGAGAGAGAGAGAGAGAGAGAGAGAGAGAGGCAGCACAACAAGAAGCTTCAAATTCTGTGGCCCTTCATGCC
>CM065741.1:42858464-42868464 GCA_033310375.1 Conus canariensis | reverse complement strand
GACCCAAATTTGCAAGTTTCACGCAACTTTTGCCACAGACTCTTGTCTGGCGGAAGAGAGAACTTCCCTCGTTTCACCACTGAACCTTGCGGGCGTGAGGAAGAAGGGCGGGACCAGACAGGAACAGGTAGGCAAGATGAGGAGGCGCACCACCACCAGCAGAAGAAAAACAGAAAACATGAGGCAGAACGGGAGGGGGGTCAGGGCTGACGCACACGAAGACAGATAACCAACCTTCACCACGCTTCTTCAATAGCTCACTCCCGTGACAGCCGTGAGGCGGGAACGTGTCCGGTATGTCAAACATCCCAGAGCAAATTACAGCACCATTGAGAAGTCAAAGTCAAGGACAACAAACGCCAGAGTTTTCAGGTTGTCTTCTGTCGGCGGCGTGTCTGTTTCAGCCCTACTCACCGTCTCTTCCATGCAGAATCATGCTGGGGGGGGGGGGGGGGGGGGGGGGCAGTGCTGACTCCGGACACCCTTTCCACCTGCACGAAGCACTGCTACTTTCGCTTATCATGGCTAGTTTGCTATAAACTGGTCAGTTAAACGGGTCACACTTTCCGTGATTTTCTCGGACTTAAGTCTTCAGGTCTGTACCTGATCGACACGCAGACAGGGGAAGAAGGACTCGTGAGCAAAGCGTGATGTCTTGAATGTCACTACAGTCTGCTTGTTTTCTGTTTGTGAAGTGTTTGTACTCTGATGGGGAAGGTGGGGGGGGGGGGGGGGGGGTTATTAGGAACAACTGCAAATCGATACTGGTCCTTGACGTTTTATCGGTCACATAAAACATGTCTGCAAAGGGAAGCAAAATACTGACGGACTGGAATCGTGAACTTTTTAATACTTTGGAGTATCTACTCCTGGATACAAGGTTTGAGTGGTTACCTCCCGTTCCGCTCCTCGTAAGAACGTTTTCTCTGATGATGATGATGATTCAATTAAGAATTCGATCATGCTACGCATTTACACGTTCAAAACACAGCAATGCAAACCATGAATTGCATAAAACGACCGCAAGGCTGAAATGCGTCTGACTGCCCAGCATCAATGGAGTGGAAGAATGCAGTACATTCGATTTCGCCAACCATGTGCGTGTTGTAACAACGACGGACCGATCCAGCTAAGTCCAGACATTGTGCAGCAATGGTGCGAACGTGCCTGTGGGGGTCCTGTGTCTGCGTGTTCATGGCTTATATGTGAACGCCAACTTCATAACGATAAGTAACCTCGCAATGCTGATAATTTCTTCTCCCGAATTGCTGTCATCCGAGCTACAATGATCGTTCCCCATGAAAAGATCAGTGGCAATAATGACGAATTCAAAGTGTGCCTTTCATGTTGAAAATCCGCGTTTGTGGACCACTGTTCCCATAATAACTGAGAGAAACAAAAGTATATATGATGTAAGAAACGACACTGGATTGGATGTGCAGTGCACACGGACACACACACACACACACACGCACACGCGCACGCGCACACACACACACACGCACACGCACACACGCACGCACATGCACACACACACGCACGCACGCGCGCACACACACACACACACACACACACACACACACACACACACACACACACAATCTCAAGCCAATCCTCCGCAACACAGAAAACATCACAAATCTTTTAGCCAAAAGCCACCACTGCACCATCTCTCTGTGCATCTAACTGGCCAGTGTTGTATTCATCACCAAACCAACACACTGGATGTCCAGGCGACACAATGGGCCGGAAGGAGGGGAGGAGAGGTTGGGGGGGGGGGGGGGGGGGGGCAGACAGCAGATAACGAGTTGCACCGTGGAACACAGGGGAGACGACCAACCAACCAACCAACCCTCAGCACACCAGGAAAACAGCCCATCCAACTAAGCCGAAGGGACACATAGAAATCACCACCACCACAACCAACATTATCATTACAGAAAAAAAAAAGCTGAAAGAGCGACCAATCAAACGACCACACCAACTAAAACAATAACCAAACGTTCCCATACGTGCAGCCAAATGATGGAATATTAAACTTCTAAAAAAAAAAGTGAAAAAAAGGAGAGAGAGAGAGAGAGAGACAGAGAGAGAGAGAGAGAGAGAGAGAGAGAGAGAGAGAGAGAAGGACAAAGAGAAAGTGATGATGATAACGATGGTGATGATGATGGATGATGATGATGGATGATGATGATGATAATGATGATGATAATGATGATGGTGATGATGATGGATGATGATGATGATGATGATGATGATGATGGTGATGACGATGATGGTGGTGATGATGATGATGATAATGATGATGATGATGGTGATGACGATGACGATGATGATGATGATGATGATGATGATGATGATGATGGTGGTGGATGATGATGGTGATCATGATGGTGATGGTGGTGGATGATGATGATGATGATGATGATGATGATGACAGTAATCATCATCATCATCATGAAATGAGCGAACAATTCCAACAGTGACAGATGAACACTGACAAACAAGCCAATCAACACAGAGGAACAATGACAACACAACCCATCAGCACAGAGGAACACATGAACACACTGACAAACCCAACCAGTCAACCAACAAACCTACTGACCTGAACAGAAGAAATCCAAGGGAAGTAACCGCCACCCGCCTGACGTCATCGTTCACATCACTGACCTGAGAAAAAAAAAGGAAGGTACAGTTAAAACACAATGAAGGTAAAACAGCACACAGTGTATACCAGCCTATCGTCACTGCAAACAGAGAAACCACAGAGCACAGTGAAAGTAAGACAGCACACACTGTACCGGCCTACCATCATCTGTACATTTAGAAGCCACAGTGACAACACTGAGCGTCAGGCAGTACATACCATACCAGTCCATCCTCCTTCAAAACTCGCACTGTCATTCAAACTGTAGTTTGGCAACAGCAACAACCATCTCATAGTTGTGATTTACATGCTCAACGACAAACAAAACTATTTTCAAACTTGAGGGAACCTTGGGAAAGAGCAGACCTCCGTCAATGTTGAACGGATCGTGGATCCGCCCTCTGATCCCCATCCACACAAAAATGTAACGTATTCATCCGATGGCCACATTTCATCATTCTGTTCCCCAAGGTTTGTTAAAACCGGCTCAAAAGTTTTTGTTTAACCCTTGCATCGCCTGCTATCCCCAACCCGCAAGCAGCGGAAAACCAGCTGTGCAGCACAGCTCCTGTGGGCTTAGCAGGTTTACACGGCTTTAGCATTCAAACTGCAAAGCCAATGGTTCTCACTCATTTTTCAAGATGACACAACACAAATTTATTCCATGTATTGTTCAATATGAGAGGAAACCTAAAACGAATACTTACACACACGAACACAAAACAAAAAAAACAAAACAAAAACAAAACTGAACCACACAAGCTTGTGGTGCCAAGCGACATCTGTGGCGTTTTGAATGCTGTAACCAGGAGACTTTTGAGGCCACAAAAGGTTAATCTTGCTACAGGGAAGCCATTACGGCGATGAAAGGATTGATTTTACTGAAATGCGGCTACCGTGGCCATGAAAGGGTTAATCGTACTATATGGCAGCTACTGTGCGCCATGAAAGAGTTAATCTTACTATATGGCAGCTACTGTGCGCCATGAAAGGGTTAATCGTACTATATGGCAGCTACTGTGCGCCATGAAAGGGTTAATCTTACTATATGGCAGCTACTGTGCGCCATGAAAGGGTTAATCTTACTATATGGCAGCTACTGTGCGCCATGAAAGGGTTAATCTTACTATATGGCAGCTACTGTGCGCCATGAAAGGGTTAATCTTACTATATGGCAGCTACTGTGCGCCATGAAAGGGTGTATCTTGTTGAACGGATTCTGAATCCATCCTGCTGCCAGGATCTGCTGTGCAGACGCCCGTCAAAACGTCAGTGGCTCGTCTTTGAGCCACATTCCGCCTGTCTACACAGTGTGGTTGGAATCAGGTCGGTGGGTTTTGCATATTGTCGCCAACCAACAGGCAAACCAACCGACGTGGATGAAAACATACTCTGTCCTTGGCGAAAGTAATTGTATCGATCTGGTTAAACGACCCACAATCTCATTCACGAAACGGAAAAAAAAAAAAAAAAAAAAAAAAAAAAAAACTATAGCTGTTACGATCTGAAAGGTTTGTTTTGTTGTTGTTGTTGTTGTTGTTGTTGTTGTTGTTGTTGGTTTGTCTATTTGTTTGTTTGTTTAATGATGTTTTGTCTGTGTTTTTCTTTCATTTTTCTGAAAACCAGTTCCTGCCGATCTATGTGTGTCAGTCCCGTTCCGAATCAGACATCGTGAAAGCACCTTGGGTCATTTATATTAATGAACTCATGTTGTTGATGTTGTTGTTGTTGTTGTTGTTGATGATGATGTCAACAGCACTTGGGCCAAGGAAGTACACGACGAATGGATGGCTTTTTTTTTTCTTCCACAGTTTCACTAATAAACTGTGTCCTTACAAGGCAACAGGCTTGTACTGCTTATTAAAACACATGATGTTTTCCAATTCTGGGTTACAATCTTGCAAGGGCGGGTCAAGAAATAACCGCCCTAAACACCCAACCCAAACCCCCCTTCCCCCACCCACCTTCATTCCCATCAACCTCTCGCCCAACTACAATAAATGTTCACTGTTCAAACCATCAATCCTGAATAATCACAACACACACACACACACACACACACACACACACACACACACACACACACACACACACACACACACCGCCTCCTCCTCCTCTTCCACCCAGCGCAGAACTCTGAAGGGCCACGATTACAGAAGAATGGCGTCAAGGACGGCTGCTTTCATCGCACAACAGTAGGTGGTGGCACTGGCACTGGCAGTGGTGCCGTCATCTACTCCGTTGATTTTATCTCTCTCAACGCCGCCACGGAATGCTGGGAAGGCCAGACAACTGTCAGAGAATCCGGAGCCACGCTGGATATTTTCCCCCTACGTTTTGAAAGCTCATATAGATTACAAAGGATGTTTCCCACACATAACGGGTCTTCTCAATGCGTGTGCGCGCGCGCACGCACACACACAAACTCACTCTCTCTCTCTTTCTCGCTCCCCCCCCCCCCCCCCCAACGCCGCTCCACCCTACACACCCACTCCCATCCTCCCCTGTTCTCATCCCCTCCATTTTGTTGTTGTTGTCGTCTGCATTGATGCCTTTATGATTATATGCATGCTTTTGTCAAGCCCCTGCATACAAATGTGTGTGTGTGTGTGAATCATATACTCCATAATCCTGTGTGCCTACCATTTTTTCTCTCTCTCTCTCTCCTCCTTTTTTTCCTTCAATTTTTTTTCTTTTCATCTTATTTCATCTCATTGCAGAATTTAGCTTAGCAAGGACAGATCAGAAGAACAGGCTGTGCCTAAAATCTCAATATTTGTTCGAATAAAGGTTTTTTTGAGTTCTGAGCTCGCTCGCTCGCACTCTCTCTCTCTCTCTCTCTCTCTCTCTCTCTCTCTCTTTCTCTCTCTCTCTCTCTCTCTCTCTCTGTCTTTTACACACACGCACGCACGCACGCACGCGCACGCACACGCACACACACACACACACACACACACGCATTCGTTCAGCTTCCAAGCAAGTCTTCACGTAACTGCTTTGGAGAGTAGAATGAGAGGAAAGAAAGAGAAAACACAAAATTACAAACAACTGCTCCACACTTCGACTGATAGGCAGAATGCCTGGGGTGGAGCCTGTGTCTACTGGCTATAGTCTCCTTAACCACAGCAAGGCCTGGATGGAAAAAAAAAAGAGGGGGGAGGTGGATTCCGTGGGCTAAAATATCACACACAAAATGCCAGGTTTGTGAAGTCAGATGATGCAGGGCTCTTGTATTCAACCAAGGAATCTGCCAAGAATGGATGCTGCTTCAGTTACACGCTTCCTTCGGCACGCTATGAACAAGGGATTCAACGCCCGTCTGGCGCCGACTTCCACTGCTCGTTCTTCATTTTCGTTGTCCCGAATGTCGTTTCTCTTGCCTGAAGAAGGCCTAAGAGATCGAAACGCGTCGTGTTTTGTCCTGTGATTCGTTTGTCCACGTTGTTCGGCGGAGTCATTATAAACACTTTTTTTAAATTACACTATGAACAAGTGTCTGGCCGTATCCACATTCTTCCTGATAGGAGATCATGACGTAACGACGTACAGAAGCTTTCATGATTACTGGTGAGCTGCTTTCCGTCGACAGATAATCTGTTCTCTCGTGGAAGGGGTGGAAGGAAGGGGTGGAAGGAAAGGGGGGGGGGGGGGCGAGAGGGGCTGTATACAGACAGAGTTCCTTCCAGCCAGCACACCTGGAAAAGCTCACAACATTCCAACTGGTAAACACATCGACAAGTCTCCGCCAGGCCAAGTTTACAGTATTTGACAAAACATACACCTCAATACTCTGAAACATCATAAACATCTCTAAACGAAAAAAGGAAACATAAAGTGTGAAAAACTGAGTCTCTGAATGAGCTGGGTTTTTTGTTGTTGTTTTTCATGTATAATCCACTTCATGTTTGATGCAAACTTGAAAAGTGCTGTCTTAGTAAGGTCAGAGATTAGAAAGGAAATCGTTCATTCTGATCATGTAACTCTCTGTTCTTTTAATTTTCTATACAAAGGAAATCGTTCATTCTGATCATGTAACTCTGTTCTTTTAATTTTCTATAGAAAGGAAATCGTTCATTCTGATCATGTAACTCTCTGTTCTTTTAATTTTCTATAGAAAGGAAATCGTTCATTCTGATCATGTAACTCTGTTCTTTTAATTTTCTAATGCACCCATAGCCCCTGACTGGCTAGAACTCTTCTGGTACTTCTCGTCCTCATACACACAGACGTATATACGTATTCAATGAAAATACAAATATGAAAAGAATACTGTACCCCACTGAACTGAAAATCAAATGAAAAAAACAAAAACAAAAAAACTTTTGGATATCGTCTACCCTTTTGATTCTTCAAATGCATCATGTCTTGACACCCCTTAGCCGTGTACGGACATCGCTGTTTGCATGCGAGTCTTCAGCTAGAATGACATATCTGCCTTCTTTATTCCCTCGTTCTGATCAATAACCTTCGCACTGTGTCTTGCAGGAAGCACAGAAATCATTCCACAAGATCAGTCTTCAACTGTGATGTTGGGGGAGCTATGAATGGGAAAAGGCACTGTCCAATCATTTCAAACACTTTAAACGAACCTGAGAATATCTCTATATCGAAATGGGTCGTGTCAAATCCTGAATATACGGCGAACTGCTGAATCAGATGACTGAACTGGCTTTTTCAAAAGGGTGAAAGTCAAAACATAACTTCTTTTCTCGCGATTTTTCTACCACGCCGTCTCTCACATTAATGAACGTACAGCATGTAGTTTCAAAGTGCATCGATATCATCATTCTCACACGACATGGCCAGCGACTTTTCATCTGCCTCTCTCCCCGGCATCCCACAGTACATTAGCACTTCACCCACCACCGAATCCCAGGGGGAGTCCATCCAGTACTACAGAAACAGTCCATGCAAAGGTCATTGCCCTCGCCCCCTCACTGCCCATCAGATTCACACTACAAGCAGGAACAGTGGCGTGTGCGAGGAGTCGATGGCATCATTGTGTGTTTTCTCCACCCCTGTGATGGACAGTTCCCCATGTCAGGAGGGAACATGGGTAATACAGCGGTTATGTCACCTCCCTCCTGTAGAGAATGGTTCCATGTGGCAGTCTGTAACGGACGGTTTCTTGTATCAGCAGGTAACAAAGAAACATACAGTGATAAGCTCACTTCCGTATTGTAATGGACTCTGCGTGAGTGCCTGCGTGCGCGCCTGTGTGCCTGCGTGCGTGTGTGTGTGCGTCTTTTTCTTTCCTTTTTTCTTTTTTTTTTTTTTTTCTTTTTTTTATTACTGTCAACAAAGAGCAATGAAATATACAGTAGTAAACTCACCCTCTCCCCCTGTAACGGACTGTTCTTTACATCAACAGAGACCATGAGATAATACAGTGATGAGTTCACCTCCCTCTTGTAATGAACTGCATGTTCCCTAAATCAGACTGGAACTATAGGTAAAACACTGGTAGGTTCAACCCCCTCTTGTAATGGACTGTTCACTTAGTCAGCTGCGACTTGAGGGTAATATGTGGTACGTTCACCCACCCACCCCTTCTGTAATGGACTGTTCCCTCTGTCAGCAGGGAACTATGGGTAATACAGAGGTACGTTCACCTCCCTCCTGTGATTGACTGTTCCTTATGTAGAGACCTAAGGGATACGTGGTAGTAGGTTAACCTCCCCTCTGTACCGGACTGTTCCCTAAATCAGCAGGGAACTAAAGATAATAAAGCAGCGATTTCACCACCCTACTGTACTGGACTGTTCCCTATGTCAGCCGAGAACGATGAGTAAAACAGCGGTGAGTTCAACTCAACTCCCGTTACAGACCGTTCCCCAGGCCAGCCGAGAACCACTAAAGGCAACAACAGCAGTGAATTCACCTCCCTCCTGGTTCACCTCCCTCTTGTAACGAATGGACTATTCCCTATGTCAGCCGGAACCAAGGGTAATGCAGCTGAGTTCACCTTTCTTAAGCAGGGAATTGTGGCACATATCGCGGTTAGTTCATCTCTCGTTTGCCATGGACTGTTCCTCACTTCAGCAGGAAACAATGGAACATACAGAGGTTAGGCCAAGTTATCACTTCAGAAAGCCCTTTCATACACTTTCAATGGCCAGCTCCGGGGAGAAAATCCCTTCATGCAAACTTTCTACTTCGAACTAGAGACTGAACTTTACAAGTTTTCTGCGCTACATCATCGTCCTTGCTCTGAGAGGCATTTCACAACCTGCACCCCCACTCTCACCCCCTTCCTGACACTCCACATCCTTCCGGCCCCCGTCCTTTCTTTACCCACCCTCCCTAACTCCCCTCATCCACCTCCAAAGGGGAGAAAAACAAACTACCAAAGAACTTTTTTTTTTAACCAGGGCTACGAGCACAAACATGCCTCCTATCGTTCCCTCCTGTAAGCTGCAAGTTATTAAAAAGTCTACTATGAAAAACGAGCGTCCAATATATCGGCTTACAAGGAAGGGTGAGTGAGAAAGAAAAAAAAAGAGAGAAAAAAGATAGAAAGAAAGGAACTGAGGCCGCCAATGCATGACCTTATGAACAGGGTATTAACATGAGACGAGGAAAGATAAAAAGGTGAAGGAGAAGAAGAACGAAAAGAAAAAGAAGGAAAGAAAGAACAGAAAAGAAGAAGCACTGTGTCGTGTACCTACCAAGTTTGCAAGCTACTGAAGGGCTGTTCCCGCCAATGGAACTTTTTGATGGCGCGGCCACCTCATTTGTTCTGCCACGCTGCGTGCAGAAACGGTGTCTGAAAATATCTCCACACGGTCCAAAAAAAAAAAAAAAAAAAAAATCTCCACACGGTCTAGCACTAGCTGCTAGTTGCAGCTATGTAGGTCAGACACATTCAACCAGATTCTGGCTGAATGTGTCTAACTTGCGTAACTGCAGTGAGATGAATGAAATATTAGCAAGACACGGCATGGAAATCGGCGTCGAGGACATCAAGTCGATGGCCAGCCACCATCAATACCGATTGAACTGTCCACGGTCAACGGCTAAAATTTGTTCAACAGTTCACCTAGCTGGGGTCATCCTTGGCAGTGAGGAATCCTCGAGAGAAATCCGCTCAAGGGCAACAAAGATAACCATAGCGCTGTCCAGATTTGAACCTACACAGAAGGAAAAGAACATCTCCATGACACACAAAATCACGCTCCCGTGTGCACTGGAACAGAGTCTAGCAGCCATGTAGCAGCACACAGGACCATACGAAGATCTCTTGACATCACTCAGGCAAAGAAGATTAGTCCACAGAATCTTCAAAATAATGAAGTCGGTAGTCAAGGGAAAGAAGGTACATTCCACCTTCCTGCGTGCATGCATGCCAGA
>CM065741.1:42853464-42855964 GCA_033310375.1 Conus canariensis | reverse complement strand
TACATCAGAGAGAGAGAGAGAGAGACAGAGACACAGAGAGAGGAGTGGAGGGACAGCTGTACCTCCGTCCTGCCTTTGCCCCCCCCCCCCCCCCCCCCCCCCCCCCCCCCCCCCCTTCACCCTCCCTAAATACATATTATCTCTCTAACCCCCACCCCCCACCCCCACCCCCTACCTGACATCCATTCCATTCCAAACTGTTCCACCCAAGGAGAACAAACACCTCCGCTCTGTGTTTTAATCATAAAACACACTGTACAAAATTACACTGACAAAAAAAAAAAAAAAGAGTAGAGAATGGACTCTGACATGACGACAGACTTGAAACGGGTCCTCGTGCTCGGCTAGGCCATAAACCACATAGAATGAACTGAACACTGGGGAGAAGAAGAAGAAGAAGAAGAAGAAGACGATGAAAAAGAAGAAGAAGAAGAAGAAGAAGAAGAAGAAAACCATATTTCCCAGTTTTTTACAGCACTAGCTGTAGTAGCAGCTTCCCCACCCCTCAAGCTCCTCCTCTGGCGTCCATCTTGCACAATGCTCCCCACCCCCTTTCCTCCCCTTCTCCCTCTCCCTCCCCCTCCCTCCCCGGTCCCCTTGACTTCTCCTCCCCTTCTCTCCTTGTGCGTGCACAGTTGACGGTGTGGCAGCGGGGCACCTGTTTTTGTTGCATGGCCTTGGGGAGGTGCAGGCATGGCGTGAAACGAAGGGCGAGACAGCCTGGGATCTGGTGTGGAAAGGGCTGTATCGATGAAGGAAATAAAAACACAGAGAGGGAGACACAGAGACAGACAGACAGAGACAGAGAGAGAGAGACGCAGAGATGGACAGACACAGAGACAGAGAGAGACAGAGATAGGGCGACAGAGACAAATACAGAGGGAGAGAATGGATGGATGGATGAATGAATGAATGGTTTTACTGTGGTAAGCTTTACAAAGCCAATCACAAGGGCGGGAGACGGAGGGGGCAGGCACTGCGCATAAACAAACATCAGAAATAAACACGATCGACACATTGCAGGAAAGTTCATCGTGATGAGGAATCCAGATCACGGAAAAGCAGAGGACTCAGTTCTCAACACCGAACATAGGTTACAGTCAGTCAGATTTTTCCAAAATATTTAATCAACAGCGGCGAGAGTGCAGCGGTCACGACGGACCGTCAAGTTTGCCGTTTTTAACCCCTGTGTTGTGTGTTGTGCTGCCTTTTATCTCTTCCTTCAAGGTACACAAGCGGCCATCCATTTTCTTTGTCATTTCTTCCAAATAAGTCACGATGTCTCTTATTGCAACATTGTCTGAGTGGGAAGCGGGTGACTCGTTAGAATCAGACGAATCTCCAAAATCACGACCACGATCTTTCATACACAGAT
Organism: Conus canariensis; assembly: GCA_033310375.1. NCBI lineage: Eukaryota > Metazoa > Mollusca > Gastropoda > Neogastropoda > Conidae > Conus > Conus canariensis. Next base: position 42,854,589 of record CM065741.1, on the reverse strand, counting down.
TTCCTTCTACAATGAAGGCTTCAGTGTCATGTTGTGTGGAAGTGTGTGTCATAGTTACCCACGGACTGTGTTCACATACAACTTCAGAAAAAGCCACACACTCATCATTAACACTTTGTCTACACCGATGTCATATGAGAATTCTAATTTGGGGACAGCAGTTCCTGTTTCACTGTGTATGTCACATTGTGGCAAGTCGATGTGCTGTGTTCTATTGCCGGACAGTGTACTTTGGTGCTCGCAAAAATACAGACGATGGGGCTGGGATGGACAGACGACTGCACAGGACACTCCATCCTTGTTTTCACTGTTGTCGCTATTGTGTAACAAACTAGGTGGGTTTGGTAGGAACAGACCGGATGGGGTGAAAACACGTTCACTCGTTCTTTGTTTCCTGTGTTCCTCGGCCCTCCTCCTATCCCTGTTTTAACCTGTGATGAACATTTTCTCCTGTACACAGCAGTTTGCGCTTGGGCTTTCGTGGCAGGGGAATGGTCGGAAATTGTTTTTTAGCCTAAGAATGACAACTGTCTGATTTTCTCTGCCTTCAATTCTGAAAGACGGTAACACCATATCTCGCAGCGCGGCGTACTGTATGTTTTCTACACTCCATGGAAGTCCTCCAACAGGCATCTTGGAAGTTTGTAAAAACTGACAAAAATTTACCGGAGCTGAAGAAAGTTCGACTTGATGGCAGCCAGAGAAGGGGGGAAGGGGGGAGAGAGAGAGAGAGAGAGAGAGAGAGAGAGAGAGAGAGAGAGAGAGAGAAGAGAGAGAGAGGTGCCATTACAGAAAAACACTATGTTAAAAAAAGACAGTCTGAGATAAATAGTAATAGGAAAGACGACATCATGAGCACAGAACACAGAGGCAGTTTGTTCTGAATGAGCCACCGCCACCCCCATTGGAGCCAGGATGGTTCAGGAAATACAGCACTTGGAACTGGTTTCAAAATAGGACTAAGTGAAACGGTATCAACTCTGCTGACCATGCCAAGGGCCATCATAATGTTATCTTTGGAGCGGGAGGGGGAGGGGAGAGGAGTCTCTCGGCCACAGACCTGTGGCAGAACACATGCGAGGAAATAAACAAGGGGCACATTGATCAAAGCTACATGCAACAATG
>CM065741.1:42839491-42853364 GCA_033310375.1 Conus canariensis | reverse complement strand
CCCCCTTTCCTCCCCTTCTCCCTCTCCCTCCCCCTCCCTCCCCGGTCCCCTTGACTTCTCCTCCCCTTCTCTCCTTGTGCGTGCACAGTTGACGGTGTGGCAGCGGGGCACCTGTTTTTGTTGCATGGCCTTGGGGAGGTGCAGGCATGGCGTGAAACGAAGGGCGAGACAGCCTGGGATCTGGTGTGGAAAGGGCTGTATCGATGAAGGAAATAAAAACACAGAGAGGGAGACACAGAGACAGACAGACAGAGACAGAGAGAGAGAGACGCAGAGATGGACAGACACAGAGACAGAGAGAGACAGAGATAGGGCGACAGAGACAAATACAGAGGGAGAGAATGGATGGATGGATGAATGAATGAATGGTTTTACTGTGGTAAGCTTTACAAAGCCAATCACAAGGGCGGGAGACGGAGGGGGCAGGCACTGCGCATAAACAAACATCAGAAATAAACACGATCGACACATTGCAGGAAAGTTCATCGTGATGAGGAATCCAGATCACGGAAAAGCAGAGGACTCAGTTCTCAACACCGAACATAGGTTACAGTCAGTCAGATTTTTCCAAAATATTTAATCAACAGCGGCGAGAGTGCAGCGGTCACGACGGACCGTCAAGTTTGCCGTTTTTAACCCCTGTGTTGTGTGTTGTGCTGCCTTTTATCTCTTCCTTCAAGGTACACAAGCGGCCATCCATTTTCTTTGTCATTTCTTCCAAATAAGTCACGATGTCTCTTATTGCAACATTGTCTGAGTGGGAAGCGGGTGACTCGTTAGAATCAGACGAATCTCCAAAATCACGACCACGATCTTTCATACACAGATTTCCTTCTACAATGAAGGCTTCAGTGTCATGTTGTGTGGAAGTGTGTGTCATAGTTACCCACGGACTGTGTTCACATACAACTTCAGAAAAAGCCACACACTCATCATTAACACTTTGTCTACACCGATGTCATATGAGAATTCTAATTTGGGGACAGCAGTTCCTGTTTCACTGTGTATGTCACATTGTGGCAAGTCGATGTGCTGTGTTCTATTGCCGGACAGTGTACTTTGGTGCTCGCAAAAATACAGACGATGGGGCTGGGATGGACAGACGACTGCACAGGACACTCCATCCTTGTTTTCACTGTTGTCGCTATTGTGTAACAAACTAGGTGGGTTTGGTAGGAACAGACCGGATGGGGTGAAAACACGTTCACTCGTTCTTTGTTTCCTGTGTTCCTCGGCCCTCCTCCTATCCCTGTTTTAACCTGTGATGAACATTTTCTCCTGTACACAGCAGTTTGCGCTTGGGCTTTCGTGGCAGGGGAATGGTCGGAAATTGTTTTTTTAGCCTAAGAATGACAACTGTCTGATTTTCTCTGCCTTCAATTCTGAAAGACGGTAACACCATATCTCGCACGCGCGCGTACTGTATGTTTTCTACACTCCATGGAAGTCCTCCAACAGGCATCTTGGAAGTTTGTAAAAACTGACAAAAATTTACCGGAGCTGAAGAAAGTTCGACTTGATGGCAGCCAGAGAAGGGGGGAAGGGGGGGAGAGAGAGAGAGAGAGAGAGAGAGAGAGAGAGAGAGAGAGAGAGAGAGAGAGAGAGAGAGAGGTGCCATTACAGAAAAACACTATGTTAAAAAAAGACAGTCTGAGATAAATAGTAATAGGAAAGACGACATCATGAGCACAGAACACAGAGGCAGTTTGTTCTGAATGAGCCACCGCCACCCCCATTGGAGCCAGGATGGTTCAGGAAATACAGCACTTGGAACTGGTTTCAAAATAGGACTAAGTGAAACGGTATCAACTCTGCTGACCATGCCAAGGGCCATCATAATGTTATCTTTGGAGCGGGAGGGGGAGGGGAGAGGAGTCTCTCGGCCACAGACCTGTGGCAGAACACATGCGAGGAAATAAACAAGGGGCACATTGATCAAAGCTACATGCAACAATGACAGCTCAGTTTCATTCAGATTTAATCCAGCCCCACCCCAGGCTCCTTGAAACGAGATACAACATGTCCAGCAAATCCATACTTTGGATCAAAACGCGTTCTGAACCAGTTTTCAATGCGACTGGATTGACAGCGATTGGGAGAAACCCACAGATGCGTCATTTCCCGTGGAATGATTGATGTGGTTAACCACGCATGGTCGTGTACGTTCACAAAGTATTCTGTGATGGACACGGTCCCAGGGTCTCTATAGAACAATGAGGATTATGTCATATAAACGTAACCTGAAGTTGTACAACTTTCCCCAAGGTTGTTGCAATTGTGCAGTGTTGCCAAGTTGTGTGAATAGATCACTCTGTGTATTTTCGTCAACTTGTGCATCATACAAACTACCTACCTACATTTTTTCAAAGCTGCGCGCGCGTGCACGAGAGAGAGAGTGAACGAGTGTGAGAGAGAGAGAGAGAGAGAGAGAGAGAGAGAGATTGTGTGTGTGTGTGTGTGTGTTGTGTGGTGTGTGTGTGTGTGGTGTGTGTGTGTGTGGTGTGTGTGCTCGCGCGTGCATATGTGTGTGTGCGTGTGTGTGCGTGCGCGTGTGTGTCTGTCTGTGCACTCGCGTTTGTGTATGCACAACATTCACACAGACACACACACTCTCTCTCTCTCTCCCTCTCTCTCTCTCTCTCTCTGATTCAAAAGGAAAACTTTCTAAAACATCAGGGAATGAGGCCAACGCGGTGGGCAGTGCAGTGTAGTGTAGTGGGTAAGATGAACCAGACAAGGTTGGAGACCTGACACTGATTTAAAGCAGATGACCCACCTGAGAGACTCTAACGCTGCTGATCAGGCCTAGGACCATATGATCGTCTGTGAGGAACGAGAGAGAGAGAGAGAGAGAGAGAGAGAGAGAGAGAGAGTACAGACAGGCGGGATGGGTTGGGTGGAGGGGGGAGGGGGGGAGGGCAGGGGACTGATCTAAGGTGTGGCACAGCCATCCGATTTAATCCCATCAATCATGATCAAACTCACCACACACTCCTTGTAACGTAATCCCTAATCCAACCGATGATCGGTTTTCAACCACTACAAGGAGATAAACGAGTATCTAAGATTTTTCAAACATAATTTTCAATTTGACGAAACTGATGAATGGGGCAGGAGGGAGGGAGATGGCAGGGGGGGGGGGGGAGACGGGGGGGGGGTGGAGGGGATGGGCGGCGGGAAGGATGCAGGTGCACCACTTTCTGTGAGATTATTATTGATTTCATCAGACGCTCTGCGTTCTCAGAACACTCTGATCCATAACTCTGCCCACCCGACCTACATCAAGGACCAGTCAGCAACTTACAGATCTATAGAGTGCCAGTATGAACGCATGCATGTGTGTGTGTGTGTGTGTGTGTGTGTGTGTGTGTGTGTGTGTGTGTGTGTGTGTGTGTGTGTGTGTACACACGCGCGCATAAGAGCATGCATGCGAACACACAAGCGTGCATGTGTGGATGTGTGTGCCTGAGCATTTGTGTACGAGTGTAGTGTAGTGTAGTGTAGTGTAAGTGTAGTGTAGTGTAGTGTAGTGTAGTGTAGTGTAGTGTAGTGTAGTGTAGTGTAGTGCAGTGGAGTGTTGTGTGTGTGTGTGTGTGTGTGTGTACGTGCGTACGCGTGCGTGCGTGCGTGCGTGCGTGCTTGCTTGCTTGCGTGCGTGCGTGTGTGCTTACATACGCATGTGAGACTCTCTCTCTCTCTCTCTCTCTCTCTCTCTTCTCTCTCTCTCTCTCTCTCCCCCTTTTTTTTTTTTTTTCTTTTTTCTTCCTGTGCACAAGGAGGGGAAAAAAAACTGTTGTATAACAAAATCAGGCGAGAAACCACACAGGTGAGGAAGGGTGGGAAATGCAGCGTAGGACAGGTGAAATTTGGCATTCAACCCGAGCGCCCTTTGAAACGCTCGCCGTCATCTCAAACGGCGTTGATTTGGCCGAGGTCCGCAACATGATCCACATCGGTTCTCGTTGCTAGCATTCAGGATCAAGCGGAGACAGGGAAAGTGTGTGTGTGTGTGTGTGTGTGTGTGTGTGTGTGTGTGTGTGTGTGTGTGTGTGTGTGTGTGTGTGTGTGTGCGTGCGCGCGCGCGCGCACACACACACACAAATGTACATCTGCATGCATGCGTGTACACAAGCGCGCGTTCACACACACGCACGCATCCACACACACACACACACACACACACACACACACACACACACACACACACACACTTCTGATGGAGAGAGAAAAAGACGGCTGGGGAAATACAGAAGGAAGGATATTACAAGAAAACAGAGAGAGAGCCAGCCACATACAGTCAGAGAGAGGCACACAGACAGACAGAAAGTCGCTTAGAAAGGCAGACAGAGTAACAGAGACAAAGACAGGTATGAGAAAAACACATCTGCAAAGAGACTGAGACAGGTTAAAAGACAGGAGGAAATAAATAATCTAAGCCATGAAGCATGAACGTGTGTGTTTTTCAAGATGCCAATCGAAAATCTGGAGAAAGGACAGAGCATGGAGGGCAGAGGAGGGGGGGGGGGGGGGGGGGGGGGGGGGGGGCGGGGGGGGGGGGGGGGGGAGGCACTTAAGTATAGATGCATGCACGCATGCAACACTGAAGCACTTACACGCTCTCCTCTCTCTCTCTCTCTCTCTCTCTCTCTCTCTCTCTCTCTGTGTCCCAGGCAAACACACACACACACACACACACACACTCTCTCTCCTCTCTCTCTCTCTCTCTCTCTCTCTCTCTCTCTCACTCAAAGCACATCTACAAACAACTCCAAATCCTCTCTCTCTCTCTCTCTCTCTCTCTCTGTGTGTGTGTGTGTGTGTGTGTGTGTGTGTGTGTGTGTGTGTGTGTGTGTGTGTGTGAGTGAGTGAGTATGTGTGCCTCCCCTCGCCCCCCAACAAACACACACACAAACACCCCCCCCCCCCCCCCCATCACCACCATCAGCAGCCAATCAGCAGAACGCCTCACGTGACACCCATTTCAAGCGTGCAGCACTGTGGACACATCACAGGCTAACAACCCAGCAAAGATCAGCTTCCAATTCTCGGCCTTTAAAACGTTTTTTAAAGTCCCCCCCCACCCCTTACCCCCACCAAGCCGAACTCCACTGCGCACCCCTTCCCACCTCCCACCTCCCTTCTCCCCGTCTCACTCCGAAAAGCATGGAGTCTGGCCGGTGGGATAGCGCCCAGCGCCATCAGCCAACCCATCTGTTTCTCTTTGAGGGACCCCACAAATGAGCAGCAACGGAAAAACAATAAGCCTACCGACTGTCAGTCACATGCCAACAGGTGATTTTCAGGCACGGCTTTGATCACAGATTCTCTCTCACTCTCACCCCCGACTCCCTCCCTCTCTCTCTCTCTCTCTCTCCTCTCACACACATTTTTTTTCTTTGCTGCTGCATGTGACCAACCACGTGACACTAGCCATTAAAACAACTGTATGAAACGTTGTTTACACCTCCCGTAAGGTGTGGTCTGAACGGTAGTCACATTATGATAAAGTGTAAGAATTCGCACGTTTTGAACAGAAATCAGTACATGTTCGTGTCTGTATGTTTGGGATCGAACGCAAACGTCGCCCTGTGCATGATACACGTTTTTTTGTTGGTTTTCTGTTTTTTTTTCAGCCAAAAATGCCGAAATGTGTGAGAGGAAAGAAGGAAAGAAGGAAAACCTCGGCAAGAAGACGTCAATGACAGAGCGTGGAAGTGGTTCATTACTTCAGTCCTGCAAGAAAAGGGTGTAGAAACACATTCCTCCTGGGAGAGAGAGAGAAGGCCTTTGTTGTCCTCAATGGACACAGGGCGTGATGAGTTCACAGCAAAGGGATGGTTGTTGGCAAGCGGCTGGCAGGAGGGGGGAGAAAGCTATCTGCAATCAGCGGGGCGCAGGCGGAAATCAGTGCTAAAGTGGGTGATGATAACTGGGTGGAGAGAATGCCCGATCTGTGTCAAGATTGTATATTTTCAGACTTAAAATAAATAACGCAGAAGAGACGATGCCTTCATTACAAAGCTCTGTCAAAAATATCTACGTTTAAAAAAAATTTTAAAAAAGGAAAGAAAAAGGCAAAACCAAGCCGGCCTGAACACCAGAGAATGACAGCAGCTGAGCTTCAGGCACCCCCTCCCCCTTCTCTACTAACCCTCCCCCCCCCCCCCCTCCTTTTTTTTTTTTTTTTTTCTTCCTTTTTGAACAGGCCTTCTTGCTTTCCACTTTAACTTGCTCATGATTCCTACTCACTGCTTAACCCCAATGAACTTCCTTTTGTCTCTGAGCTCTGTTCATTCCTTCTTCTTCTTTTTATTGTCAGTCCCCATATAAGATCTGTCTCTGTCACCCACTAACTCTAAGCAGAAAGCTATGAGCAGAAAGCTTGCTTGGTTTCCTTCGTGTTCCCCCGACCACCATACTCAAACCCTGGTGAGTGCATTCTTCCACCATTTTCTTCTCCAAGCCAGTATCAAAAGATAAGATCACTATGATTTTGATCGCTAGCGCTTCTGGGAATAAACATCAGCTATCAAATATATTTTCAATGAAAAAAAAAGAAGACCAAGCCAATAATGAAAGATATGATCACTAGGATTCTGGTCGCCAGCGCTTCTGGGAATAAACATCAGCTATAAAATATATCTTCAGAGAAAAAAAAAAATACCAAGCCAATAATGAAAGATAAGATCACTATGATTCTTGTCGCTAGCGCTTCTGGGGATGAACATCAGCTTGTTCTCAGAGACTGTATCCAAGAGTAGAATCCTCTCCTCTCCCTCCTCCCTCTCTCTCTCTCTCTCTCTCTCCTCTCTCTCTCTCTCTCTTCTCTCTCTCCGCGAGTGTGTGTGTGTGTGTGTGTGTGTGTGTGTGTGTGTGGAGGAAGGGGTGGGGTGCTGCCCGCTCCTGTGCAGAGGATTCATCCTGGCCTGCTTCAAAGAAGCAAAAACCCTGCAGTAAGCTCTACGTTTATGCTGCAGACCTGCTCCATTCCGAGTAACGCCATCTCAAGCCGTTCTGCTCCAAGACTGGTGGACAGCTCTTTATTTCTGGAAAATGGCGAGGGTTTTACAAAACTACAATCATTTTGCTCTAAGTTCTATGTAAAGAAGCAAGAGGACCGATTCACAACTGTTGGAAGTTGTAAATGTTTTTACTGAGAGTCAGTCAGTTTAACTGGTGCAGGGACTGCGGTTTTGCTGCCGTCAAAACGGTTAACCTATTTGCGACTCGGCTGCCAAAACAAACTCATCTACCCTGATGTCGAGACTGCCTTGAGAAAAAGACAGAGAACAAAAAGTGCACAAGTGTCACAACTCGTTTGCCTCCATGTAGAACAACTAAAAGCAGCTGAAACATCTGCATTTGATTATTCTCCGATTCCAAAAGGCATTTTCAAATTCCAAAGCAGTGACAATGCGCTTTCAGTTTCGTTAAGAAAAGAAGCTGTACAAGGGAGATAAGCATAAAAACGTGTCCAATTATTCTGACTGAATATTATTGGACCTGTTTGAAGGATTGAGAACACACTCGCAATTCTGATCATGTCATACGTTGGCTGGTGCAACTGCTATCTCAATATCAGTGATTGCGCAAGTCGTCCAGAATGAGTTAAGATCTGCACTTCCAAGTCTGAGCAAGATTCGAATTGTCGACTCAAATACATACAAACATACATGCATACACATACACACACATGCGCGCGCACACACACACACACACACACACACACACACACACACACACACACACACATTCACCTCCTTATGGATGAGAAGAGTGAGAAAGCTCACCACTACAACACCAAAAAAATATACCCAACAAGAGCACAGCTTGTGGGAATCTGACTTCAAAGTTAAAGTCCTCGTCGCAGATTTCGGAACAAGAGGATCTGTAGACACGTCTGTCTGCGATCTCATGAAATCGATTTATGGGAAGAAGAGGACATCAGCCCTAAAAGCCTTGGCAGCAGAAGCTATGAAGACGTCCAGCAACGAAGCTGAGGGCGAATAAAACATATTCTTCATACAGAGTTAATCTCCCTCTTTACAACGTGTGTCCGATAGTTCAGCGGTTTAGACAGCTGCTACGAGGCAACTTGGCCTTAAGGCGCCCGACCAACCTGGAGGTACAAGATCGAATCTAATCAGATGCACACACACACACACACACACACACACACACACACACACACACACAAAACATAAAAACAAACATAAAAAGGTCAACAGAAGGTGGGCATCTTGGAAGCAGCCCTGTCTCTCTTGGAATGCAGTATGTTTACGATGCATGAGGGAAAGGAGGAAGGGTGTGGAGGTGTGGACTTTCTTAATTAAGACATGGTGTACAGCCTTCCCAAAAAAGACTCTCACTACCTCATACCCTCCCCTCCCCCCTCCTCCCCCCCCTCCCCCCCCCCCCTTTCTCTCTCTCTCTCTCCCTCTCTACTTCTTCACTTTCTTCTTCGTCTTCATCTTCCTCCTCCATTCCTCCTCCCCCCCCCCCCCCCCCCCGTCCCCCTCTCTCCACCTTTTCTTCCCACCTCTCTCTCTCTCTCTCTCTCTCTCTCTCTCTCTCTCTCTCTCTCCCTCCCTCCCAACGACGTTCCAGAGGCGTTGTTAATTCATTTCCTCCCACGCCGGCACCTCCAGGTCCCCGAACGAGGGGATCAATACCGAACGATCCGTCGGCTCTGATTATCAATTCAGCACTGTAGTGAACAGCTCAGGGATTCCTGAAACACTGGACCGTTCACTCCTTCACACACGAGCGCACTGGGGGATCAAGACGCAATGTCTTCAGGGTGCGTTCCGATTCCGCTTTCAGACGACGGGCAAAGCAGCGCACTGTGCCCACGTGAAGGGAGCTTTCAGCCGTGAGATTAAGCTGTGGAGGATTTACTCTGATCTGGATCTGTACAGCCGGGGGAAGCAAGTAGTCAAGTTTGTGTAAGGCTCCGTCTGCCGTTTGTGGAACTGAACAGCTGATCGGCATGAGATCTATATAGTGAGCAAGAGAAGCAGGCGTCAGTGTGTGACGTATCAGCAGCACTGATCTGCTGAGGGGCCGCGTGAGGATGCTGAGAGATCTTTCAGTGCAAACAGCTCTCCCGCCTTCCACAACTCCTATGCTAGTAACTCCCTGTCACTTCTTGACTCTGCCTCGTTACGTTTTCGTCTCTCTTTGCAGTCGTCGTCTGATTTTCTGCTTTAAGTGGCACATTTTCCCTGTCTTTGTTTTAGAAAGTTTTCAACTCCCCAGATGTCAGCAGTTTAGCTGCCGTGTTGTTTTTCCTCGTTGATCGCATCCGTCTCTCGTCTTGCTCTTTCAATACAGTAACCTCCTTTCACTTGTGTGTTCACAGCTCGTTGCAGTCACCTAGGCCACTAAAGTAAACACTAAAACCAAAAACTGCGGAAGGCAAAAGAAGCAGCAAATAACCTATGACTGACAGGCACTGGATCTGATGGAAGCGAGAGACGCATCCCCGGAACACTTTTAAACAATCTAAAAACGATCTACAAATGATGCATGATCCTAAATACAACGCACAGTTTTGTTTTAAAAAGATAAATAAAATCCTGCCCTACCTGTCCTAGAAGCTGGCACCACCTTTCACATTTACACTCACATGAAAGTAGGTCATCTGCATTCACAACAACGGGCCACAAATCAAGTTCACAAGTCACACGGAAGAAGTACAGACGTACAGAAACCTGATACTACTTTTTTTTTTGTATTGTTACGAACTAAACAAATCAGAGCTGTATGTCAAAAGCAGGGGTCTTTTTCTTCTTAACAGACTGACTCACGGACTCTCTCTCTCTCTCTCTCTCTCTCTCTCTCTCTCTCTCTCTCTCTCTCTCTCTCTCTCTCATATGCATGCATGAGCACGCTCGCTATCAAAAGCCAGATTCAATTCAAATCTTTCTCAAGAAACAGCACTGTTCCTCATCAGCCAACTGCATTCCGGGAAAAGGTAAAAACCAGATTTGTGCTTTGCATATGAAATGGGTGCCGTTCTCCCCCCCCCCCCCCCCCCATCCCCCCCTCCACACACACACACACGTACGTAACCCACGGCCTCCCCCATCCCCATCCCACCATCCTCCTCTCCGTCATGCTGCAACAGAACGGCCCAGACGGAGGAAATGGTCTGTGAATTGATGGGCAGTTCTGTTTGGCTGGTTTGCGGTATCTGCATACCACGTAGACTGAAAACTGGATTCTTTTCTTCTTTTCTAAATTCCCTTCCAGTCCCTGTTTCCCTCCTCCTCCTCCTTCTCCTCATAAGTCTTCTTTTTTTTTTTTTTTTCCTTTTTTCTTCTTCTTCTTCTTCTCCTCCCTCCTGCTTCTCCTCCCTCCTGCTCCTCCTCCTCCTGCTCCTACTACTCCTTTTCTTCTTCTTCTCTTTCCTGCTCCTCCTCTTCCTCCCCCTCCTCCTGCTCCTCCTCTTCTCCCCCCACCCCCCACCCCTCTCTCTCTCTCTCTCAATTCCCTTACAGTCACTTTTTTTTTTCCTCCTTCTCTTCCTCCTCCTCCTCTCTCCTTCTCTCGAACAGTCTTCTTCTCTCTCTCTCTCTCTCTCTCTCTCTCTCTCTCTCTGAGTTGTCGGGGTGGGGCGGGCAGTTGGCAGGGGTGAAGGAGATGCAGGGGGTGGGGAGTGATGTCCAGTGCATGCAGCTGTTTGCTATAAATGATCTATGCACGTCAGGTTATTGCTTAATTGACTGGATCTCAAAGGGCTTCATTTCGCTTCTTTCAGGGTAACGTGTTTTTTTTCTTTTTTCTTTCTTTCTTTCTTTTCTTTCTTTCTTTTATCGCTTTGTATGTATTCTCCTTCAGTATGGCAACCTGGCCTTTGCATAAATAAATTGTGAATTTTGTACAGCCTCTCTCTCTCTCTCTGTGTGTCTCTCTCTGTGTGTCTCTCTCTCTCTCTCTCTCTCTCTCTCTCTCTCTCTCTCTCCCCCCCCCCTTCCTACCCCCCTCTCTCTCTTCCCCTTCACTGTCACCTGGTACTGTTGTCTCATTCCATTTCCCAGCATGAATCCTCTCCTTTTCACCGCTCTCAGGCTTCACCTCTTCCCTACAAACATCCCTTCTCTCTCTCTCTCTCTCTCTCTCCTCTCTCTCTCTCTCACTCTCTCTCTCTCTCACTCTCTCTCTCTCTCTCACTCTCTCTCTCTCTCTCACTCTCTCTCTCTCTCTCTCTCTCTCTCTCAAACTCATCTTATTTTCCCAACCATGAAAACAAAATACCGCGAAATTGTATGGGAAAACAGATCTGCTCTCCTTCCTACTCGCGACCGAACTTAATATGTGACGGATCATTTGCATTATACTGGAACACTGTGCTCAGCCTCCCAAGAAAGGCCTTTCCTTATTCACCCTAACGACCGATCTATCCAAAAAGAATAATGACTTACTTTACTCAAAACAAAAAGAGAATGTACTAGCATCAGTCTCTTGACAATCCAGTTATCAATGACTCGAACCCTCCCGCCCTCCCCTCTTACAACCCCCCCCCCCCCCCTTCTTCCCTCCCACCCCATCCCCCAACTTTCAACTCACAGTCACAAAGCCATTTTTTTTTCCCCTCTGAGAGCGGTATCGCTAAAAGTCATTTGTTTCTTTGACTGTATGCAGCTGGGCTTTGCTCCTTGTGAGGGAGGTCCCCGGATAAGATTCTAGCAAACTACTTCTTCTTTCTTTGAGTGTCCACCTTCATCGAGTTGAAGATTCTGACACTTCTGTGTGTATGATCGTTTTTTATCCCGCCATTAAGGCAGCCATACTCCATCTTCGGGGACGGTGCATGCTATGTGTAACGTGTCATCCATACCAACGGCCAAGCTGGCCTTCTCTTCCGAAAGTTGGTTATGGGATTTTACGTGTGTGCAAGATGCTGTGCGTGCGTTCACACACGGCACCTCGGTTTATAGTCTCATTCGAAGGACTGTATGGGGAATGGAGTCAGAACCAATGTTAACTCCGAGGGAGAAATCCCCCTGTACCGAAATTCGAACCCGTAACCTCAGTATCACGAGTCCGGCGCTCTACCAACTGAGCTATTCCGGCCTATTTTCGTGTACATCGACATGACTGTCGCGCTACGATCAGTTCTCAGCGTGTTCATGTTTCACGAATGGCCAGTCTGCCTAACTCACTCTCCGCTCAGAGACAGACTGAGCTGTCATGTCATCTTCAAGTTGCTGTAGAGAACACATTCTCCTGGTTTTCTTCATCATGACTGCAATCGGGTTTCTTATGATGATGATGGTGATTATGGCGATGATGGTGATGACGACAATGATGATGTGCTGCCACTACTGATGGTGACTATCGGGTTTCTTATGATGATGGTGATTATGGCGTTGATGGTGATGACGACAATGATGATGTGCTGCCATTACTGATGGTGACTGTCGTTATTATCACTATCGTTATCATTTTCATTATTATTACTGTTGTTATCATTATCATTATTATTACTGTTACAATGCTGTCAATATCATTAGTATTATCATCATTCGTTTTACTATTTTTATCATCATTATTTGAATATTCTCAATCTGCTCATGCCTGAGAACAAATATAAAAATCAGAGTGGTACAGCAGCCCAAAATTAAAATCCCTACCTCCGCTCTGAAACTAAGAAAATATATAATACGAATATAATCTAACATATAACATAATGCAACATAATACAATACAACAAAACATGATGTATCATATATCAAATGCTACAATATGACAAAAACAATACATCGCATCATGACATCTAAGCATCCCAGGCCAATGAGCATTGCAGTGTCATCAATATAGTGGTGGTTTCTCAATTCTTAATGAGGTCATTCACCTTGCAGCGCTAAAAGGGCGAGACGAGCTGGGTGGAGACGAGGTGGGGGCAAAGATACTTCGCCCCCGTAGGGTGAAGTATCTTTGGTGGGGGACAAGGGGGTAGGTGGGGGGGGGGGGGGCTGAGCATGAAACTGACACCCGCTGACCTAATACAGCCCCCTGCCTTTCAAAGGGCTTCCCTCCCCTTGAGCTCCATCTGTTTTCACTTGTCCGCCCTTCCTGCTATCTTAGGACTCCTCTGAGAATCCCCCCACCCCCCTTCTCCATGCCCTCCCCACCCCCACCACATTCCTTACCTTTTTCTTCCTTTCCCTTTCGTTTTTCCTCTGTATTTATTCTCATTCTTTCTTCATCTCCGATTCTTTGATGCATCAACCTTCTGCTCTATTCTCTCAGTCGGCTGGGTGAAAGCAACAGTACCTTACTTTACCTCTGCTCTTTCCTCTGTTGTAATCATGCAAACACTGACATTCTGATTTTCTGCTGTGCTACAATTACTGAACTACTAACCATTTAAGCGTCACAGTCATTGAAAAGCTATTCTTTTAAGCAGCTCCTTTTACTGATGTTGTGAGAGTCTAAAGTCAGAGCTTTCACAATAACACACACACACACACACACACACACACACACACACACATAAACACACACACACACACACACACACACACACACACACACACACACACACACACACACACACACAAGCACACAAGAGACTGCCAACAACACTGAAAGGACATCTTAAAATTTCAGTGCTGGAGTTAACGGGACATACCTTTCATGATTCAAATTGACAAAAATTGAAATAAAGTCTGATTTATTCAATGAAAGACATTTTACTCTTTAGACATGGTTCATGAGAGGAAGCTCAGCGCTTGCTGTAAGTTTTATTTCAGTTTAATAGAGGCTGGGGTGACTTTCTGGTATGTGGCTTTCGTCAACACTTTCCCATAACAGTACATGATGAATGAATCCGACTGTCTCTGAACTGCGAAACGGACCAACAGAC
>CM065741.1:42786991-42834491 GCA_033310375.1 Conus canariensis | reverse complement strand
TGTGCACAATGAAGACAGTCTGCCCCCCCCCCCCCCCCCCCCAAGGAACCCCACCTCCTGTGGTAAGGAGACACCAGTTCAGAGAACAAGGTCCTTGCTCACACCCACAAGAAAGGATGGACACACACATTATTCCCTTTGTCCATAGCCACAGGTTGCATTGTTACCGACACTGACAAACCTGGACGGGTGTGAACAAAGAAAAGGAGGGTGACATGGTGGCAGTGGAGACAAAGGGTGATTAATGAATGATTTTTTTTTTTTTTAAGCAAACAAAATAAGATGGGATGGGCGATAATCTACAGTCACCTTTTTCATAGATTATGAATTCATTTCTTTCTTTCTGCGTACGCAGGCTGATACTCCTGCGGACACTCCCTGTATAGACAGGCAGTGGAGTTTTGTGTGTATGACCGTTTTTTGCTTTTTTTTTACCCTGCCATTAAGGCAGCCATACAATGAATTCATTGACAGAGATATCTTACAATCTCTACCAACTTCTTTCGGCAACATTTCTGCCAAGCAGAAGCAATCATGTCACGACTAAAACAGTTCTTGTCAGCCTTGTCCTAGAAACAACGCCCTATCTGATCAGCTTTTCAGCCTCCATGCTTACATGCTGGTCAAGAAAAAGCAGTGTACTGATAAAGCACTGACAAAGCCTGGACACCTGATTCCCTAAGACAGACGGACGAGAATCGACATGCATGCACATTGGTATCCATCCAGGTTAGAGTGAATGATTTTTGCATCACCACTGGGAATAAACAGTGATTTGCTGTGTGCACTTCTCTCCCACAGTCTTCGTCCTTGTTTGTCAATGTTTGTATGAACATTACCTGACTGTTGGCTGCTTACGGATGGTGTTATTGTGGGAAGGTGAACGGCTGTGGTGTGGGGGTGAAAGGTGAGCTGTCTGCTTTGCCTTTCTTTTTGCATTAGAGGAGTGTAGAGTAACTATCCATCTGATGGAAAAGACTGTTGGTTCTTAAGTTCTGACACGTCTTACTGTGCTCCTCACACCCTTCCTCTCTACCCTTTTCATTTTCTCTCTGCCTTTCAAGCTGCGCATCTTCCTTCACCACAAAATGACCAGGTGTCATCCACAGTCTCTACATCTCACACAATGACCAGGTGTCATCCACAGGCTCTACATCTCACAATGACCAGTGTCATCACAACTTCTACTTCTCACACAATGACCAGGTGTCATCCACAACTTCTACTTCTCACACAATGACCAGTGTCTCATCATCCACAACTTCTACTTCTCACACAATGACCAGGTGTCATCCACAACTTCTACTTCTCACACAATGACCAGGTGTCATCCACAAACTCTACTTCTCACAATGACCAGGTGTCATCCACAACTTCTACTTCTCACACAATGACCAGGTGTCATCCACAACTTCTACTTCTCACACAATGACCAGGTGTCATCCACAACTTCTACTTCTCACACAATGACCAGGTGTCATCCACAAGCTCTACTTCTCACACAATGACCAGGTGTCATCCACAACTTCTACTTCTCACACAACGACCAGGTGTCATCCACAACTTCTACTTCTCACACAATGACCAGGTCTCATCATCCACAACTTCTACTTCTCACACAATGACCAGGTGTCATCCACAAGCTCTACTTCTCACACAATGACCAGGTGTCATCCACAAGCTCTACTTCTCACACAATGACCAGGTGTCATCCACAAGCTCTACTTCTCACACAATGATCAGGTGTCATCCACAAGCTCTACTTCTCACACAATGACCAGGTGTCATCCACAACTCTACTTCTCACAATGACCAGGTGCCATCCACAACTTCTACTTCTCACACAATGACCAGGTGTCATCCACAACTTCTACTTCTCACACAATGACCAGGTGCCATCCACAACTTCTACTTCTCACACAATGACCAGGTGTTAGCCACAAGCTCTACTTCTCACACAATGACCAGGTGTTAGCCACAAGCTCTACTTCTCACACAATGACCAGGTGTTAGCCACAAGCTCTACTTCTCACACAATGACCAGGTGTTAGCCACAAGCTCTACTTCTCACACAATGTCCAGGTGTCATCCACAAGCTCTACTTCTCACACAATGACCAGGTGTCATCCACAAGCTCTACTCTTCACACAATGACCAGGTGTCATCCACAACTTCTACTTCTCACACAGTGACCAGGTGTCATCCACAACTTCTACTTTTCACACAATGACCAGGTGTTAGCCACTAGCTTACTTCCACACAATGACCAGTGCTAGCTAGCCACTAGCTCTGTTTTCACGCATGGACTTCAGGTGTCATCCCCTCATTCTTCTCTACAATGACCAGATCTCAGTCCAGTGACTCTTTTTCTCACAAAATGACCAGGTGTCAGCCTGTACTTCTCACAAAGAGATCTGATCATCCACTAGCTCTACTTCTCACACTTCTGACCAGGTGTCATCCACAAATTTACTTCTCACATAATGACCAGGTGTCATCATCCACAAAATCTGCTCCTCACATACTGACCAGGTGTCATCCACAAATTCTACTTCTCACATGACCAGGTGTCATCATCCACAAAATCTGCTCCTCACATACTGACCAGGTGTCATCCACAAATTCTACTTCTCACATGACCAGGTGTCATCATCCACAAAATCTGCTCCTCACATACTGACCAGGTGTCATCCACGAGCTCTCTTTCTCAAGTAATGAACAGGAATCTTTCACAAGTTCTACTTTTCACAACATTACCAAATAATCTAGTTTAAAAGAAAAAAAATTGGAAAAAGGAAAAGAAGGTAAAGACAAAGAGAAAGGAAAAAAGGGGAGAAAAAGAAAAAGAAGAAAGCTTGACATGTGAACAAACAGCATCACTCAAAAAGAGGGGGGGGGGGGGGGGGGGGGGGGGAGGCAAGCTCACAGCCACGTAACAAACAGCTCTGTCATACACAACACACACACTGGCACACAGACACAGACACACACACACACACACACATGCACACACACATACACACACACACACACTGGCACACACACTGGCACACACACACACACACACACACACACACACACCACACACTCTGTCTCACACACGCACACAAACACCAACAACAGCAACAAAACAGCAGCAGCACAAGAAGGGCCAAGCCCACTCACAGCCACATGCAGGAGCCGTCGGATGGCCTGGTTGTTGCCGGAGCCGCAGTAGGCCATGGCCAGGGTGTACATGCCGGCCCAGCGCAGGATGGGGTCCTTGTCCCGGGTCAGGCTCTCCACCAGGGCGTCGGCCTCCTCCAGGCGCCCGTACATGGTCAGGGAGATGCCCACCGCCAGACCACGCAGGATCTTCTCATGCTGGGTGTCTTGGGCATACTGAAATCAAAAAACCAGGCTTCGGTGAACATAATGTAATGTAACCTTTTGAACAGGAAAAATGCAAGTGCCATTACAGAAATCCTCGATCTGCAATAGCAACTATTTCAGCAGAACATGGGAACTGTATAACAATTGTACTAATACCCCAAAAAAATAGATTGAACCGAAATGTGCATTCCAGATCTCTACAGACTGGACATTTTACTAGATGATAATACAATGTAAACAAGCTGGTTTCCCCACTCAGAGTGTGAATACAAGGGACCACCAAAACCAGGCAGAAATTCTCTCCCTGCAAGGCATGTGGCGACTCAATTCTTCACTTGTTGCTGCTGCATGCATGTGTCAGGCACAGGGTATGTGAGCGAGCTTGGAACATCCTTTTTTTCTCTTTTTTTTTGAGGACGTTTCTTTTTTGTTCCGTGTTCTTTTGTGCCTGCACTTGTGCTAGATTAAATGGTACCGTAAGAAGCATTTTGGAGTCACGAGCATGTGACCTTCTCACCATGTGACCTTCTCAACAGTTACCTTCTTGTTTGCTATTTACTGTTCCCTGCCTCATCTATGATTTTGTTTCTTCAACACGATGACAGCCCTGATATGGCCCTCTGTGGTCAGTCAGCTGGGCTGTAAGCAACAGTACCCATAACCCACGATTTTGCTTCATTTTCTAGGGGTCTCTCTGAGCAAACGTAAGAAAGGCAAGACTTACAGCCACCATGTCCTCAATAGCGGCAGCGGACTTGGTGCCCAGCATCACCAGACCCATGGCCAGACCTGCCGCCTCCCCTGTCACGGCGTCGTCCTGGTACAGGTTGCACTTCAGCTGCTCGTAGATGTCTGCACAGAAATATGTAGCCATAGTTATACACAAATTCAACCCAAGCCCTTAGAGTAAAATATGTACCCATTGTTATACACAAATACAACCCAAGCCCTTAGAGTAAAATATGTAGCCATGGTTATATACAAATACAACCCAAGCCCTTAGAGTAAAATATGTACCCATGGTTATACACAAATACAACCCAAGCACTTAGAGTAAGACAATTTTGTTTTGTACATATGCACTTGTCTACTCAACGAGTGTTATCAAAATGGGGATAATTGTGTACACACCTTATGTGTGAACACACATACACACGCATGCACGCGCACGCACATGCATGCACACACACACACACACACACGCACATACATACAAATGCACAAACATTCACACACACACACACATGCACATATACACACACACACACACACACACACACACACACAACACACACACACACACACACACACACAAACACACACAGCTTCTCACCTTGTCTTGCAGTTCCCATGGCAGCCAGCCCCAGGCCTAGACATCCTCCATGTCTCACCATCTGAGAACAACAAATGATGACCCCATGAATAAAACATTCTTCTACCTTTCTACTACAGCCATTCTCTCATGCAATCAGGACGGCCAATACTCCCTCCCACAGCCTCCCAATCTTCCCCTCCACCTTCCCACCCGCTTCAACTTTCAGGGACACACTTCTAAAAGCCTGGGGCAAAGACTGGTTTCCAGGGACACGTTTAGCAATGTCTAATATCATAACCATCACAACAACAAAAACGAAGAAAGATAAAAGTAAGAAAATGAAAGCATAACTTTAATCACACTTGGTAAAACTATGAAGGCTTTGTGGTGGGTCTAGATGCTCTCAAGTGATTCATAGTAAACACTCTTCAAATCTAGCAGATAGTTGCAGCTGTGTAGATTTGCTGTCGACATTGCGATACAAATCACACTCTTCAACTTTACTTAGCTTTCACGCCATTTTTTATCTCTCAAAATTTCAGCAGGCTGTCTGTGTACACACGCTGACGGCAAGTTGCTGCGAGTTTACGTTTTCCTGCCTCATTGTCATACTTCATGGGAAACTATTGGTCTCCCAATTTTTTTTTTCTCAGGGTCTAGAATCCTGTTGGTGCCATGACATATTCTGCATGCTGAAGCAGCAGACTGACTAAAACCAGAATTTGTGTGCATGTCATTGCTCATAGATTGAAGCTCTGAACTTGGCACACTGAGTTGAAAACTAAATTACAATCCATACATGTGATTATTACTCAAGAACTTTTTGTCTATCTTATTCTTCATCGCATTTCTTTATGTTCATTATGTTCATCGTATTTTAGCTAAGCATATGTACAAGAAACGCTTAGAAGTCAGAAGGTCTCGAGCAGTAAGGCGGGGAAAGAAAATATTCTCCTTGGAACTTGGGGGGTTAAAAAAAAAAAAAACTTGGGGGTTAAAAAAAAAACTGTCAAATAAAATAAATCAAATAAATCTATAACTATAGGACAAACTTTGAAATTGAATAAACCCTTTGTCATAATCAATTTACACCAACCTTTCTTCACTTGCAGATAATTACTTTTTTAGTTCCTTATTAACTTGTAACAGGTGAAATACTTAAATTTCAGAAATTAAAAATGGAAAGAGTAGTACTGTTTCCAAATACAACTTTCATTCCAGCTTCCCCATCCATTGCCACAACCAGTTTTATCCAGTCACAACTCAAGCAACGCAGTCCACAGACAGCAATGGATTTCAGGTCATCATGAGGCAACCCACCAGAGGAGACACTGCACTGTTGCCCTGTCACTTTGGTGTTCAGCAATCCTGTTCTGATCTACCTTACCCAGGACACAACGTACAAAGCCACCTAATGACAATGATCTTTTATTTTAAAGCCTTCTTGAGGGCGCCATCCATCCATCTTTGACATGAACTTGCCATACAGACAACTCAGACATGAAACTCACCAGGAACATGGACAGGGAGAGGAAATCGGAACGGAGGTCACCACAAGAGCAGGACATAAGGGTTGAAGAATCTGACTTTTTTTTTTAATTGATGAATGGGGTAGGGACATAAAGGGAACGGACGACACTCCCGTGTGGCTGTCTTTTGGAGGGCAAATTACCAGCTGATGAATACGGATAGACCTGAGGCGCAGACAACTCATGACACTAGGAAGCAAAAACTACCAGAAAACATGTGCAAACAACAAAATTAAGAATAATAAAAAGAAAAAAAACCCACAATCATCAGACACTCACATCAGTGGAGGCATCTTTCAGTTGTCCCAGGAGGTACTCTGTGATCTCTCCTCCATGGTTGGCGTGAATCAGGCCCAGCGCGTACAGACCACCACCCTCCGAGTAGGCCGAGCCCGCTGTGGTGTCTTTGGGGAGGTAGGACGACATGAGGTTCAAGGCCTCTTTCTCGTGACCCTAAACACACAGTTCAATGGTCAACCTTTTTTCACTTCAAAGTGAACACTGGCGTGATGGTTTTGAGCAAATGCCTTCTCCAATCTCTCTTATAGTATCGTAATCAAGGTCAGTCGATTACACACAACATTCAAACATTACAATACTAACCTAAATTTTAAATTCAAGAAAGATTTTTTTTAAATGCTCTGGTCTAAAACTATGACCTCATTTTTACTGTGTAAAAACCCAGTTGTGAAATACCATTTTAAGTTATACATGGCTCTTGATTCGTTATACCACAAGCTGACGACAGGCGAGTGCTGTACTGTTCATAAACACCTGCCAACCTTTCTGTTTTTTCCATTTGGCCGCTCTTCATTTAGCTTGCCTACAAATAATACCATTGGGGGGGGGGGGGGGGGGGGGGCAACCAAAAAAAAAAAAGTGGGACTTTTTTTTTAAACCAATTTGCAAATGAACATAGCAGCTATATGTAAAGCTAAGATTGATAGTTGACAGCCAGGGGGGGGTTAAGGGTGGAAGGGCGGGAAAGAATCAATATCTGCAAAGTGTTAAGGAAGTATAAAGTGTAAATTCCTGTAACCTGAGAAAAAAAACAAAAAGGAAAAAAGAAAAAAAAAGTCATAATTTGTGAAAGGAGTGTATGAGGAAGCACTATTCTTTTCGCGCTCAGCTGTCTGCACACATTGGAGACAATATGTGGCACAGGTCTTACTTAGGTTGTAAAATTGTTTCGAATGAGACCAAATCTGTTTACCACAAAATTTCTGTTGGTGTATTTTTAACCCGTTCGCTGCTTGAAGCTGCTTGAAAATGTTACAAACAAAGGCTTTCCCAGTGCCAGGGAAATCTAATGATTTGGGGGTAATAATTAACAAAAAATTCTAGCTCAGAAACTACAAAAGATATAACAATGAAATATATATGATTTTTGAAGGAAATTGAATGAAGATTTTGAATCTGGGCTTCTTTTGTTTTAATTTTGATAATAAAAAAGTATTTAGACAATTAGATTTGGATAGATTTTTTTGCACGATCAAAAGCATATGTATTTACCACTACATCTTCACATCCAAACAAGAACACAAAGCAAAAAAGTTGAAAATAAAGTTTGTATTGTCACACTACACCTGTAAATGAAAGTAAAACAGTTTAGAAGTCTATCAAGACGCTCACACTCTATGCAGACAGGTCAGTCCACGACCACGCCCCCCTCTCCCCACCACGCCCCCTTGCTGGACTTCAACCCTCTCTTTCACTGCTCCTCTTCCCTACCTTTCCCTCTGCCCTGTGCCGCGCCGCGAGCAGGCCGCGCTCCCCTCTCACGCTGACTACCACGTCACTGACCACTGGCACGCAGTGCAGAGTACACACTAGGCGAGCTCGTTCGACGCTGGCAAACCAGTCAGCTGAACACACATTGAGGTCACACAGCCCGACACAATAACTGACGAATACGGTTGGCAATTCCATCACTAATATCATCTCACCTTCATGCTCGAGTGAGTCGTTGAATAAAAGATTGTCTTTGTCAAAAATCATTAGCAGAGCCTGCTCAGCTGTGTAAATACGTTGATTTGGTCGCTGCGCTTGTCGAAGGTTGCGCCGCCATCTTTGCAAGCGAGATGAAGTGCTGGCTGGTCATCCAGTCAGTGATGAGAATAAATGGGCTTTCCCCTCACGTGTGGTCATTTACATATCATTTTAATACTACAGACATATAAGGCTTACTACGCACACTCTATTTAAGTCCGTTGATAGAAATAGTAACGAATGAAAATTCAAGAAAAAATGCATGACGTCAGTGGACGGCTCATAGGCACTGGGAAAGCATTTTTAATGCGGCGTCAGCTGACGGCTTAAAGGCACTCTACGGGTTAAACAAACAAGAGCATATTTTCCACAAAGAATGTGTACAACTCTTCCACATTTTTGTAAACAAACGAAACAAACCAAAATTAAAAAACACTGACTTCAAATGAAATTTCTAACAAAAAAAAATGCAGTGATTTATTAATGAATGAAACCTCAGATGAAAAGAATTTTTTAAAATAAAGAAGAAAAAAAAAACCCAGTAAAATAAATTACATACATTCTGCCAAACCAACCCAAGTCCACACAGCTGTGAGGAAACTCACGTTGTGTATAGAGCCCAGACTAGCGGTGGCGGTGAACTTGGCCCAGTTGGTTGCCCGTGACAGCCATTCCAAATTGTCCCTGCAAAGATCACACACTGTTAGTTCCTCACTTCTGCACCTCCAACACCACCGTTCACATCATGGAGGTTCTCAATAGTCAGACAGGTTTTAAACTGAAACCTGCAAGAACAAGAAGGAAGAAGGTCCTAACAGAGTTTCAGTCTTTTTCCAGAGTTCCTGTTTTTTTTAAAAAAAAAAAAAAAAAAAGGACCGTTTACAAACTTTTAAAACCCGACAGAGATAAACACAAATTTGCAAGGGAGATAACCTGTGTTCGAGCTCTCATTCAGGTGACATTGTTTTCATGAAAAAAGATGATGATGGTTGGCATGGCCAAAGCATTTTCACCCCATCAGTCATCATAACAGTTCAATCATTTGGTGAAATGCCAGCACACAAGCGTGAAATGCTAAATCTATTCATCCACCGTCATCTTGGTGTGTGCTTGAAATCAAATATTGGACTCTCTGGATCTATTTGTTTGATCCATAACTGAGAAAAGGTAACTCTATCTCCATCATCATGCTATTACAGGTGGCTCCAATTCCTAAGTACAGGGTTCCAACAGATGTGACCAAACAAAATTCCATACTTTTTCCGGACTTTTTCCAGGGCTTTTCATAATTTTTCCAGACCCCAGAATGTGTGTATGCGTGCACCTCTGTATGTGATTACCATGCTAAACACATCAGAAAGAACTGATTTAATGACAGTAGGGCATTCAATACTTACCAAAAAATTTAGTGTGTGTGTGTGTGCACGCGCGTGAAAAAGTCGGAGAGACACAGAGAGAGACAGAGACAGATATATAGACAGATAGAGAGAGAGGAGAGAGAGAGAGAGAGAGAGAGAGAGAGAGAGAGAAAGAGAGAGACGGAGACAGTGTGTGTGTCTATGTATGTGAGAGAGACAGTCAGTGTGTGTGTGTGAGTGTGTATGTGTGTGTGTACACGCACACGCATGTGTGTGTGCGTGTAGGTGTGTGAGAGACAGTGTGTGTGTGTGTGTGTTTGTGCGAGTGTGTGTGTGTGTGTGTGTGAGAGAGAGATAGATATGGTCAGGTCAGGTCAGGTAATTGGGACACTAGGCCTCGCGGCCTCTCAACTGTCCTTTCATTTTAATTTGGATGTTCAACATGGCTGAGTACAAGTTACAAGCCAATGTGCTCTCTATTCAATTCCGTATTCAAATTTTGACATTTTTGGATAAGATAAGAGAGAGAGAGAGAGAGAGAGAGAGAGAGAGAGAGACAGTGTGTGTGTCTATGTATGTGAGAGAGACAGTCAGTGTGTGTGTGTGATTGTGTATGTGTGTGTGTGTGTACGTGCGCGCATGTGTGTGTAGGTGTGTGAGAAACAGTGTGTGTGTGTGTGTTTGTGCGAGCGTGTGTGTGTGTGTGTGTGTGTGTGTGTGTGTGTGTGTGTGTGTGTGTGTGTGTGTGTGTGTGTGTGAGAGAGAGAGATATGGTCAGGTCAGGTCAGGTCAGGTCATTAGGACACTAGGCCTCGCGGCCCCTCAACTGTCCTTTCATTTTAATTTGATGTTCAACATGGCTGAGTACAAGTTACAAGCCAATGTGCTCACTATTCAATTCCGTATTTAAATTTTGACACTTTTGGATAAGAGAGAGAGAGAGAGTGTTAGAGACAGTGTGTGTGTGTGTGTGTGTGTGTGTGTGTGTGTGTGTGTGTGTGTGTATGCGTCTAAAAATAGGCCAGTGTATCGCCCTTGGGCCCTTGGATTTTCTCTACCCCCCACCCCCACCCCATTCAATGCATGATCGCATCCCATACTGCAGTAAAAAAAAAAAAAAAAAAAATCACCTATTACAATCCTTGGGCTGAAAATAATCAGTCACGGTCATTGTTGGAGTCCAAGTCGTTTTGTCTGAAAGCTGCATCATTTCTTTGTTTCTTGCCTGCCGCATATGGCTTTTCAGAGCAGCTTCGCCCATGTTCCCGATGTCGAAGTCTTTCTTGCACAGCAGGCACTGTGCTTTGGTCTTGCATCCATCGGAAGCAGGAGCAATCCATTTGCGATAATTTGTATTGTCTAGCCAAGCTAGGCTAAACACACATTTTCCCATGTTTTCTTTAATACTTCGACGCTATTCTCCCTCACAGCGCTGTTGACTCGAAAGGAAGTTAAGCAATGGTACCAACTGCGCATGCGCAACGCTTTTTTCACAGTAAAGGGGAGCTACTCTGCAGAAAAAAACGTCGTCTGCTAAACCTCCGGCCAGAGGAAATCTGAAAACCGCGATCATTGTGCGAGATTTAATTTCTGTTTTTATTCCTATTTCAATGTTTTTGTAAAGAAACTTAAAGCAAAATTCGACATCATGAAAAAGTTTGGACAGCTTTTACAAAATTCCAGGACTTTTCCAGACCCATGGCCACAAATTACAAAATTCCAAGACTTTTCCAGCCCTGGAAATGATTTTTTCATTTTTCCATACTTTTCCCAGACTTCCAGGACTCTGTACGAACCCTGTAAGTATATCAAAATCACTGAACAGTTCCAGGAGTTCATCTCTGAATCCATGCTGGAAAATGAATTCTCTTGCAACAACCACTTATTCAGGTCTTCTTACATACAGGTGGAACCTGGAGTTTCTGTCTGTTTTTTTCCTACAAGGCTGTTTTCCTCTCTCCCCCTCCCCCCCCCCCCACCCCCCCACCCCTCCTCCTCAAAAGCACTGCATGGTGCATAGACCAGAGAATTCTCCAAAGACTGACCTCAAGAACTGGTCGCAGGTGGTGCCATAGTGCATGAAGGCGTTGGCGATGACAGTTGCAGAGTGACAGACTGAATTCCTCACTGCATCCTGTCAAGGAAACAACACAAACAAATCAATACTCTTTAAACTAGAAGGACACTGATGATACGAACAGAAAATTGTTTTAAGAGGACAGGTAATGGTATGTATGAACTGAAAAGAGTTGGTTCGCATGTAAATGCTGGTGGCAGGTTTAGAATATACAATTTGTCAAGGTGAATGTTACTACAAAGTGCACATACTCCATGAAAAGTGTTATATCACAGATGGTTATCAATTCATAAACAACAACTTCCTCAAATTCATGTTCCTGAAAAATTTGTAATGACAAGGGCAGACAGAAGAGTGCAAACCTCCAAAGATCAAACACATCCCAGATCAACCTTTGGTTGGGGTCTACATCATTGATCTCCACTAAAATATCATGGACCGGTCCTTAGCCATTCTGAACAGTTTGGATCTTCTCTAAAATCCCTATCCCCACTACTGATCTCACTAAAGAAAAAGAAATAGACAGGTTTGTCCTTCGCCACATATTTCTGTACACCAAGTTTTGTTAACATCAACTGTTCTTGTATAATCTTGCAAGTACAGGTGGAACATATCGACCATGGCAGAGCCTACAAATATATAGGCAAGTGAACTTTTAATGTAGAAATCTGCAGTCGCATAGCAAAAAAAAAGACTAGAAATACACAATTGCCGGTAATAAACTCACAACTTTGTTGGCCATGGCAAGACAGCCACTTTCGGTGGGATAGCTGTGATATTCAATCCTATTTCTGCCCTCATCCTAGCCTGAATCTGAAGCCCTCTTTCTTCTCCCTTCTCTCTCCAACTCACAGAGTTTGCTGATCTGCTTCCTACAGGGCTGTGTAATGGTTCAACGATGAGCACTTGAAATCAGTCAACATTTCAGAGACATTCCTGGACTTTTCAAAACTCCCATTTTCTTTTTCAAAAGACATAAAACTAAAAGAAAGGCAGTGAAACGTTATGCCTAGTGCAGTATAACACTAACGTACAAGGAGTGCATTAAAGTGATCATAAGCAACTGTCATAATTAGACCCAGCCTGCAGAAGGAGTGTGTTCAGAGATCATTAGCAGCTGACATTATCAAATCCAACACCATCTTTCAGGACAGCTATCTTATTCCGGCCATAGACACCAACCGGTTTTCTCCCTAATTTTGGTGAAGAACACCGAGGCACTCACAAATTTCAAGAACCTCCAGAATGCCCTGCAATCAGATTTCATAGTTTCACAGACTCTCAAGGCCTGAAAATGGGGTGTTTCAACACTTAACAGGACTGTCTGGCCCTGTAAAAAAAAAACTATGCAGAAGAACATGGGGTGGGTTCAGTTTGCATTACCTTGGTGTTCTTCAGGATGAGCATGTCGGTCTTGTTGCTCTTGATCAGGAACTGCAGGTGCAGGAAGATGGTGGTCTCCCCGCCCAGGATGGTCAGGAGGCGGGAGAGGCGCTCCTGCAGGCTTTTGTCCTGGTCACTCTGTCCACAACAACAACACGCACCTTCAAGGGTTAGCAATCTACATGAATAACTTGAGTTTTGCTGGGAAAAAGAAAAAAAAAAAAAAACGGAGACATACAACCACAATCTGATTGGTCGAATTTGTTTGGATCTTCAATAATGTAGGTTGAGAACTTAAGATGGCCTCGCATGGAGTCTGAATACCAAACATCAGCCACACAAATTTGGTCAGATGCAAGCAACCTGGTCATAGCTCTCAAGAGTCTGACGCCAAAAAACGACTCCAACATTTTTTCTCTCTCTTTTTTTTAATTCTATCCATTAAAGGAAGGAACATTGGCGCTAAATACAGAACTGATTCTATAAACATCAAAACAGAGCATTATAAATAGTAGCAATCAAAGTCCAATTGTCCGTCCACAGATTTTCACAGCAGATTAACAGTGAAATGACCAACACAACACTGTATAACATTAGCAAGTTCACATGTTTGACTTCTCCTCTGAAAACATATGATTACCGCATTCTAAAGCAATGCACATGTCTGATTTGATGTTTTCTGTTTTAACTCGGTAACCCATCATTCTGCAAATATCAGAAGAAAGTTTGGGGATGCAAGTTTAACCTTTTCTTTATTCTTTCAATGACATGCTGTGTACAACAGAAATGGTTTAACTGGGTCTACAAGTTTCAAGAAGTGAACAGGTTTAGGGATTTTAATACCAGAATTCTAATATTTAACCTCTTCACTGTGCTGTTGACGAATGGCAGTCGTCATAAAAGTGTCGTCTGCAATGCTCAGTTGACGTACGCTGTTCTCATGATTCAACACTCTTTCTGTTTCGTCCAGCATGGGACTTAGCAAAATATGATAGCAGCGAAGGGGTTAAAGATGTTCACTTGTTTCCAGTCTGGCTATCAACTCCCTGGCCGGCTGGACTATAAACAACATGACATAGCCCACATACACACACACTAACAAACTTCTGTCAACATACCAGACATACACGCACACCAACAAACTTCTGCCAACATACCAGACTGGAGATATCTTTCGACACAGATACTGTTCCTGTCTTTGGTGCCGTTTCGGCAGCTGGTGTTTCCACGGCAACCTCCTCTGTTGTGTCCATGGGTCTATGGGATATGCAACAAAACCAGCACACAGTCTTTGCAAGGACAAGTGTCAGAAGCCAAAACAATTGTCAGATTCCAAGTTTGATACACAAATTCTCTCCTCTCTCTCTCTCTCTCTCTCTCTCTCTCTCTCTCTCTCTCTCCATACACACACAATCACATACACACACAGTTTTTCATCTTGGTAGTGTCGCTGAGCGCGGACTAGCTCTAATGTATACTGCACCACTGAAGCTGTTAAATATGAACAGTGTATAAACACTTGTTATGATAACAGTTAGCTTGTACATAATGTACACAAATAATCACCCTTCACCATTTCCCCTCCCTTTCTCCTCCACCACCACTGCCACCTCTCTCTCCCCATGGCAGGTTTGACAGCATTTAAATCAGAGATAACTCTTGATTTATGGGGAATCAATCTTGCTCATTTATGTCTATTTTGTGTACGTTTTAGAATTTATCTGCAAAGAGATCAACAACAACAAAAAAGACAAACAAACAGAATACTGTATATTTCTTCCAAATGTCACGTTTTATTTGCATGGGATGCGATGACGCATGTCTGGTCATCAGAAAAGAGATAGGAGCTGTTTCCCTTTACCATACAAGCCTTCAACTGAAGGCAAACAACTTCTGATATTTACACCTTACAGACATTTCAAGTTTTAAACTATCATTTTCCAACAGAATGTCACATGATCTGGGGCATTTTCAAATCCCGACGAGATACATTTTAAGAAATGTTCAACTTAGTTAAGACTGGCAGTTTATCAATTTTAATC
This sequence comes from Conus canariensis, assembly GCA_033310375.1. Classification (NCBI taxonomy): domain Eukaryota; kingdom Metazoa; phylum Mollusca; class Gastropoda; order Neogastropoda; family Conidae; genus Conus; species Conus canariensis. The sequence goes on along the minus strand of CM065741.1, from coordinate 42,819,426 downwards.
TTTCTCTGAAAGTGGGGCAATTCTAGTTCACAAAGCATGCTTTCAAACATATCCCAGCACAGTAATCAACAGCAACAGTCCTGGAAATAAAGTTTGAATTGCATTCTTCAAATCCATTACGCGAAGAGTCGATATGTCACAAAATCCATTCTTTAGAAATCATATCCGTAAAAAAAAAAAAAAACTGTCGGGTCCCTCTCTCCATTCCCACGGCCTTTACCAAACTTTTTCAATGACCTGGATGAAGTCAAGTGCTCTGCATATGCGCATTCATCTATCCTACAAAACGCACATCCGAAATGCGAGACTGAGTGATTTTTTTTTTCTTTTCTCTATTCCAACTACAATGACCTTGACATCTAATGATCATGACTTAAATACCATCTTTGTCATTCTCTGACTTTTGGAGGGTTTTAAAAGCTCTAAATGCTGCATATTATCATTTTAGGAGTGTCACCATGGATAAACAAAACCAAAAAACCTGCATCTTTGACAAATTCCTCAAATCTCAAAAGAGCTGTGCTAAATGTAGACAGCCAGCATGTTAGGGTCATGAGAAGTAGAAACAGACCTTTTCTTTTAAACCGCATTAGGCATCGTTTTAAAGCATCTCTGGCTGTTATAACAATTATTGTTGAAAGGGTTAATGTCTGCTCTTCTTTTCACATATTTGTGACCTTTAAATTATGTGTATCTGCTGTCTGAGTGGAGATTCTTGATGTCTCTAGGCTTAGCATATTTCTGTTTGGGGAGGGTAGGGAGATTTTCCATCAGTAATTCAAAGAATCATGTTCTATCCCTTGCAATACTTTTGTGTCCGTAGCATGTCCAAGACTATAAAAGAGTCCGAAAAAGTGCTTTAGCAGCATACTCTTTGGAGCAAAGCAGAAACTGATATTGTGAAACCTGCTATATGGGTGAAAATCCTCTCTCCTTCATTCTCTGAGCTACCTTTCATCATTCCAAAGGCATCTACCTCCCCCTTCTCTCTCTCTCTAATTTGTTTAAGACATGGGTGAAAAGTCTCCCCTTTGTTCCCTGAGGTGCAAACCCTCACACCAAAGACACCCACCTCTCTCTCTCTCTCTCCCTCTCTCTCTCATTCCATTCAAATCTGTTATGAATAGGGTGAAAAGTCTCCCCCCCCCCCACCCCCACCCCACCCCACTCCACTCCACACCCTGAATCCCAAGCCACATCTTTCAGCCCAAAGACACGCAAGCTGCCTCCCTCCTTCCCACATCCCTCCCACCCTCCTATACACTCACGCCGCCTCTTTCTCCTTCTTGTCATCGGCGCCAGCAGACTCCTGCACAGGGGTGCTGAGGACTGGGGGGGTGGTCTTGGAGGACTGGTCCGGCAGGAGGTTAGGGATGGGGGCCACAGCACGTAGAGCCGCCTGCACCCTCTGCAGGAACTGCTGGGTGGCGCTCTCGTACAGGTCAAAGCCTATCTGGTAAGCCATCAGCACCGTATCCTGGTCACGGAGAAAACACAGAACACTATTGTCAATGGACAGACAAAAAAAAAAAATCGGGTTCATGGAGGAGAGGAGAAGTCTATCTATCGTCAGCTCGTCCGTCTATCAATCTTCAATGAATCAATTGATGTCAATCATCAATACCTCAATCAATCATCAATCTATTAGGTAATCTGTCATCAGTCTTGTTAGTGAATCCATCATCATTCAATCATCAATAATTTAATCAATCATCAATCTATTACGCAATCTATCATCAGTCGATTAGTGAATCAATCATTAATCAGTCGATCATCAGTCTATCAGTCACTAACCTAATGGATCATCTATCAATCAAATGATCAGTCATCAATCTGTCAGTCAATAATGAAACTATCTCACTGTCTGTCAGTCAATCATCAATCTATCAATCAATCATAAATCCACAGATCAGTAAATTATTATGTCATAAATCTGTAGGTCAGTCAATCAATCCCTTTATGTTCTCTAATGATCTAAGGTATTCTGACAACATCACTAAACTACACCTGCACCACTCACACATGGAACGTAAACATTTTTCCTGGACACAGCAGAAAGTAAAAAAAAAAGAAGAAAAAAAAAAGTTCTGATATTTCATGGCCCCAGTCAGTACATATCCAAACCTAAGCGTCCTGCGACTTCAAAAGGAAAGACTGGATCCACACAGCCGAAATTCACTCAGTTAACCCGTAGAGTGCCTTTAAGCCGTCAGCTGACGCCGCATTAAAAATGCTTTCCCAGTGCCTATGGGCCGTCCACTGACGTCATGCATTTTTCTTGAATTTTCATTCGTTACTATTTCTATCAACGGACTTAAATAGAGTGTGCGTAGTAAGCCTTATATGTCTGTAGTATTAAAATGATATGTAAATGACCACACGTGAGGGGAAAGCCCATTTATTCTCATCACTGACTGGATGACCAGCCAGCACTTCGTCTCGCTTGCAAAGATGGCGGCGCAACCTTCGACAAGCGCAGCGACCAAATCAACGTATTTACACAGCTGAGCAGGCTCTGCTAATCATTTTTGACAAAGACAATAACCTTTTATTCAACGACTCACTCGAGCATGAAGGTGAGATGATGATAGTGATGGAATTGCCAACCGTATTCGTCAGTTATTGTGTCGGGCTGTGTGACCTCAATGTGTGTTCAGCTGACTGGTTTGCCAGCGTCGAACGAGCTCGCCTAGTGTGTACTCTGCACTGCGTGCCAGTGGTCAGTGACGTGGTAGTCAGCGTGAGAGGGGAGCGCGGCCTGCTCGCGGCGCGGCACAGGGCAGAGGGAAAGGTAGGGAAGAGGAGCAGTGAAAGAGAGGGTTGAAGTCCAGCAAGGGGGCGTGGTGGGGAGAGGGGGGCGTGGTCGTGGACTGACCTGTCTGCATAGAGTGTGAGCGTCTTGATAGACTTCTAAACTGTTTTACTTTCATTTACAGGTGTAGTGTGACAATACAAACTTTATTTTCAACTTTTTTGCTTTGTGTTCTTGTTTGGATGTGAAGATGTAGTGGTAAATACATATGCTTTTGATCGTGCAAAAAAATCTATCCAAATCTAATTGTCTAAATACTTTTTTATTATCAAAATTAAAACAAAAGAAGCCCAGATTCAAAATCTTCATTCAATTTCCTTCAAAAATCATATATATTTCATTGTTATATCTTTTGTAGTTTCTGAGCTAGAATTTTTTGTTAATTATTACCCCCAAATCATTAGATTTCCCTGGCACTGGGAAAGCCTTTGTTTGTAACATTTTCAAGCAGCTTCAAGCAGCGAACGGGTTAATGCACGCGTTTCAAGACAGCTGCTCTACTTTCCTGACCAGCACTGCTGGTGCTGGTGTTCCTAGACCTGGCTGACACCGGTATGCACCATGAAAGGAAACGCTGAGTACCACCCTGACCAGAATGGCTCTCCACAGTGACCTTTGACCTCACTGATCAGGGTACACAAAAGTAGCAGGTTCGTTGGCCTTTCACGCCCCGTTTTCCTGTGATTATCTCCCTTTCCATTTCTTCCCCCACATTCACTGCCTAAAGGCAGATCCTGTCCAAGTCGTCAGTTTCAGCAAGTTCATGAGCACTGTTGCTGATGGACATTGATGGAAGGTTCGCTGATGTCAACTCCACGACTCATCAGTTACTGTCGTCACCTGTAAGGAACTGAACAGTTCAGACCAGAACAGATACCACTGAACAGCACCCAACTGACTCAGCAGCAGTCCAGAGTCTCCACAGGCAAGTTACCTCATGGTGATCTAATACTGATCGTTCCCCGTGACCTGTGCTGCGATGCTGCTGCATGACAACTGTGGGAGTGCCTCTCCATGGGGTGGCCAGAATAAGAAGAATGTGAGCAATGCCACAAAGAGGCCTCTGCAGACGAGTCTGTCCAAACCTACAAACATCAAACAGCCCCCAGTCCAAGGCCTGGATGTTCTGACCAGGCATGACTTCAAGTGAGCGTGAATTTTCAAGGAAACAACTGCCACTCCTCTCATAATCTCAGTCTTTTTCTTTTTCTCCATATATCCTTGTAACATTTCCATTTTGAACATGATTTCAACCCTGATACTGTGACTCTGGTGGTCGGCTGGGCTGTCCACAACATGACCTTCACTGGTGGTGTCTGTGACTGGTGGTCGGCTGGGCTGTCCACAACATGACCTTCACTAGTGGTGTCTGTGACTGGTGGTCGGCTGGGCTGTCCACAACATGACCTCCACTAGTGGTGTCTTACCTCTTCTCCCTTCAGCAGCTTTTCCAAAATGTCTGCCACAGCACCAGGCTGGTCCAAGAAGATGTAGCACTGAAAGAAAAAGAAAAGAAAGAAAAAAAAAGAAAGAACATGATGAAAGAGAAGCAAGGAACAAGCAAATTTTCAACAACAAAAATCGACACCCCATTAAAGGAAAGAATTAATCAAAGGAACAAACCCGAGCACAAACTTTCTTATATGTTGCGTTTGGGGGAAATGAATATTTTGAATATGATTGCATGCACGCACAGCCACAATGTAAGTGGATGTAATCAGGTGTAATCAAGTATCATGTACAGATTGGTCGGCAAACAAGCACACACATGGCCACTGGTCGGCAAACAAGCACACACATGGCCACACAGGCCTACCATACATGCCCACGGGCATGCACGCACGCACGCACGCACACACACACACACACACACACACACACAAAACACACAACACACACACACACACACCCCTACCTGACACACGTTGATGTAGTCTGGCACATGAAGCCCCATGTACAGGTTGGTGAGCACGTTCAGGATCGTGTTACGAAACTGGCGGTGCTGGATCAGTGACATGCACACCTTGAAGGCGTAGGTCAGCATGGTGGGGATGTCATCCTGCACAGCCAACACACAGAGGTGTTACAACACCAATATACATCAGTATTATGTCATTGTGTACAGACAGCACACAGAGGTGTTACAACACCAACATACATCAGTATTTTGCCATTGTGTACAGTCAGCACACAGAGGTGTTACAACACCAATATACATCAGTATTATGCCATTGTGTACAGTCAGCACACAGAGGTGTTACAACACCAACATACATCAGTATTTTGCCATTGTGTACAGTCAGCACACAGAGGTTTTACAACACCAACATACATCAGTATTTTGCCAAAAGAAGCAAAATTCACTTGGTCATTCACTTACCGCCATTTTCACGGCTTTTTCAAAAATGTCAATCCTCCTCGTCTCCAGGGCAATGCCAAGAGCCTGACAGACAAACAAAAAAAACCTGAAATGTCAAAGAGACACAGCTCCCATCCCAAAACTTCGAGCAAGCCAGCCACCCTCTTATTATATTTCTGATAATCGCTAATCATAATTTTTTTTTCAGCACTTCAACGCACACACACATGCAGCTCAGCACACCCACACCACATGCATGCACACATCACACACATACCACACACACACTGCATGCAACACACACAACACACACAACACACACACACATGCATAAACACACACACACACACACACACACACACACACAAACACACACACCACACACACACACATGAACACACACACCACACACACATGCATTACACACACACACACACACACACACACACACACACACACACACACACACACACACACACATGCATGCACACTTGCATTAAACGCACTGTAACACTGCTCTACAGAAACTAGTGGCTGCACCGATGTATCAAGTCCCCTCGCATTTATTAATCAATTCTGATTAAAATCAAATACCCTCCCCCCCAACTCAGTGATCTCATATTTGTAATAAGAGCAGGAAGATTAATCCAAACAACAGCTTACTGGAATTTCAATACAAGAATAACTAATTATATAAATTCAAGTTACTTTGCAAAACCTTACTTTGCAAAACCTTTTTTTTTTAATGTGCTAAACTTAACATAGCTTTGCAAAACTTAGGACACCTGCACTAAAGTTGAATTAACAACTGCAAAAACTTCAATGAAGAATTGAGCCAGCCTTGAATAATGAAGAACTGGGCAAAACTTCACTAGCATTTAACTAAAATGGTATATGCCTGCGTAAAAATGAAAATCTGACCTCGACATGCAAAGAAATTTCCGTAAACAAACATACTACAACAAAAGCTACAGCTGATGCTGGCAGACACACAGAGAAGTTTACACATCTGACAGAACAGACAGAGTTAGACACGACACGTATCTCCCCTCCCTCTCTCTAACCTCCCCCACCCCCTTCCACAAACCAACACACTGCCACCCACCCCATTCTCCTGCCCCCCCCCCCCCCCCCCCCCCCACTTTCAATAAAACACACACACACCACATCCTGCCTCTCCCTCCCCTTGCCTGACCTGCTTGAACTGTTTGTCGTCAAAGCAGCGCTGAAACATTCTGTTGACGATGGCCTCCAGGCGTGGGTCGATGGGTTTCTGCTCCTCCTCAGGCAGCTCAGCATTCTCCACCCTCAACCGAGTGTAGTAGTCAAAGCACTTGGCTGCTCAACAGTGGCAATGTCTCCATGGATTAAACAGTGGAAACAGAAGAGCACTTCTACACAAACTCGGTCAGATACTACACAAAAAAAAAAAAAAAAAACGAATACAACATTAAAGACTGTAAAACTAACAACAAACATACAGTTCATCAGTGAAGTACAACTGTAGGTAATCAACAACAGCAAAGTTCAAACTACATTTTTTTTTTAAAAGCACATAATTTAAACATATATATTTATGATTCAGGTGGAAAAGATTTCCTAGCCCATACGTAAGACTGCTCATAAATCACACTGAAAACACTTAATCCACAAAAAAAAGCTGAACTTCGAGCAATTCTCTAAGAGGATCTATTTTCTGGCTGCCATGAGTTTTGACCATCAACCTATGTTTTTGCTATAGCCAAAGGTTTGTGTGAGTGGTTTCTGCAATTTAACTGTGCGCATGCTAGTTTTTTTTCTCTTTCCCCCCCCCTCAAACTGGCCTGTCCACCTTTGAGATCTACACGTGGAAACAGCACGAAACAAATCGGTCAACTGGATCAAGGCAATCTAAAAGGTCTCAACTACATTTACCAAATCTACAAATATTTTCAGAAACAATCGCAACTTTAGACATTATGATCACTGCATACAATGTTAAGTGAAAAGTGCCGACAAAAGGACAACGGATCCTGATTGTTATGCGAGAGTGGAAAGTAATATATACTTTTCTCCCTCTTTGGCCAAGCAATTTGTTATGTCAGACTGTAACAAGCTGTGGCCAGTGTGCTAGTCCTTGTCACATTTCCATGGCTAAAACAGTTCTAATAAAGATCCCTTGCAAGCTACAGCGTAGCTTCACATCTGCTTACTCATTCTGTGAACAAACACTATATGAAAAAAGACCATAGTCTGGGTTCTGCTTTGTCTGGCCTAAATTTTTTCGACTGCAACATAGTTGTCGCTCATATTACAATAATACACAGTTGGTAAATATCATTATCTACACCAGACAAAAACAAAACAGAAGACAAAATCAAAAATACCAAACAAAAGGACCCAGTTTCCTGGAAAATATTCAAAATGAGGAAGATCGCATCCACTCACAAATGATGGTCTGCACAAACTCCGAGTTGTCGTTGACATCAAACAGATCTCCGGCGCCAAGGGCATAGGTCAAGGACTCCTCATAAGCTCCCAGGTGGTAGTAAACCTAACAGGTGAAACAGAACGTAAACCTTGTACCTTCCATTCTCTACCTTTTATTACAACATGCACCGTCAACATGTCTGATTATCAGAGCTTTCTGGATCAAACTTCACAAAGAAAATACGGATGGAGTTTTCTCAACAACAAAAAGGTTTCTCATTCCCCAATACCTGAGGGGATGACATGTAAGAAGAGGGGAAGGAGAGTGGGGATGAGGGTAGGATAAAAAGGAAAAGAACAGCAGGAAGTTGGGCTGAAAGGAGAAGACCCACAGATAAAGGACAGGTACAATACACACATACTTATTACTACACATATAGAATCTTTAAATATATCAATGCACTTTCTGATTCTGATAATGTTATTTTCCTTTTTCTTTTCTTTGACCAGTTCTATTTCAGCACACCTCAATGGCCAAATTATACAACGAAATAAACAAAAATGCATTCCATCCCCCTGTTTACACCTTAGATCACATGCATGCGTGCATGTACACACACACACACACACACACACACACACACACACACACACACACACACGCACATACATACACACTCACCACATGAACACACACTACATGCATATCACGCACACACACACACACACACACACACACACACACACACACAAAATACCATGATCACCACTCACCTTGGAGGCCACCAGAGCTGCCAGCTGCTTGCTCTTGAACTGTTGATCTTCAAACAGCACTTCACTGTAACAAAAAGTATATAACTTACAATACTAAACAAACAGAAGTAAATGTACTGGTAATGAATCACCAAACCATGTTTTTTTTTAAAAAAGTTAACTTAGACAGGCAATCCCTTTCATGACATCTTTAATATAATTTCCTTAATCATTTTTTTATAGAGTGCTATGTGCATAAGTGACCCAGAAGTTTAACCTTGCACATTAAATGGTGAGGACTAGAGGCATAATGTTCACACATAGTCCAAGTTCCCTCTGTACAAAAGACAACTGAAGCCAAGGAATCTATTTTCACAGCCAAATTCAGATTTTTCAGCATTTAAAACGTAAATATTTCATAAGCTGTATGGAACTATTTTCTCAAGAACTCTAACATTGTATTTCCATGAAGGATTGATGAAAATAAAACTTAAATCCTGGTTTTCCCTTGTCTCATGTCAATACCTCCAACACTCTTAAATGAAACAATCAAATCCAAATCCCTTCACCTGAAAGCTGGTCTGCAAAATGATTATCTTAAAAATGTTTACAAAAACACTTGGCAATGAAAACTGCTATCCTAAATTTCTACATCAAATTACTGATGGCCCATTTCACAATCCCCATCACAAATGCAAACTATGTGAGTTCTCCAGTTTCAGCTTCTCCATCTCCAGATTATACGAAATGTCAACAGTCTATCTAATTTTCTTCATCTATGAAAAACAAGCTGCTGCTTTCTAGTCAGCAGACGTTATATTAGTAAAACTGTATGCACCTGACAAAATAACAGCAATGACAATGAAAAATTTGTTTTAAAAAACTGGTTATTAATTCAGGTGGAAAAGCAACAACAAAAAGACGTAAGTTACAGTTTAAAGAAAAAAAAAAAGGCACCATTTGCTGTTAACTAAAACTTCAAATGGAGACAAACAGGACATTTTCAACTGACACTTACACCCCCAATGTTTATGGACTTGAGTGTGACATACTTTGCTGACCACAAACAAAGCACAGACTGGTCAGTGTACATGTATGTTTAAATGTGACTATCATTTTTTTTTTTAAGTATCAGTCACAGACTTGTTTCATTCGATTGTTTTATGTTATATTCACTTCAAGCTGCACAATGACCAAAGCGAAAAGAAAATTAATAATTTTCATGTGACACCAAAATGTCAAAATAAAAATCATTCAGAACATAGATAGAAACGACATTCCAACATTATTCCTAACTGCCAAGAGCATTTGGTTGAGTGACAAAGATATTACATTTCAAAGCGATCTAGGCATCCCCAGATTCAGCCTTTTTTTTTTTTTCTTTTTTTTCAAGTTAAATTTGCCTCATATTTACAAGTGAGAGCAGCTACTGCAACAGTTCATAGAGCAAAGAGTTAAATTCATCTATTGGTGTAGCAATCTATAATCATTTAACAAACAAAAAACATGGCAATCTGTGCCATTTAAGAAAAATCAAATTTCAAACACCATCCCCAAAAACATTTTCTACAGTGTGAAGAACAAGACATGGACAGCTTTTCTGTTTGTTACCAGCGAAAACAATAAGAAAATAAAACTTACAATGAACAGAAAAACATGAGCACCAAAATGTCAGCGGTCATCTGCAACTACTTAGTCTACTGAAGAGGAAAAAAAAAATTCATACTCACATCTTGTCGATAGACTCTGATATTTCAGCCCAAAATACCCCAACAATCTTGTCCAGTTTTTGAAGAGCAAACATCTGTGGCAACAACAACATAGAAATTGAGTAGGTAATGAACATAGCGCCGTCCAGCATATTTCACTGCATGCAAGGTTTCAAACTGGAATAAAATATATGAAAATTGGATCCCTAATTTCATTTTCAATGAAAACCAATGCGTTGAAGTTTTGTGCATGTGTGTGTGTGGTGTGTGTGTGTGTGTGTGTGTGCGTGCGTGTTGTGTGTGAGGGGGTGTGTGTGGTGTTTGTGTGTGTGTGTGTGTGTGTGTGTGTGTGTGTGTGTGTGTGTGTGTGTGTGTGTGTGTGAGAGAGAGAGAGTGTGTGTGCGTGTGAGTGAGTGAGTGAGTGAGTGAGTGAGTGAGTGAGTGTGTGTGTGTGTGTGTGTGTGTGTGTGTGTGTGTGTGTGTGTGTGTGTGTGTGTGTGGTGGTGGTGGTGATGGTGGTGATGGTTGGGGTGGGGTGTGGGTGTGCGTGTGCGTGTGCGTGTGTCTGTCTGTCTGTCTGTGTGTGTGTGTGTGTGTGTGTGTGTGTGTGTGTGTGTGTGTGTGTGTGTGTGTGTGTGTGTGTGTGTGTGTGTGTCTGTGTGTGTGTCTATGTGTAAGTGTGTGTGTGAGTATATGTGGTGGTGATGGTGGTGATGGTTGGGGTTTGTGTGTGTGTGTGTGTGTGTGTGTGTGTGTGTGTGTGTGTGTGTGTTTACTGTTAGTGTGTTAGTGTGTGTGTGTGTGTGTGTGTGTTACTGTTAGTGTGTTAGTGTGTGTGTGTGTGTGTGTGTGTGTGTATGTGTTAGTGTGTGTGTGTGTGTGTGTGTGTGTGCGTCTGTGTGTCTGTGTGTGTGTAAGTGAATTTCAGAGCTGCCATATACTACAGTGCCAACCTTCTGGAGTCAGAATTCAGGAACAGGGAATGAAGGGGGTGGGTGGAATGAAGAAAGGGATGTTGGGCCTTTGCCAGAAAGCATTTCTAATCCTTTTCTTTCCAAATGTGGAGTGCATAAAAACACATTTTCCACACACATACTTGCCAACATCCACATAACATCATTTTGACTCTATACTGCGATGCTTTATCATCCCTATTCAAAAATTACCTCCAACCCCCACATTTTGAAACAAAACCTTTGAAATTCTGGTTTCTCTCACTAAATTCAGGATTTCATGAACAGTTTACTGAATTTCAAAAACATTTGCGAGGAATGGCAGCTATGTTATTCCTTTGGGGCAAAGAATGGGAGAAGAGAGAAATGGAGAGCAATGGGAGGGGGAAACATCATGGTGAGGGGGGGGGGGGGGGGGATGCCCCATTCTTCCACTCAGCAAGTCAATTTCTTCCCTCCCTCTCTCCTTTTACTAGAATACTCATGTCAGCGAGGGTAAAGAAGGAAGTCATAATCTTACAGAGATGCATTTGGGTCTGAGACATTAATGGACAGCCTACAACAGGGCTGCACAGTACATTTCCCTTCAAGAAGACATTCCCTCATAAACAAGGTCCCATAATCCCAACCCTCTTCTTCATCAATCTCCTTCACTCCTACCCCCCCCCCCCCCCCCCCCCCACCCAACCCCAACCACCACCTCTTACCATCTCACACCCGCTCTCCCCTCAAATGATATCCAGATCTCTGCAGTACTGGTCAGGATATGTGAGCATCTCTCCAACGAAACACAGTCATGGATTAAAAGTTACCCGAATAATTTCAAAAAAAAAAAAAAAAGAATGGGATCAAGAGTCCAGAGGGCACCCAGGCACAGTCGGATGCAGGGGCACAGTCTGCCAAAGGGGATTAAGCCTCAAAAGTCTAAGAAACTAACAGAAAAGACACATGTATCTGAACCACTTAGGTAACCTCTCAGACACCACCGAACTGTTTAAAATACAATCGGCTCTCCTGCAAAGGGCAAGGACATAGCCCTGAAAGCTATTTTTCTTCACTAAGTAAATTATGTTTACTATTGTAGCAAATTATCGAAAGAGAAGTTAAATCAAATCACACAGCAACATTTTCATGACCATTTACTTTCACATCTATTTTCTTCAATTATCTGTAATATCAACTTCCAGGCCTGTACAAGGTAAGCTGACAAACACACATCCAGAAGTAACAAACACAGAAGAAAACAAAACAACAATGAATGAAGACAATCATTAATTCACATCATATTGTTATGATACGGATGTTCTTGTTCCAAACTTTTACACACATTTACTCTACAAGATCATAATCTTTGTTGTCATCCACTCGGTAACCACAATTACTAACGGAACATAAGGCAGGTAAGGTACAGTGCCAGGTGTACTATTTGTATCTATCATCATATCATCATCATCATCATAAAATTTAGTAAAAGTATCTGGGGTGGTGGGGGGAGAAAAGAGGGATGTTAAGGGGGTATTATTCTTGTGCATGCGCATGCTAATCACATTTATTTATTTCATTTGTAAGACTTGAATAGATCAGCAGCTTTTCAATCAAATTTACTCATTCACTCACTCACTACTCTCTCTCTCTCTCTCCTCTCTCTCTCTCTCTCTCTCTCTCTCACCACACACACACACACACACACACACCACACAACCTTCCAGTTCCACTCATCCCCCTCTGAAACCAGTGTTCAGTTAGTCTTACCTTCAACTGTGGCTCTGGTTCATCAAGTAATGACAGCACTCCCGCTAGAAAAGTGAACAGAAGAAAATGGTGCATTATGGCTCATACCAATATCAAAAACTGATACCATGACATTTTTTTCATAAATCATTATTTAAACAAAATAAAAATACATATACCCACACACACACTGTATCTTCTGACGTATTTCAATGTGTGTTACTCAACAATCAAGCAAAATCAACAGACAAGCAAAAACACGTACAATAACACACACACACACATAACACAAGTATACATGTGCACGCTCAAGCATGCGTGCGCGCAAACACACACACACACACACACACACACACAATGTTAAATAAAAGTAACTGACTGAATCATTTAATTAATTCGTCTGCAAATTCCACTTCTCACTGACCAAATAAACAATGCACTTATTAGAATAAATTTCAAAGAGAAATTACAACAATTCCGCCAGGAAAAAAGGGACAAACAAATTACAAGACCGTGTTATTCACTGTTTAGTTTTACTGGGTAGTGCAAAGTCTTAGTTCTACACTATCAATAACCCCTTGGGCCTTAGACTAACACAAGCGGGGACAGGGAACGAAACTGTGTGTAAGCCTGCTTAGCATAGTTGGGTAAACCCCTGAGTTTTATAGTTAAATGTTCCAATATAAGTCCCGCTAGCATCCACTAAAAACTTGTATTTTCCTGTACATCATAAAGAGTTGTCCCTCTGCTGGGGCAGTGTAGTGGAAGACTAATCCCCTTCCCCCTCTGTTCTAAGATGGTGATTCCTATCTGTTTTTTCACTCTGGTAGGTGAGAATGTTAAACTAAACACAAGTAGCCAAAGTACTGTATAATGTATAATCTGTGAACATAAACAATTAATACTTTATGAAGGAAGAGTCATGATTGGTTATAGCTGGCTGATAATTAACAGAACAATGATACATAGTGTAATTTGAGAATTGAACTGTCATTATTTCATGAAGGGAGGAGCATGATTGGTTATGGCTGACAGATAATTAACAAAACAACTGATACAGAGTACATTTTTAGAATGTGAACTGTAATTGTTTTATGAAAAGAGAAGCATGATTAATTATACTTTATAGCTCACAGATAATCAACAAAACTGACTAAAGATTAACATTTCTGGCACCAACAATGGCAGTGCAGGACTCTCTGCAGCTGGTTTGCCGAAGGACTTCAAAGGATCCTGACATGAGTACATGCCAGTGATGGGGATCCTCATAAGATTTTAAGGACAGTCCTACAGGTTGCATAGATTCATTCATGTAAAACAAGGGCTGAATTAGGTATAATTAAATCTGGTTCATGTATTTTATGGTAAATTTTGTATGTGAACACCACAAATGCAGTTTCATGAAAGAAAAAACCCAGATCTGAAAACACATCTTAATTAAACTTAAGACCTCCAGGGTACACACGTCCACACTCACACAGAAACACAACAGTCTAACAAACATAAACCCAGATCTAAAAGAGTTTAAAGGTTAAAGTTCCACTAGCCTATTGGCCATAAGGAAAGTGAACTGTCAGTGGTTCACCATCATGTCTTGAGCATAGTATGGGGGACGGCAAAGCCCTTCCCTCTCTATCTGCAACCTTTAACCTTCCCTGTTTTGAATGAAGTATCAATTTACTGCTAGGTGTATTGATAGGGTTTTCCAGCAGAAAAAAAATCGAACCTCACAAGTAGTTAAAATTCAAGACTGTCAGCTCTGCAGACAACTAATCTAGAAGTACATTACTGATAAACCTCATGGATACACAAAACCACACTGACATAGAAAGACATAAACAGGCCAGTAAACATGATATAAAGTAATAATTCAATATGTTGTACTTAAGGAAACAACAGCTGAGCAATAGAACATAATTTGTTCAAGAATCAATGATTGCACCCTGAACACTACATCAGTATTATCAACAAAAGGACAATAAGGACAGTCTGACTGCCATGGGCAGGCAATTTCTTGATGTCAAAATCCCTTTTTTTGTGTGTTTGCTTTTTCAGTTAAATAAATGCTCTGTGTTTGCATGCCATGCAATTGTATGCTGAATGTGTTTGTAAGTGTCTATATGTACTATCTGTATGTGTGTGTACATGAGCATGTACACGTTTGTGCGTATATTTGTGTACAATTTCACTTTACAGCACTATGCTTCAAATACTTCGACAGGACCTGAGACCATATGAGGACCCCATGTGTTTGACAGAAAGAAATCATGATTAGAACAGGACAGTAGTGTTTGCTTTTTTCATACACACACACACACACACACACACACACACACACACACATACACTGAGACAGTACACGCAAACACACCAGATGGACTGATTCAGTTAAATGTTGTGTCAGAACTTATTGGAACAGCAATACATGGGAATCTGTGTGGTAAAAATGAGTAATAAACTTTACATAACTTTGCCCTTGTTTTATTCTTTAACACAATCGCTCTCTACCCCCACAGTGATACTGATAGTGGGAAAGACCCCTAGTCCCACCTTTGACATTTGAGCCCCCTCCCCCTCCCTAGTAACTGGCCCGGACCTGTCTACATTTTGATCTACTTTCTAAGTTTCTCTAGTTTGGATGATGTGTCTTGGTGGCAGCAAGACTGGCAATGCTAATGGGATTTTTTTTTTTTTTTTTAAACACTGAATACTGACTCATGGGCCCCCTTCTCAATATAGCGACATAAGAATCAAAATGTTGATTGTGGTCGCTCTATGGAAGAAGAGGAGTTTCAAGTGCATCTAAAACCTCCAACTCTTCTGTATAATTTATTTCTTAACTTTATAATGAACGAATCAACAATGCTGAAATGAAACTGGAAGTTCTATGGTTATGGATGGTATTGGTAGCAGAAGTAGTATGCTGTCATATGTATATAGTGTCAAAGCCGACCACTCAGTACATCCTTAGGTAATGTTGAACTGATACTATAAGAATAAAGGTTAATTTGACACAGCAAACGAGCATGCTGACGAAACAGACTGCTCACTATATCCTTAAGTAATGTTAAATTATTGGAAATAAACGTAACTTTGACACAGCAAACGAACTCTGTATCACGATATTCAGTAGATGACTGACCACACGAACTTGTCATCGATCATGACGAAGCCCGTTTGAAATTTTCGAAGGTTCATTTCGACTCGACCTCAGATAGGAAACTCGTCCAAAAAAAATCTGTAGACCATAAATAACAGATCACCATCACTACCACAATATATTTACCTGCTGATGTTATTTGTATCGTGGCCATGATGGCTGATCACTTTTTCACAAAATTAAGAGAACTCAGTAACTTAGTGTTCGTCGTCTGGGAACAGCATGCGATTGTCTTCTCACGTCCTAACTTTTTACAGCAAACATATAAAACGACGATTGTCTCCCCTCTGTCCTATCTTTTTACTACAAACGTACTAAGTCGACATGGACATGAAACGATAAGCTGCAGTTGTTACGGCCAGTCGTGGTCAGAAATATTGATTGATTACATTTCACTTGTATTATCTTACAACATGAAATCAAGTTTACCTTGGTGTAGTGATGAAAATGAAAATGACTAGAAAAATTTTTTTTTTCATCAAGTCTGGAAAGTTGTAGTATTAAGACAAACAGGTCATACTATTCTGCACGAACATGAAACTAGCAGCAGAATATGAATGCTTTTTAGTTTAAAACTTTTTTTTCCCCGTGAACGTAAACTGGAAATTTAAAAAAAAAAGACATCGAATCAGTCTAACAGAGGATTTGCTGGTTACGGTAATTTTGAAAACTTCATCGACAGTCATTTAAAATGCATCTGTTTGCAGAAGACAAGGGATGGTTCCTGTTAGGATTCGGTAACTGTTTCACACTCATGGCCGCAGAAATACTCTCCAAGACTCCTCACCAGGGTGTTGCCCCAGGACCCCATCTGAACCGTTGCGACCCATGGACCCGGCCTCATCAAGCTGTATGGGACACCTTCTTCCCTCCTCTATTAATATGAACCGTCTCTTTATTAAAAAGCTTCTCTAGATCACTTCTTTTTTTTCAGAACTTAGAGAACAGTGTTCTTTCTGTAGATCCCTTACTTTTGTTTCCAACCCCCCTCCCTTTCCCTTACTTGCAGTGACAGCCTATAGATAACGTAAAAACACGCATTATTGATATAACAGCAATGTTGCCAGAACGCACAGGACAGACGAGTAGGCTTACAAGTCATGCATTCTGATCTAGAAATGTCAAATACTGAGTATAATCTATTCGGGAATATTAAAAATAAAATAAAATTTTAAAAAAGCTGTTCATTAAAACCTCTCTAAGCGCCACTCAGTGCGGGGATTTTGATGCAATGCATCTCAGCTTGAACACAAAAAAAAAACAAAAAAACAAAAACAAAAAAAACAACCGATGCCGCATTACGACAGTGACTTTCTATGTATAAATTCCACGTTCAGTAGTAGAATGAAAAACTGTTGGAATGAACAAAGAGGGTGCATGCAGTACTGACATTTTTCAACTTTCCTTTTTTTTTTTACGAAAATGCAGAGACATTTTCAAGCCTTTTTTAGGCTGTGTTCGGCAGTCGCCCCTGTAATGCTGAACCTGAGCATAAACTTTAAGTGCGAAAGTGTTTGGTACAAATTTAAAAGCCAAATTATGAATATGTCTTCATCGGATGTGTTAACCACAACCCTAGCTCCACCGATATCAGCTAGAGAGAACGGTGCACCAGTGAAGAACATAATGAATTCATTGAATGTCTTCGTAGTGCTTTTTTTGTTTGTTTTTTAACAAAAGTTAGACAGAAAGATGATGTTGCTTATAGCCCAGCCGACCACAAAGGGCCATATCAGGGCTGTAAACAAAAGATAAAGTAGGCCCCTACCCCACCGGGCATATCAAAAGGCCAGCACACTAGACTTAGTCCTAATGAACAGTAAAAGTCTGACGTTGTACACAGTGACTCTATCGGAAAAAAAATTATCAAGATGTTATTCCAACCACATATGGGGAAAAGGAATGAAAATTATATGTATGGGGGCAACATAAATTCGATCTAAATGTAGCCGGGTGCTAACGGTACATTTCTTGGTTACTCGTCGAAGAGGAAATATTTTGTTCAGGAGTTACCTTCCCCCTTACCTCCCTTGATCGATGAATCTCATTTTTATTGTGCAAATTCTTTAAATTATGAATACCTCAGAACCTACTAAGTGTATGTACTTCGTTGAAGTCACAAAAATTAATGTATTTCATTCGCTAAAACTGTTTTGGGCCGAGAAGCCCATATTTTCTATTAAAAAAAAAACAAAAAAAACTGGCATTTTGCGCAATTAATCATGGCGCGCCATTTTCCATTGTCCGTCGAACAAACACTGAATGATTTTTTGTTTCACAAAAAGTAAGAGAAAAACCGAAGAATCTGAAAATGCACATTAGAAGTAAAGTTTATAAGCTCTCATTTCGTATATCGCATGTCCAGGATCTTTTCCGTACAAGCTTGCGAGTATACAAAATGACTGACGACGCCGGTTCCCTTGAAGTCGCTTTCTTCGTTCATTGTCGGAGTTTTGATCAAAATTATCATTCTACGAAATTCGGACTTCCCGATCGAAATCTTGCTAATGACTCCATTTCTGTTATGAATACAACTGAAAATGTATAGAACTCATTACCTAACAGACCATTTCAACAGAGTATTTTTCAGTTGAAAATCGTGTCAAAAGCAGGCGCCGACGGCCTCGCGAAGCGAAAAGTCAGCTGTGTTTTCTAGTAATTTTTAATAATAGAATTCTCCACTTAGACACTGTCTCGGAAAATGAAGTTTATGTGTATGAAAAGAGCGAAATGCCAGCTATTCATTCTTTGTAAAATTATCTCACGCTCTTTAATCTTTTTTTTATCGAAATCGAGGAAAATATGACGCAAACACGTTAAAAGTGGGTTCACTCTGGGACATTAATCAGCAATGATTTAGTACAGGAACAAAATTGTCAAATGTGACTTCCTGCATTTTATTCCTTGTATTCTGAGGTTTTCATCGATAGTAAATATGTATTATTAATTTGAACGGACAGCGAGCCAGACAACACTGAAGCTGCGATAGAAAACACAAATTTCTGTCGGTTCCGGCCGCGCGAGGCCTGTTTCGTCTCTGGCACCGTGTTGCTGGCTCTGCGGCCCGGTTCATTCTTATAAAAGTAGAGCGTTGTGTGAGAAAAGGCCAAAGACTACCGTGAATGAAAGACATGTACCTAAAAGCTTTCGCTATGAGGACGTAAAACTCAACTATTTTCTGAGAAAAGGCTAGATCAGTGTTCCCTGATGTGAGCGACTGGCGTGGAAGAAGAAAATAAAGGGAGAAACTACACCTCGTCCTCCGCGTCTTCTTGACTGGCTGCTGTCCCTTGGCTTCTACACATTACCATCTGCCTGTCTTCACCTGCACACCCCTTACCCTCCACACCATCGCATAAATAAATGGGATTATGCGGGCGGGAGAAAGTTGCTGAAATACATGAACTGGTTAACTGCCAAACAAACAAACAAATCAGTCAACGGATGTTGATGAAAACACAACCTTTCTGTCAGAGGTAAAGCAGACAGACAAACAAACAAACGAAGCCCCTCCGTCCCCTCACCCACCAACACCCTATCACCTCGGCCATTCCCATCGCACTTTGTATCTGCTCCTAACATCAACACAAACAATCATCGGGAAATAACCGAGGTGTATGGTTGGAAAACAAATCAGGAGACCACCGAGGATGAATTGTACTGGCACTGATACTCAGCAGAGGTCCCGGGGGGCCGGAATAGCTCAGTTGGTAGAGCGCCGGACTCGTGATCCTGGGGTTGCGGATTCGAATTTCGGTACAGGGGGATTTTTCCCTCGGAGTTAACATTGGTTCTGACTCCATTTCCCACACAGTCCTTTGAATGAGACTATAAACACCGAGGTTCCGTGTGTGAACGCACGCACAACATCTTGCACACACGTAAAATCCCACCACCAACTTTCGGAAGAGAAGGCTAGTTTGGCCGTTGGTATGGATGACACGTTATACATAGCATGCACTTTCCCCGAAGATGGAGTATGGCTGCCTTAATGGCGGGATAAAAAAAACGGTCATACACACAAAACTCCACTGCCTGTCTATGCAGGCAGTGTCCGCAGGAGTATCAGCCTGCGTACACAGAAAGAAAGAAAGTAGAGGACCTGGAAACCCGGTGAAGTGGTCACTCCTTCCCAGCCAACTACCAGCTTCATCTTACTTTGTAGACGACGTCTTTATAGAAAACATCGACATCACTTTATGACCACAACAAGTTTTCCATTTCTTACATGTAAAAAATATGTGTTGAGAACATGAAGGTGTGCTAGGTAGGGAAGATTGGGAGACGGCTGAGGACACAGGCGGAGAGAAGAGAGAGAAGGGTAGGAGATAAGGGGGAGGGGCGACCAACATTTAACGGTGTGTGTGTGTGTGTGTGTGTGTGTGTGTGTGTGTGTGTGTGTGTGTGTGTGTGTGTGTGTAACAAGTAAAAATAAGACAGTTTGGACTGGAAAGGCCGGGACATATGAACATGTAACGACATTCTGACTGCCCTTGACTGTAACAATGTATCACTTTTGACTCTCTTGGATCTATCTGCTGCCTTTGACACTATTGACCACTCTATCGTCATTTCCCGCCTACATCACTCTTTTGGGCTTGATGACACAGTCTTGAGTTGGTTTCATTCCTACATCACTGATCGTCAACAAGTAGTTTCTGTCAACGGCCTTTCTTCTAATCCCTCTTGTCTGACCTACGGCGTGCCACAAGGATCTGTCTTGGGCCCTCTACTCTTCATTCTCTACTCTTATCCTGTCTCTTCTATCGTCCAAGAACACCTACTTCAGCATCACTCCTTCTCTGATGACAATCAGCTGTATGTCTCTGGGCCTCTCTCTGACCTTCCTCTCATGATCCAAAACACCCAGTCTTGTGTAGCCAACCTTAAGGACTGGATGACCCGAAACAAACTAAAACTAAATGAAGATAAGTCTGAACTGATCCTGATCACCCCACCAAAACTTCAAAACCACCCTTCTGTTCCGACTTCCATCAAACTTGTTGATTCACCTATCACTCTCTCTCATTCTGCCCGCAACCTCGGTGTAACTCTTGATCAAACCCTGTCCTTCCAACAGCATGTCAGCAATGTCTGTCGCACTTGCTTTCTTGAACTCCGCCGAATTGCTTCTATTCGCCATCCTCTCTCAGAAAACACAACAAAAGCTCTTGTCTGCGCATTTGTTCTATCCCGCCTGGATTACTGTAACGCTCTTTTGTCTGGCTCTCCCTCTCATCTCATCAACAAACTTCAAAGAGTTCAGAATCATGCTGCCCGTCTCATCTTCCGCACTTCTAAATATAACCATGTTACCCCATTGCTCCGCTCTCTCCACTGGCTCCCTGTTCAGCTAAGAATATCCTACAAGATTGCCTCTCTCTGCTTCAAATCTATCGAGTCTTCCTGTCCTGAGTATCTCACCCACCTGTTACATCTTTACACCCCATCTCGAGCTTTACGTTCCTCATGTGACACTCGTATCTACAGTATCCCCACTGTTCGCACTAAAACCTTTGGTCAACGTTCCTTTGCCTATCAAGCTCCAACTACCTGGAATCAATTGCCTCGCTCTCTCAGATACTCACCCTCACTGCCCACATTCAAGCGCCTTCTCAAAACTCATCTGTTTCCTAGGTAACTTCGTCTTCCCTGTGACCCGACGTTTGCAATGCGTGATGCGAGTGTCTGCTTTGTGTGCGTTCGTGTCTGTGTGAGTGTGTGTTTGCGTGTATGCATGCTTGTGAGTTTGTGTCCTTGCTTTGGATTTTGATGCCTTTTTCTCATGTATGATTGTTATATATTGTGTGATTTGATGTCTGTTGTGATATTGTAAACGCCTAGGGCATTCAATTGATTAGGCGTCATAAATGTTCATAATAATAATAATAATAACATATGTGCTACTCCAGCGTAACAGGACATATATTTACTCTCTCTCTCCTCTCTCTCTCTCTCTCTCTCTCTCTCTCTCTCTCTCTCTCTCTGCAAATTCAATTAACAATATTCTTGCAGAAATAGATAATATCACACACACACACACACACACACACACACACACACACACACACACACACACACCATAGCAATGTGTGAGAAGCGTATAAAGCGATCACGCAGTGGTATGATCCTCCACGGTGGCACAATGGTATGGATATCTGTTTCCCTTCGACCCAAATTCATGTACAGAGAGAGAGAGAGAGAGAGAGAGAGAGAGAGAGAGAGACTTTTTTTCTTCTTGATAACCAAAAAATGAATAACGAACGGGTTTTGTATACACAGATTCAAAAACATACTCTTCAGAGGGGATCATAATTATGAATATATTGTAATGTCATTATGATGGCAGTATTTGTGTGTAACTCAAATTGTAGGTAACCTGCCGTAGTGAAAATGGTAACCTTGGAGTCCATTATGTTACTACATGCAGATGTTTGACGTCATATACGTAAGTGTATTGAGAGCTTGGTGTCCTTTATGTTATTACATGCAGATGTTTGACGTAAGGTATGCAAAAGAGTTAGAGCCTTGCCAGATCTGTTTTGTTTGTTTGTTTTTGTTTGTCTCCTTTTTTCACATCCGGATGGTGTATGTGTGTATGCGTGTTCGGGTTTTGTTAATTTTTGTTTTGTTTTTGTTGCTGTGTATTTATGTTAAATACAAGAATGTTTAACTGTTGTCATCATTTTTTGTTTTCATGTCAAGTACAAAAATGTTCATCTTTTGTCGTCATCTTTTTATTCAAGTACAAGAGTGTTTATCTCTGTTGTCATCATTTTTTTCTTTCTTTCTTTCTTTCTGCGTACGCAGGCTGATACTCCTGCGGACACTGCCTGTATAGACAGGCAGTGGAGTTTTGTGTGTATGGCCGTTTTTCATCCCGCCATTAAGGCAGCCATACTCCATCTTCGGGGAAGGTGCATGCTATGTGTAACGTGTCATCCATACCAACGGCCAAACTGGCCTTCTCTTCCGAAAGTTGGTGATGGGATTTTACGTGTGTGCAAGATGTTGTGCGTGCGTTCACACACGGAACCTCGGTTTATAGTCTCATTCGAAGGACTGTATGGGCAATGTTAACCCCGAGGGAAAAATCACCCTGTACCGAAATTCGAACCCGCAACCCCAGGATCACGAGTCCGGCGCTCTACCAACTGAGCTATTCCGGCCCCCATCATTTTTTTTAAATTATGGTAAGTACAAGAATGTTTATCTGTTATCATCATGTTTTTTTTCTTCTGAATATTCCTGCTGCAATTTGATACCCATTGTCCTTGGTTCCGACCCTCTTCGAAATGTGTTTGGCAGCTGTTACACCTGTAAAGCCACTTTTCTTCTTCTTCTTCTTCTTCTTCTTCTTCTTCTTCTTTCTTTCTTTCTTTCTTTCTTTCTTTCGTTCTTTCTTTCGTTCTTTCTTTCTTTTTTTTCCTTTCTCAAGGATCTAAAATATACGTGTTACGTTCTAAAGTATTTTATTGGCAATATTCTGATATGTATGTCTGAAGATGGAAAAGAGAACCCAGTTTGTTTAAGGAGATTTTTTTTTTTAAATGAAAAAAGAAAGAAAGAAAGAAAAGAAAAGAAAAAGTGGGCCCACATCTTACATCATTCCATCCTCCCACCATTCCTCCTTACCCCTCCCTCCCCTCTTCCCCCTCCCTCCCTCCCGTTCCTCTCCATGATTGATACTTGCGGGAATTACTTTCTTTCTTGTGTACTGTCGCTGTGCTACTAAACGCATCATACCGGGAGGAAATTCATTCATACGATTGACACAACTCACTTTGTGAGAGGGTGGGGGTGGGGGTGGGGGTGGGGGGGGGTTGGAGGGGAGGGTTGAGAGATCCCCACCCGCACTTCGTGTCCATTTAGGCGCGTGTGCCTGCGCAAGATATGAAATTTATTTCTGTTGAAGTGAGTGGGTTTACAACATTTTTCTTGTTCGAGGTGTGTGTGTGTGTGTGTGTGTGTGTGTGTGTGTGTGTGTGTGTGTGTGTGTGTGTGTGTGTGTTTGCAGAACAAATAGAACTGCGATTTTCATCCTTCTGTAGCCTTGTTTCGCTGTGTGCTTTTCTCTCTCTATGTATATATACAATGGTTTTTGTTCAGAGGGCCTATACACTTACCTACTTAGCCTTCGCAATGAATTTGCATGCATTGTCTAAAGTGGTCACTCCATGCTCAATCTTCAGTGTCTGTTTGCCCATATCTCTCTCTCTCTCTCTCTCTCTCTCTCTCTCTCTCTCTCTCTCTCTCTCTCTCTCTCTCTCTCTCCTCTCTCTCTTGTTGTTTCATGGATTCTGTGGAAACGACAAGTATAGGACGGTCCTAAAGCAAAATTCGAATCGGCAACGAATCTGTTAACGCTTGCTTAAAATACCACAGTAACAAAAAAAACTAATAGAAAGCAAATAAATAACTAGATAAATAAAGAGAAAAATAATACATAAATAAAGACATACATAAAGAAAGAAAGAAAGAAATTAAAGAATAACACATTTAAAAAGCCAGCATGACCTGTAAGTGTGTTCCTGTGGGTCGTTGACCAGTTCGAACTAGGTGAAACCATTTGCTCAAAAGCTCAAATGTCCAGTTGTTTCATACTAAAAAAAAAAAAAAAAAAAAAAAAAAGGTAAGGCAATGTTGCTTATAGCCCAGCCGACCGCCAAGGGCCATATCAGGGCTGTCACCGCGTTGAAGTGAACTCACAAGTCATTCATTCACACAACTCTTTAAAATACATTTTCAAAAAAAAAAAAAAAAAAAAAAAAAAAAAACCGAAATTTTGTTCAAAATCTTTCCAATATAAAATCTCAGATCCGATGAAATGTTGATGTTTCAGATTGTCATTGAGTTAAAAGATACTCATACTTCTGGTGTGCGTGTGTGTGTGTGTGTGTGTGTGTGTGTGTGTGTGTGTGTGTGTGTGTGTGTGTGTGTGTGTGTGTGTGGTGTGTGTGTTGTGTGCGTGTCGTGTGTGTGTAATAAATAAAATGCCGTTTTCATTCCCTCTGTAGCATTGTTTTGCTCTCTCTCTCTCTCTCTCTCTCTCTCTCTCTCTCTCTCTCTCTCTCTCTCTCTCTCTCTTATACTATGATTCACTTTGTTCTGACGAATTACAACTTGAAATGGAAGCTGCTGTTAACTTGATCAGTATTGATATTAATGAGTCTTCAAAAGGTTTCAATAACTGTATAACAAGGGCAGCCAAATGTATGGAAAAGCAAACACGTGTTGGTGGCAGTGGGAGACATGATGACTGGTGCGATAACGAATGCCGCGTTGGTAAAAGAAAGGCCCGTAACTCGTTAAAGAAATTTCATCGTACGTTGTCTGTGCCTGATCATGATTCTTGTTGTACAGCCAGACGTGAGTATAAACATATGCTGAGAGAAAAGAAAAACAGTTCAATAATGCAGTGATAACGGATTTATTGCATTTGATAAGAAAGAATTCTGGGAGTGCCTGCGCAAAATTTAAAAAAAAAAAAAAAGAGGAAGCAGCCTTTGAATAGCATTAGCGTGAGTGAATGGTCTCACCATTTTAAAGGATTGCTTGGAAAGAACGAATACTCTCCTAGTGAGCATCTGCAGACAGTTGAGTATCACCATGAAAGTGACTACAGCAATGATGATGGCAACGATAACGATTACGACAGGGATAACTTTAATGGTGATGATCACAGAAGTTTAAATCGTCCAATTTCGATTGAAGAAATTTTGATGGCTTTGAGAAAAATAAAGAAACGTAAAGCTGCTGGCCTGACAGAATCGTTGGAGAACTATTAAAACATCCTTGTAAATCGAACTTAATCCTGGACTTCCTCTTAACATTTTTCAACTTCTTATTTGAAAAAAGGAATTTATCCGGAAAGTTGGACAGAATCAAGTGTTCTTCCTATCTGTCAAAAGGGAAACATAAACGATCCTGATAATAACAGAGGCATTTCACTCTGCAATGCGTGCAGTAAACTGTATAGTGCTGTGATTAAAAGTAGACTTCAAGAATGGGTAGAGCAAAACAATATTACAGGGGAACTCCAAGCTGGGTTCAAGCGAAATGATCCTACTGTTGGTCATATGTTTACCTTTAATGGCTTTCATACAAAAACAGTTTTCCATAAACCGCAAATTGTATGTTGCTTTTCTTGACTTCGAGAAGGCATTTGACTCCATTAATAGAAGTATTCTTTGGCTTATCTTGTTTAAAAATGGTATAAATGGTGAACTATACAAATGCATCATGAGTATGTATGAAAAGCGTAAAAGCAAGAGTGAGAAGTGCAGCTACTCTAACTGAATGTATCACGTGTACATCTGGAGTCAAATAGGGTGATATTTGTAGTCCTGTTTTGTTTTCTTTATTTAAAAATGAATTGACGGTAGAGGTTGTGAACTCTGGAAGACATGGTGCTACATTTACAAACGATTTTTTTTAATCTTCATTCTGCTCGAAGCGGACGACGTAGCGTTAATTGCAGAAACTGTTGTTGGGTTGCAAAATCAGTTAAATAGTTTACAGCGAGCCACTGATTCTCTTCACTTGAATGTAAGTATGAACAAAAGTAATATGATAGTATTCAGAAAGGGAGGATATTTTTCTCTAAGAGAAAGATGGACATATAATGGAATTATAATGCCAGTAGTAAATATTTATAAATACCTAGGAATATACTTTCCTGCTCGTTTAAGCTTCACTTTTGCCTGTAAAAATCTTGCATGCAGGGCCAAAAGTGCCTTATTACAGTTATGAACAGATTATGTTTGCCAAAACATTCTTCTCTGAAATTATTCTTAAAGTTATTTGCTGTTCAGAATTCAACCTATGATACAATATGGGGCTGAACTGTGTAGTGGGGACTGGACGCTGCTGCTATCCATTGTGAAAAGCTTCATTTATATGCCTTAAAGAAATTTCTCGGAGTTTCACAACGGATACCTAATGATTTTGTCTATGGCGAAACAAATCGATACCCTATATCTTTACTGTCTGTAGTCAAATGCATTCAATACTGGTTAAAATCAACGCAAATGGATTCTGAAAGACTACCTTACAGGGCATACAGAATGTTGTTAGAACTGGATGGTAGAGGTAAGAAAACCTGGGTATCAAACGTTCGAAACAAATTGTATGCATATGGATTTAGAGTCGTATGGCTTAGTCAAGGTGTCGGAGATGTGAAAGCCTTTATACACGTATTTCTTGAGAGACTGATTGACTGTAGATGGCAAGACTGGGACTTTCACATTAGAAGTAGTGATAGATTTGATTTTTATAGAATGATAAATGATTTACATAGTGTGCCTAGCTATATGTCAATGGTTATTAACATAGAATGGAAGCGTGTGATGATAAAATTTCGTTTTCGTATTTCTGATATCTCTGTTCGTCATTCTGGCTACAGACAGTCAAGGAATTGTTATCTTCTCTGTCCATTATAAAGCGCGTCAAGAGAGATGAATTTCATTTGTACTCATTTGCCCAGAACTTAGTGATCTGATTTCTAGAGAACAAGTTATTCCACATAAATATTTCAAACAACCTTGCTTGTTTAAACTTCTTATGTTAATGTCGGCAGCAAATGAGAATATTGTTAGGCAGTTCATGTTATATTTGAACAAGCATTCAAGAGAAGAAGTCTGTATTTCACATGGTTAGGTAATAACTCTTGAGACTTTACATCTTTTCCATGCACACCCCCACCTCCACCCCTACCCGTTCTAAGGGCTATGGCCTTTACGAATAAAAATGTCAATGTCTCTCTCTCTCTCTCTCTCTCTCTCTCTCTTATAAAGAGAGGCTTTAAACCTACCCCCTTAGCCTTGTTGTGAGGTCGCACACACTGTGTAGAGTGGACACTTACTATCAATTTACATCGCCTGTTCGCTGAAATGGTCTCTCTTACCCGTAGAGTGCCTTTAAGCCGTCAGCTGACGCGCATTAAAAATGCTTTCCCAGTGCCTATGGGCCGTCCACTGACGTCATGCATTTTTCTTGAATTTCATTCTTACTATTCTATTAACGACTTAAATAGAGTGTGCGTAGTAAGCCTTATATGTCTGTAGTATTAAAATGATATGTAAATAACCACACGTGAGGGAAAGCCCATTTATTTCTCATCACTGACTGATGACCAGCCAGCACTTCGTCTCGCTTGCAAAGATGGCGGCGCAACCTTCGACAAGCGCACGACCAAATCAACGTATTTACACAGCTGAGCAGGCTCTGCTAATCATTTTGACAAAGACAATAATCTTTTATTCACGACTCACTCGAGCATGAAGTGAGATGATGATGTGATGGAATTGCCGACCATATTCGTCAGTTATTGAGTCGTGCTGTGTGACCTCAGTGTGTGTTCAGCTGACTGCGTCGAACGAGCCAGCCTAGTGTGTACTCTGCACTGTGTGCCAGTGGTCAGTGATGTGATCGTCAGCGCGAGAGGGAGCGTGCCTGCTCGCGGCGTGGCACGGGCAGAGGGAAAGGTAGGGAAGAGGAGCAGTGAAAGAGAGGTTGAAGTCCAGCAAGGGGGCGTGGTGGGGAGAGGGGGCGTGTCGTGACTGACCTGTCTGCTTAGAGTGTGAGCGTCTTGATAGACTTCTAAACTGTTTACTTTCATTTGCAGGTGTAGTGTGACAATACAAACTTTATTTTCAACTTCTTTGCTTGTGTTCTTGTTTGGATGTGAAGATGTAGTGGTAAATACATATGTTTTGATCGTGCAAAAAATCTATCCAAATCTAAACGCCTAAATACTTTTTTATTATCAAAATTAAAACAAAAAAAGCCCAATTCAAAATCTTCATTCAATTTCCTTCAAAAATTATATATGTTTCATTTTTATATCTTTTGTAGTTTCTGAGCTAGAATTTTTTGTTAATTATTACCCCCAAATCATTAGATTTCCCTGGCACTGGAAAGCCTTTGTTTGTAATATGTTCAGGCAGTGAACGATGTTGTTTCATTGTTTCTGTAGAAACGACATGCATAGGACGGTCCTAGAGTCACATTCAAGATGACAACGAAGCTAGTAACGGTTGTCTGAAATGAAGAATTTTTTTTTTTTTTTTAAAGCCTGATCTGTTTATGTGGACAGCGTTTACTCAAAAGTTCAAATGTGTGACTGTTTCTCACTGAATGTTTTCATTGGTGTGTGTGTGTGTGTGTGTGTGTGTGTGTGTGCGTGTGTGTGCGTGCGTGCGTGCGTGCGCATGCGTGCGTGCGTGCGTGCGTGTGCGCGCATGTGTGTGTGTATGTGCGTGCATGTGTGTGTGTGTGTGTGTGTTTTTCCGGGCTTATATCTCCAGTATTTCTGAATGCCACATTTGAAAACTCGATATGTCTTTTTCAAGGCAATTTATTTTAGTATCATTTATTTATACATGCATTATTGAGCACTTATATACTGCCTATTTTAGGTCAGAAACCAAGCTGTAAACAGTTTAAAATGCACTCTCTCTTTTACACAATGGGCTGCCTGCCTGGGTAGAGCCGACTGAAGAGCTGCCTGCTGGTGCTACATTGAGCCGTTCTCTGCGTTATTCAGCCTTGTGTCAGCTACTCCGTTTTTCATTCAGTCTTTCGATATTATTTATTTTTCCGGAGGATACATTCTGTGTGTATAATGTCCTCCATACCAACGGCCAAACTGTCATTGCCTTCCGAAGGTGATGGGATTTTACGTGAGTGCAAGATATTCAAGATGCACGCATCCACACACGGAACTTCGGTGTGTAATTTCATTCCAAGGACTTGACGGGAAATGCGAGTCAGAACCAAAGTACTGTAATTGCCTGGGCGAGATTCGAACCCGTAACCCCAGGATCACCAGGATTACGAATCCGGTGCTCTACCAAAAGAGTTTTTTCCGGCTCCTAAAAATTCATTCATATTTCCGGCATAATATCTGATATTTTTTTTCCCAATAATGTCAACAATTTGAAGGACAGCTTCCAAAATGGTCATCGTAGGTTTCTATTTTAATTGCTTGTTTTGAAAATAAAAACTGGTTGTGACGCAGCATCGGCCTAGTCAGTTGGTTAAAATGAGGTCATCGTTTTGGCATGAGATACCGTCACGATGGCTGCTGATCTGTTAACCGGTGAGATTCATGGGTGTTGTATTTCAATCCTAGTTGACGGTCAAATACTGTATGGGGTCAAAACAGTGAAAAGGGATTTTGCGATACTTGTATCAGGGTCAGCCTACCAAGGCCAGTACCCTTAAGATCCATCACAGTATACTATTTTTGTCAGCTGATATAAGTATGCAGTAGTAGGATGGGGGAAACTGACAACAACACACAGATGGTATTACACACCCTCGCTTTTAGATCTTCAGTCAGACCATTATGGTCATCTCAGAGGCCCCCTGAGATGACCATTATGGTCATCTCAGCGGCCCCCTGAGGTCAAGACGTGACCCTTCACCCCCCCCTCCCCCCCTTCCAAAAATGACGATGCTGGAAGTTTCTCAGTAGGTTTTGTTTGATCAGCCACGTCTGGTGCCATATTAACCCAGAGCCTGGTGAGGAAGAAGAGGGAGTAAGAGGGAGGGGGGGGGAGGAGGGAGCGGGTGTAAATGCTAGCCGTAAATCCAATCATGTGCGTGTTCGTTTGAACAGAGGTCCACAGTGACGCTACGAACGACCTTGAAGTGAAACGGTATCACTTGGTTGCTGACAAGTGTCGTTCACCTTCCTAGACTAGAGATTTACCGAGGCCCATTCAGAAAGGGGTGAGAAGGCCAAAAGGTCTTTTCCCAAGGGTCAAAGTGGAGGAGTGGGTGGGGGAGGGTTGGAGGATGGTGGTGGGTGTTCTTCTCGTTTGATGGGTTAAAAAAAAAAACAACGCAAAAGATTATGCTGCGGAGGGACTGGGGAAAAGGTGGAGGATGAGTGGAGTGAGTCACTGGGTGAGTGAATGAGGGGTGGAGAGTGCGTGCCGCGCCTGTTCTGCGCACGTCTTCTCTCATATTCGCCGAGGGTTTCTCTTCTGAAGACCTTAAGCTGTCCA
This sequence comes from Conus canariensis, assembly GCA_033310375.1. NCBI lineage: Eukaryota > Metazoa > Mollusca > Gastropoda > Neogastropoda > Conidae > Conus > Conus canariensis. Next base: position 42,788,526 of record CM065741.1, on the reverse strand, counting down.
GCAGTCCTTAGAGTTTCTTCTCTCTCTCTCTCTCTCTCTCCTCTCTCTCTCTCTCTCTCTCTCTCTCTCTCTGAGTGTGTGTGTGTGTGTGTGTGTGTGTGTGTGTGTGTGTGTGTGTGTGTGTGTGTGTGTGTCACTGATCATGTTAGTCTTTTAGCTTCCAACGTCAAAAAAGCCTTGGCTAAGCGACACTCCACTTTAGCCACGTTTTTTTGATATTCATAGAGCGTACGATTCCGTTTGGCATTTTAAATTATTGTCCAAGGCTCATGAAATTGGGATTAAAGGTCGTTTCCACATGTTTTTACAATCATTTTTATCTGGAAGAACGCTACAAGTAAAACTAAATGGTGTGCTGTCAAGTACAAGATATGTTAACATGGGTGTCCCTCAAGGAAGTGTAATTTCTCCAAACCTCTTCTCATTGATGTTTTATGATCTTAACCAGATTGACACGAAAGGGGCAACTTTAGCTGCTTATGCAGATGATATTCCAATGTGGAAAAATGTAAATTGTAATTTTACAAAAAACAAAATCAAGCGTAATAAAATTGTTGAACAGTTTCAATTTGCGGTCAGTAAACTTGTTAATTATTTGAATTCAAACGGTTTTAACTTATCAACGGACAAATCGGTTTTTATTATATTTACAAAGAAAAATATCGATTTTGAAGGTAGGGACGCTGTAAAAGTACAAATAGGTGATTCTTTCATTTTCCCAAGTAAGCAAGTAAAATTTCTAGGCGTTATTTTTCACTATAAATTATTTTGGTGTAAACATATAAATCATCTCGTGGAAAAGGCAAGAAAGAAAATTGCGTTACTGCGAGTCCTAACTGGAATCCCTCTAATAAATTATGGATCTAATCTTATCCATGTCGCCGTAGGGACAGTTCGTTCGATTGTAAGTTATGGTCAAGAAGTATTTTTTACTGCACCAAAAACAGATTTACATAAGTTAACTAGTATTGATTCCTTAGCACTTAAAATTGCTTTGGGGCTTCCAAGATGGGCATCAATTGATATGACTTACAGAGAGGCAGGAGTTTTGCCTTTAAATGAACATAGGATGTTCTGTGCTTGTAGCTACTCAGCACGAGCAAGAGCAGTCCCTAACTCAGTTACTTCCGAACTTGATGAAAGCACCTACGTTTCTAGAGAGATACGGAATAAAAAAGCATGTACTTCATTGTCTGATTATGTATCTCCTCTTTTACATGCATGCAACTTTTCGCTTGACAACATTGTTAAAATGACCAAATACCCTTTCCCCCTTTGGTTGATGAAGCAAGCAGATTTTTTCTATTCCTATGGCAATATTACTAAAATTGAGAATCCACTTTTGCTTGCTTCTCTTGTTAAAGAATTGATTTACACTGAATATGAATCTTATCTGCATATTTTCACTGATGGTTCAGTTTCGTGTACTTCTGAGGTTGGTGCTGCTTTCGTGATACCTTCCCTTAACATTGAAAAAAGATTTCATATTACCAAAGGTTGTTCTATTTTCACTGCTGAGTTATTTGCTCTTATGA
>CM065741.1:42749491-42771991 GCA_033310375.1 Conus canariensis | reverse complement strand
TCTCTCTCTCTCTCTCTCTCTCTCTAAGAATAAAACATCTGAATTTTTTTCTCTCTCTCTCTCTCTCTCTCTCTCTCTCTCTCTCTCTCTCTCTCTCGTTTATGTGTAATGTTCATTACATCATTATTGAAATTTTGTACATTCGCTTTGGCAGAATTATGATTCTTTGAATGTGTTAGCTACTTCATTTTTTGTACATTTCTTCATGATGCGTTCGTACATGATTTTGTTTATTGTTTGTTCTTTGTGATTATGATTATTTTTGATGAGGGCAGGATGAAAAAAAAAGCTGTAAAGTTTATTCTTTAACCCTCAATAAAGATAATTTTGACTTGACTTGACTTGACTTGACATTGACTGCGCCCTCTTAATTGCCGGTGTCGGGACTGTGGGTGTGAAATGGTGGTCGGAATGAGCGACGTGGGTGCCATAGAAGATGGGACAGCAAAAACAAACAAACAAACAAACAAGAAACTTGCAGTGTTGATCACAAATGATCTGAGCGTCTTTTTCACCAGTACCAAGTTTGAGCTGATTTTTTGTATTTCTTTTTTCGCGCTTTCACTGCCGTAGTATACTTGGTGTTTGTATGAAGACAACTTTGCGTTTAAACTTGGAACCTTACCCTCCCCTGTGGCGTTGATCTAACGAAATTAACAGGGGATTGTCTCAGGGTAAAGGAAGGGCGGGGGAGGGGTAATTAAGAGTGAGAATGCCGCGGGCTTTTTCCACCAATCACGACATTACTATTTTTAGGGGGGGAACTGAAGATGAGAATAGCGTGGGCTTTCTACCAATTACAAGACGTTACTATTTTTAGGAGGGGGAACTGAAGATGAGAATAGCGTGGGCTCTTTCCACCAATTACAAGACGTTACTATTTTTAGGAGGGGAACTGAAGATGAGAATAGCGTGGGCTCTTTCCACCAATTACAAGACGTTTCTATTTTTAGGAGGGGAACTGAAGGTGAGAATGCCGCGGGCTCTTTCTACCAATTACAAGACGTTTCTATTTTTAGGAGGGGAACTGAAGGTGAGAATGCCGCGGGCTCTTTCTACCAATTACAAGACGTTACTATTCTTGGTGCATTGAGACAAAATTGATGGTTGAACATAGTTTAGAAAGGTTTCCTGTTCGCCCTCTAGCAGTTTAAAACATCTGTTGTAATGATATCGAAGGTGAGGAGGATTGTTAACGGAAAGAACTGAAACAGACTCTTGAATGTTTACATTTCGCCTTTGTTTTTTCATCTATGCCATTTTTTATTAACTAAATATTTCTGTATTTGTCGGGCTTCGTGATTCGTCCTGTATTGTAAGCTTCTCTCCGATTGGAAGACAGAAGACCTCAATACATACTTGTTGAGAAGACTTCGAACGAAGATGAGTGTTGAGAAGCCTAGACTATTGCATTATGTTTGGTCCACTGACGTCATGTAACTCTGACGTCATTTCAATAAAAGCGCTTTGTTCATCGCTCGAGGTTTCAGTTGCGGTCTGGTGATTTTTGAGAAACCTTAGGCTTGATTATTTCTTCTTTAACTTATTTTTTCTTCACACAGAGAGAGAGAGAGAGAGAGAGAGAGACAGAAAGAGAGAGAGCGACAGAAAGAGAGAGAGTGACAGAAAAAGAGAGAGCGGGAGAGAGTTTAGGCATTGGTGAATTTTCTGAAAACAAACATTGGTGGGTCTTCTGAAAAACAGACAAGCTGTATTAATGATGCGCACGGCCATGCATGTATGTGTTGCCGTAAACACACTTTAAAGCTAGATCTAGTTGCAATGTGGGACGACTGCAGGCGGAAATCTAAACAAATTTTAAATGTCATTAATAGCGAACTGCTAAGAAAAACGTAGACAAACGAATCACCAGACAAAACACGACGCGTTTCGACCTCCTAGGTCTTCTTCAGGCAAGATACAAAACGCTCAGGACAACGAAAATGAACGAGCGATCACTTATCTTCAATCACGTCAGCGCAAGATGGGCGTTGAAATCCAACGCTGAAGACATCATGTGCTGAAGTAAATGAAGATAAATGATTCTATAATATATTCTATACTGTGTGAGTGTGTGTGTGTGCGCGCATGTGCGTGCGCGCGTGCATGCATGTGTGTAAAATTGGCCACGCGCAAGCACCGATGCATTGTTTGCCAGCCCATATGCTTGTAAGTATTATGGTCATGCACACACAAGGTTGAGTCACTGTTAAAAGACAAAGAGGTGCTCTCAACTGTTTATTGTGACCCTCTTGACTTAAAGAAAGTCTGTAATGGTATTTGGGCAACACACATTTGTCATTGTCATCGCCACGTCTCTCCCCCCCCCCCTCGCTCTCTCTCTCTCTCTCTCTCTCTCTCTTCTCTCTCTCTCTCTCTCTCTCTCTCTCTGTTCGGTCTTCACACATGCCAGGTGAAGGAAAGAAAGAACAGGGGCGAGAGCTGGAGAAGAAGTATGCTAAGTGTGAGAGTAAAAGGAGCGGGGGTGGGTGCGTGGGTGGGTGGGGGGGGGGGAGGGGGTGGGGGGAGGGAACATCTGCAGTGTTGGTCAGGAAATTTGAGCAGCACTCTCAAGGACGCATCCATTAAGTGGATGAAACTGTACTGTGTGGTCCCAGTCTTCCCAGCTGAACCTGACGCAACCTCAACTCTGGGTAGGAGCCGGTCGGGGCAGAAAAATCCCACATGACTCTGATGGGAATCGAACCCACGACCTCCCAGCCAGGAGTGTATTGTTTAGGTTCGTGTTGAGTTCACAGTATTTCATGTGCTTTGTGTCCATATACTTGACATGGGCGGTAAAAACAAGTATCTAATGCATTTTAGTGATTTTTTTTTATTTAGTATACGATGAATAACTTCTAGTTGCACTATACGTCTTGCTTGTTTCATGAGGCAGGTGCGTAAGTGAAAATAGGTTCAGTTTCCGAATTGAGTGATTGCTATGATAAAGTTGTATCTGTTGTCTCCGAGCTTTCTTGGAGACTTCATTATTTCTATAACGCTTTCCATTATTTCTATAACCGCTTTCCATTATTTCTATAACCGCTTTCCATTAGTTCTATGACCGCTTTCATTATTTCTATAACTGCTTTCCATATTTCTATAACCTTTCCATTAGTTCTATAACGCTTTCCATTAGTTCTATAACCGCTTTCCATTAGTTCTATAACCGCTTTCCATTAGTTCTATAACTGCTTTCCATTATTTCTATAACCGCTTTCTCCTTTATTTCATATTATAACCGCTTTCCATTAGTTCTATAACCGCTTTCCATTATTTCTATAACCGCTTTCCATTAGTTCTATAACCGCTTTCCATTAGTTCTATAACCGCTTTCCATTAGTTCTATAACCGCTTTCCATTATTCTATAACCGCTTTCCATTAGTTCTATAACCGCTTTCCATTATTTCTATAACCGCTTTCCATTAGTTCTATAACCGCTTTCCATTAGTTCTATAACCGCTTTCCATTATTTCTATAACCGCTTTCCATTAGTTCTATAACCGCTTTCCATTTTAGTTTCCATATATAACCGCTTTCCATTATTTCTATAACCGCTTTCCATTAGTTCTATAACCGCTTCCTTAGTTCTTAACCGTTCCATTAGTTCTATAACCGCTTTCCATTATTTCTATAACCGCTTTCCATTAGTTCTATAACCGCTTTCCATTAGTTCTATAACCGCTTTCCATTAGTTCTATAACCGCTTTCCATTATTTCTATAACCGCTTTCCATTATTTCTATAACACCGCTTTCCATTAGTTCTATAACCGCTTTCCATTAGTTCTATAACCGCTTCCATTATTTCTATAACCGCTTTCCATTATTCTATAACCGCTTTCCATTAGTTCTATAACCGCTTTCCATTATTCTATAACCGCTTTCCATTATTCTATAACCGCTTTCCATTAGTTCTATAACCGCTTTCCATTAGTTCTATAACCGCTTTCCATTATTTCTATAACCGCTTTCCTCCCTTTTCTGCATGCCACGGGCAGAGTAAAAACAGCACTCAGTTTTGCTGTAAACAGCAAACCGAGTTCCTTTGTAAGATATTGTCACTTCGACTTTTTTTTTATTTGAATACAATTACCACACACACACACACACACACACACACACACACACACACACACACGCATGCACGCAGGCATGCACGTACACACACGCACGCACGCATGCACGCATGCACTCACGTACGCGCGCTGAGAGAGAGAGAGAGAGAGAGAGAGAGAGAGGAGAGAGAGAGAGAATTGCTTGATGAGGAAAAAGACTTGTTTACATCCTGTCCTCAAAGAAAAAAGAACGAAACAAAACAAACAATACCCACAACAAATATTCGTATAACAGGCACTATCCATCTAGACTGACCACCTCCACCACCACCACAACCAACAACAACAGCAGCAACACACACGCACACACACACACATACATACATACGCGCGCGTGCTAACGCTCACGCTCACGCTCGCGCACTTTAGCATCCACACACACACACACACACACACACACACACACACAAATCTTGGTAAACAGTTATCGACATTCAGTGCCGAATTACTTGCTATACTTAAATCGTTAGATTTTATTCTAAATTTTCCAATAAAAAGTTCACAAATCTTAATAGGTGTTGATTCTAAAGCAGCAATCTACTCGATCAAGTCTGCATGTCCTTCAATCCGACTTGATATGATATTTGAAATTCATCACATTATTCACCTTTTATCCATGCAAGGCATTACTGTCACTTTTTGTTGGATCCCCTCTCATTGTGGTATAGTACCCAACGAGCGTGTAGATCAACTTGCACGAAAAGCAGCTCAAATTGTCAGTGACGCAATACCACTCAAAGTTCCCTTAGATTTGAATGAATGTTTTTCAATTATAAATTCAACGTTAAGAGAAAAAGTTAAAACCTCATTGATGAACTCAGACATTCAATATTATCACAATTGTATAAAATTTAGTGATGGGTACAATGGGAAAACGTTCAAACAAGTCTCCTCCTCGTCTAGGGAGATTGAAAGTTTAATCCATAGATTCCGTTTGAACGCATTGAAAACAAAACATTGTCATAATGTTAAATGTATGTGTGGGAAATCCTTAAATGTCAGTCATTTGCTGATTCAATGCCCAAGAGCAAGAGAGCTCCTAAGACATTCGGGTATTGATGGTTACACTGATGGATCGACTTCATTGCCTTTACCATATGTTTTAAACAATTACTCTGTTCTTGACTCAGTTTGTAAGTGTTAAATAGTTCAATTGGTCCTTATCTGTAGATTTTATCACTTCTCACTTAAAACTGTTAAGGTGGAAGAGGGATGGGAGATGAGGGGGGGGGGGGGGGGAGGAGGGGATGTCATATTCTATTGTTTGTTTGTTTGTTTTTGTTTTTTTTAAAAACATTTTTAATCACTTTGAATGAGATTACATAACAATTTACATGCTTACATATAAACGTACACGAATACATATATACGCACAATGAGTAATTATATCAATACATCATTAAAACACATCACATTACGTCAAAATGTATGTATCCATACGCATGTACACATACACTTATATTTACCCACACATATACAAAAACAAACATAACGGCACAGACATTAGGAAAGATCAAACCTTAAAGGGATAGAGAGAGAGAGAGAGAGAGAGAGAGAGAGAGAGAGAGAGAGAGAGAGAGAGAGAGGTGGATATCGGTTTGTTTTGCAGTTATTTTTACATTTAGATTCACGATTTTACTTTTTTGTTTTTCCCCTTCCTTCCCTTTTTCCCCTTTTTCTCTCCATATTTTCCTTCTTTTTTTTTTTAAATTTTTTTTAGACCTACTGTTTACTGTTTCAGTGCGTATTTCTGAATAGCAGTTCATATGGCATCCATATTTTATTAAAATCATCCGTTTTCCATGATAATCTGGCGTTGTGTTGTTCTATTCTATGTCTTGAAGAAAAGTATCTTTCAAAGGTTACTATGTCAGGTATGGACTTTTCAAATTTACATTTATAAATATACATTTTACCCAGAAGTATCAATAAATCAAAAACATAGTCCGTAACTATATTATTTTCTATGCCAAATAATACTATGTTTTGAGTTATACTGATGTTTGTACATGTTGTACATTTTGTTTTCAATAATTGTTCAAGGTTTTTCCAGAAACGATTTGAGATGTTGCATGTCCAGAATATATGTTCAATACTGTCTTTGAATTCTCTACAGAAATCACAATTATAACTATTTGTAATATTCATTTCTTTCAATACAACATTTGTCCCGAGAATTATATGTACAATACGCATCTGCAGCCATTTCAATTTGACATCTTGTATTTTATGCACTTTTTTAAATACCTCTTTCCATTGAATATCTATTCCTAACTTCTCAGTCCATTTTTGACAGGAATTGGGAGGTTTGTTGTCATTGATTAAGATGTCATAAAACAACCTCGTACCTTTAGATATAGAATATATTAGTTTCAATGCCCCAGGGATATCATGTGCGCAATTGTTTATTTCATTTATCTTTGTTTGTTTTATGTATTTCTTAATGGACATTTTACAGCCATTAAAAGCCAGAAAATGTATATTCATTCCAAATTTTCTATTAAATTCAGTATGTGTAAGGAAATTTCCGTTGTTGTCAAGAAAATGTGCAACACAGTTGACACCTCTTTGGATCCAATTTTTATGCTTAATCATATTGTCTCCAATTTTAAATTTCTCATTATAAAACACTGGTTCTGAAAGTAATTCTGTTTGTGTTTTTGGTTTTACTAGATTGCAAAAATGACTGTATGCCACATAAATATGTTTCCAAAAGATGTTGTTATGATTTTTATGTAAACCGTAGCTTGGGCCATATTTTTCGATTTCAGTAAGAAATGGATATAATTCCAATGCAATATTTTTCCATTTATGTTTCGTAGTTTTCAACCTTCTGATCCAGCTGAGTTTCAGTGCAGCAATGTATGCTCTGATCTCCGGTACATTTAGACCACCATATCTTACACCTTTCGTTACCGTATTTCTGCTAATTTTATCTCGTTTACCGTTCCAAATAAAACGAAGACACATTTTCTGGAGATTATTCACAAAATCATCTGGTGGGTTTGGAAGCAGGATCCAGAGGTGTATTAGTTTTGATAGTATTAAGGATTTTAATACAGCAACTCTTCCAAGAGGAGTTATATTTCTTTTTATCCAAATATTGAAAAGAGCTTTTATTTCTGACATTTTTTCGGCATAATTAGCCTGATCACAATCTTTCATGTCATTTGTAAACCATTACCGAGTATTCTAAATTTTTCTGGATTCCAAATTATATTTAGATGTTGCATGTATTTTGTTTTTGAGTTCTTTTTACTTCCAAGCCAGATTGCTTGTGTTTTATTTTCATTCATAAACAGCCCTGAGAAATTTCCAAATTTTAAAATCAACTGAATAGACTTTTCAAAGGATAATCTATCACCATTATTCATTAGCTGCGCATCATCAGCAAATTGGGATATTTTGTGTTCTTCATGGTTGATGTCAATGCCTTTTATATTTTTGTCTTCTCTGATCATAATGGCTAAAATCTCTACGCAGAGTATAAATAGATAAGGGGAAAGTGGGTCTCCTTGCCTACATCCTCGTTCTATTGGAAACCAATCAGCTACTTGGCCATTGACTATAACTGTTGATTTGATATCTGTGTAAAATGTTCGCATCCATTTACAAATACCCTCTCCAAAACCAAAGGATTCCAGAACTGTAAACAAAAATTGCCAATCCAAAGAATCAAAAGCTTTTTCAAAGTCTAAACAGAGCAAGAGACCAGGCCTATGTGTTGTGTCAAGATAACAGATTAAGTCATAAATCAGTCTAATATTGTCTCCAAGATATCGGTTGGCTACAAATCCAGTCTGATCCTCATTGATTAATTTTTCAAGAGTTTTCTTAATCCTGTTTGCAATACACGATGCTCCGATCTTGTATAAGACATTTAATAATGAAATTGGTCTCCAGTTCTTTATGTGTTCTTTAGATTTTTCTGGTTTGGGAATGCAAGTAATAAGCCCCTGTTTTTGTGTTGCTGAAAGTTCTCCGTCTTTGAACGATTGGTTTAGAGCGCGCACAACGAATGGTCCCATTTTTTTCCAAAAGAATTTATAAAATTCAGCTCCAAATCCATCCGTACCTGGACTCTTTCCATTTTTCATATGTTGTAATGCATAACCTGCTTCTTCTAAACTTATGTCCCCTTCTATAGAGTCCCTCTCTTTCTGTGATAATGTAGGATGCTTATTAACTAAATCACTTATTTCACATACATTTAAGCTTTGTGTTTTGTATAATTTACAGTAAAACTCATTTACTTCGGTTTTTATTCGCTCTGGTTCATCAAACAAATCTCCGTTTTGATTTACTAGCTTTGTCATACTTTTGTTTACGAAGTGCCTTTTTTCCAAGTTACAAAAATATTTTGTTACCTTTTCCCCTTCTGCTATCCATTTTGCCCTAGACCTTAGTATCACTCCTTGTATTTTTTTTTCTCTGAGTGAAACTAGCTCTTGGTTCGTTTCCTTTAACAATTTCATGTCTTCTTCTGTTTTGTTTTCCTTTTTTTCTAATTCTTCAATATTTTTAGCTAGGTTTTCTTCTTTTTCAGTAGCTTTCTTTTTCCTCATAGTAGCATAAGCAATAGTTTTCGATCGAATTTTCATTAATAAAAAATCTATAAATAATTTTTCAGACACGGTTAATTCAATTTCTGTCAAAGATGTATCGTTAATTGTAGTAGTATCATACTGGTCGGATAAATACTCACATATGACCTCGTCTATCAGTTTGTTTATTTCATCTACATATTGTTTGTCTCTCAATAGATCATAGTTAAATTTCCAAAAAGTATTTCGTTGCACAGTTTTCCCACTCTTTAATGTAAGTAAAATCATAGAATGATCGGATCGATATCCTGGAATATATCCGAGTCTTCATAGTTCCATATAAGACTCTCTGAAATTAGAAAATAATCTAAACGGCTTTGTTTTAACGGAGAATTTCTTCGCCAAGTAAATCGTTTGACTTGCGGATTACTCTCCCTCCACACATCTGCGAGACTTAATTCTAATATCATATTTTCCACAGCATCTTTAGCCCTAGGGTTATTTATATTGTTGTAATTGTTGTAATCTAAATATGGATCAAGAACTAAATTCCAGTCACCAACTATTATGAAATCGTGACCGTGGTACTTTATTATTTTTTCTTTTAAATTAATATAAAAATCGGGATTGTCTACGTTCGGTCCATATAAATTTATTAACAGTATGTCTTTATCCATAGTTTTTAAAGATAATATAATGTAGTTACCATAAACATCCCTATCAATATTGCTGATTTTAAATTCAAAATTATTATTAAACAACACAGCTACACCTCTTGCGTTAGAATCTATAGAGAGAAAAGCATGTAATAACCCCATTTTCTGATGTCCACATATTTTTGTAATTTGGGGGTAAAAGGGTGCTTGCAACAGTAAATGTTGTAGGACTTCTAAGATAGTGGAAAACGATCCCTTCTTTGTGAGACGTCTCTCCTAGTCCCATGATAATTCAACAGATGATATCGTAATAATATGCATGTATCTTACAAGAAGGATTATAACTTTTTGTATCGCACTGCCATATAACTGGAAAGGAATAGCCAGCTTCTTTACACAGTAATGTACACATTTGCTTTGGGAAATATCACAACAATACAAAGATCGCAAAACAGCATGGTCATTAAAAATAATAAAACATACTACCCAAACAAAATAGCATAAACATAATGATGACCAAATGAATCTTTTCCATGACAAACAGATTAAATTTCTGCAGCCAAAAAAAAAAATTGCTCTATATAACACACTTAACAAACTTACAAACATAAGGTCACATCGAGAACACGACACGAAACACATAAATGTTAGTAGACTCAATAACGATCGCTCACGAGCGAATTGTACAGCTTCTCTGCGTTACTGATAGTCACAGCAACGAATGTGTCGAGAGTTAAGACAGGTAGGTTAATTCCAACATCATTGACACCAAAAGTGGTATATGGGGAAAAAAAAAAGAAAAAAAAAAAACCAACAACAACAAAAAAAAAAACCAATACTATCCTACAAATGTTATGCCTTTTTTTCACCAACTCCAAAAGTTCAAACAATTTTTGCGTTTTTTGCAGGAGCGAGAAAAAGGCTATAGGAGAAATAATACATGTCATACACGTGTGTGACAGCGTACATGTGTCTCCGGATAGGTGAGTGTAAGCAAATGAAAACAAACGTTTTCCCCCGATCCCCCCCATTCCGCACCCCCCTCCCCCCCCCCTCCCCCCCCTCAAAACATAAATATGTGCTAATGTATATGTCTGCACATGTGTGCGTGGGGTGGGAGAGGAGAAGGCAAAGACGCTGGGGTGGGAGGGGGGGGGGCAAGGAGACAGGAAGGGCACGGGGAGGGGGGGAGGAGGGCGAGAGGCAGGACAGACAGGAACAGGTGGGGAGGTGAAAGCACCCATCTTTAAATTAATCAACAAACACATCGATCAAATATAAACAAACAATTCAGTCAGTCATAAAAGGCACTCACAATCAAGTAAACAGCCAAATAATACATTAGGCTAAAGATAAACAGCCAGATAACTTCCATTAAACAAGAGACACAATGAAATTCCTCACAATCAACATCGATTGTGGCTAACAACACTGCGCCTTCACATTTTGACATGTGAGTGAGCAACATGATGGGGCGTAGGTGCAGAGTGGCGGGGAAGAACAGGCATGATGGGGAAGCAGTGGGGAGGAGGTGGGGAGGGAAGAGCATCGGAAGAAACAGTTTTCCATTTTTTTTGTTGTCACCCCCCCCTCCCCCCCCCCCCCCTGATATTGATATGTATGTGGACGGGGAAAGCGGTGGGGAAAGGTGGGGGGGGGGAATAGGGGGGGGGCAGCAGGACAAACGGACGGGGTACAATCAGAGGTGGATGCACCATCATCTCACATGATAAATTCATATGAACGTACATTACAAATATCGATACAATTAAGCCAATATACTTAACCCAAGGAGAACACATATAATTCACACACCAACAATGATTGATTGGCAGCAAACTGCATCTTCTATGACAAGATGGCAGACAAGTGAGCGGAGAGAGGGAGGGGGAGAACGGCAACTCGGAGCAAATGTGGAGAGGCGGGAACTTTAATGGAATAATCACTCATACACTGCATCTTCACACATTAAACCTGAACACTATGAAGACATTAAACACACCACACACACACACACACACACACACACACACACACACACACACACACACACACACACACACACACAAGTACCCACTCAAACACATATACAATGTTTAATCGCAACCATATCATATAATATACATATCAGAGAGAAAATTAGAAAGGAGCAAACGGTGCTACCACCAACACACAACAACAAAACCAAAAAAAAACGAACATGCCGGACAATTTGTTGACACTGCCGTCAATACCACTTCCACTACCGCCACCACACCACCACTACCACTAACTACTATTACTGAGGTTTTACACACACACACACACACACACCCCACACACACACACACAACACACACACACACACACACACGCACGCACGCACGCACGCACGCACACACACACACACACAGAAAGAGAGAGAGAGAGAGAGAGAGAGAGAGAGAGAGAGAGAGAGAGAGCGCATATATTTGACAGCATGGAGTAGTATTTGATAAATAGTCATGAGGTTAAGTGATGCTTTTAGCTTATTTTGCATGTGTATTCTACCCATTTCTTTTAAGTGGCAAGACCTGCGTGCAGCTTACATGAAGCTGGGATGGTATTTCAGAAATCTTAAAAGAGTAAACCTCGTAAATGGCACCTTAATCTTGTAAACATGGCGAATCAACTTCATTTCAAGTTCAATTCTTTTTTTCCCAGAGAAACAGCGGCATGACTGACATTAAACTTTTTTTTTTTCAAATTGCTTTTTCACATACGAGCTTCCATTTAACAGTGAAAATTTCTAGAAGTTTATAGTTTGAAAAAGCAAGAGAGGACTTTGAATCAATAAATTTAGAAGTCGCGTGTGTAACTGAATAGTTTTTAAAGTCTGGCAGTATCATGCCAGTATCCCAGTTTGCAGACGATATTCAATGTTTGAGAGCTAGTAAATCTTTTTGGACCCTTTTACATATCACTGAAATATGATTTGACCATGATAGGCTCTTGTCGGTAATGACTTCTGGAGTTTATGATCCTCAATGTTTGCAATAATTTCACATTAAATGTAAATGAATTGAGTGCCACATGAAAAAAAAAACCGACGCTTTTGTCTGGTGCTGATTGCTAAATATGTTTGTTGATACCTTCCTGGAAAGAAACAATAGGGTTGTCTGAACTATAGTGGCGAGTATGTTTAGTAGTACAGTGTGGAAAAACAGAAGGACGTCATCAGAAAGAGGGATAGATCATCACACAGATGACTTAGAAAAGATACATGTAGGCGGGAACATCAACCAACAAATACAATGTACAGGGTGTGAAGATCCAAGAAAAATCCGAAATGTTTCATCGCAAGCTGAAGAACAAGGTTGAAAGCACTTTCCAGATTAACAGAAGAAACAGCGGGCCAGAGGCAGGACTTAAAAGGCGCTGGTGTAAAAGTCCACAGAGCGCAAGTGTAAAGAAATATGGCAAGACCTTCTATTACAAAGCTACAAGTTCCGTATATACAGACAAAAAGGCAGCAGGCTCCACTGGACAGTGCATTTGACCGACGAAACATTAGATGTGATGTGGCATTCACTCCTGTTGAAAGTCTGTGAAAATGAAGAAAGTGCCACATGAATGGACGAAGGGGTGCCCGGGCAAATTACGGAAGAGAGGGTATTATCTCCTGCAACAAGTGGACAAAAATGATGCAGTTGTCAGTTCCCTGCAACATCCTGACAAGAACCATCCTTGAGAGACTGAAGAAAGCTCTTGATGGACAACTTCAAGAAGGAAAAGCTGATGTCCGACAGGACAGGTCGTGCATAACTCAGATGGCAGCATCGCGAATTATCATCGAACAACGTCTTCCCTGCACGCAGTATTTGTGGACTTCAAGAAAGCCTTTGACAGTCACGACAGGAAAGTAGCTTGAAAAATTATGCACTTTAACGGCTTTCCATCAGAATTTACTACCATTACCAGACAACTGTATGACAACTCAAGTTGCCAGGCCATACACAAACGAAAATTAATTGATCCATTCCAGGTGCGCAATGGTATAAAACAGGGCTGTCTTCTGTCGCCAACCATTTTCTTGTTGGTGGTACACTGCACCGTGAAAACCCAGCAAATGGCAGAAGCATCTGCTTCTAATGGGCTTTCATCATACAGGTGGAAGATTTTGATTTCGCTGATGTTGTCAGTCTTCTCTCGCATAGACAGCAGACTGTTCAGGCAAACCTATCTCACCATGTTAAGGAGACAAAGAAATCAGGCCTTCACATTGATATCAAGAAAAGTGAAGTGATGTGAGTGAATAACAAACGGCAAGACCCTTTTTTTCAATCAAAGAAGTCGAGAAATTTGTTCACCTGGGCAGTGATATCATCAAAGATGGTGGATCAGGCCAAGACATCAGAAACCGCATCAACGAAGCTGGACACGCTTTCAACACCTTACAACCCACGATGGGCGCCCACTGCTCTCTCGCTTCAAAACAAGATTAGAATCGCACAACACAAATGCGAAGCTTTTTTAGTTATATCATTCAGAGACATGGAGACCAACACAGTCCAACACCCATCACCTGCAGACATTCATCCACAAGTCCCTCAGAGTCATCCGTGACCTCAAGTGGCGAGAGGTCACATCTAACAGAAACCTGTGGGAGAGAGCCAGACAGAATCTAATCAACACAGAGATAAGGAAAAGGAACTAGGACTGGACTGGTCAGACACCGCGATAGCCTCCCATCAACATCACAAGACAGGCACTCGACAGCAACATCAAAAGAGCGGAGGGGTGGTGTTGATGGTGGTGTGAAATAGGACCGCCTTCCACAGACATGGCTAGGTGCCTGGGATTCTGAAGTGGAGGTTGGTATTATGATATGGGTCCAGCTGACGAGGTCAGCCCAGAGAAAAATCCGCTAGAGGAATGCTACTGCGGTCCTCTGCTCCTCAGAACATTTACAGGCGTAGGTCAAGTGGTGGGTAGTGAGGGTAAAGAAGTATTATTCTTTTAGAGTAAAGATTGAATATTCAACCATTATTTGACAGCGTATGGGAGTTATCAAAAGTATTTTTCCTTAGTATTAGAAGTCACTGCATAATTGGTTACCAGTCATAGGAGAGAGACAGTGTTTAAAAAACAGAGAGAGCGAGAGAGAGAGGGGGGAGGGAGGGAGGGAGAGAGAGAGAGAGAGAGATGCTATCATCATATTTGATCCTTGTTCTGCTAGTAGTGGTATATGTGCTGATCATGATACAGTTTGAGTCTTTTCGCTTCAGACATTGAACAGATACGCATTGATATGCTGATATGACTTAAATAACGCCCCCCCCCCCCCTCCTCCCGTTCACAGCTTCACCCTTGTGCTCCTGCAACCACGATACCAGCGATCCATTTCGATACCAAGTCGTCATGAGGCAACCCACCAGAGGGGAGACACTGCGCCGCTGCTGAGTCACGTCAGTGGTGTTTAGTGGCGCCTGTTCTGATCCGACATTCACAGGACACCATCTACTAAACCTCTACTGACGACAACAAAGGCCTAATTGCAGAGCAAGCGCGAGCGACCTTCATCCCCCTGAAGACGCCTCAGTGTCCGTTCATCTGCAGTGTTGGTCAGGAAATTTGAGCAGCACTCTCAAGGACGCATCCATTAAGTGGATGAAACTGTACTGTGTGGTCCCAGTCTTCCCAGCTGAACCTGACGCAACCTCAACTCTGGGTAGGAGCCGGTCGGGGCAGAAAAATCCCACATGACTCTGATGGGAATCGAAACCACGACCTCCCAGCCAGGAGTGTATTGTTTAGGTTCGTGTTGAGTTCACAGTATTTCATGTGCTTTGTGTCCATATACTTGACATGGGCGGTAAAAACAAGTATCTAATGCATTTTAGTGATTTTTTTTTATTTAGTATACGATGAATAACTTCTAGTTGCACTATACGTCTTGCTTGTTTCATGAGGCAGGTGCGTAAGTGAAAATAGGTTCAGTTTCCGAATTGAGTGATTGCTATGATAAAGTTGTATCTGTTGTCTCCGAGCTTTCTTGGAGACTTCATTATTTCTATAACCGCTTTCCATTATTTCTATAACCGCTTTCCATTATTTCTATAACTGCTTTCCATTAGTTCTATAACCGCTTTCCATTATTTCTATAACCGCTTTCCATTAGTTCTATAACTGCTTTCCATTATTTCTATTACCGCTTTCCATTAGTTCTATAACCCCTTTCCATTATTTCTATAACCGCTTTCCATTAGTTCTATAACCGCTTTCCATTATTTCTATAACCGCTTTCCATTATTTCTATAACCGCTTTCCATTAGTTCTATAACCGCTTTCCATTATTTCTATAACCGCTTTCCATTAGTTCTATAACCCCTTTCCATTAGTTCTATAACCGCTTTCCATTAGTTCTATAACCGCTTTCCATTATTTCTATAACCGCTTTCCATTATTTCTATAACCGCTTTCCATTAGTTCTATAACCGCTTTCCATTATTTCTATAACCGCTTTCCATTATTTCTATAACCGCTTTCCATTAGTTCTATAACCGCTTTCCATTAGTTCTATAACCGCTTTCCATTATTTCTATAACCGCTTTCCTCCCTTTTCTGCATGCCACGGGCAGAGTAAAAACAGCACTCAGTTTTGCTGTAAACAGCAAACCGAGTTCCTTTGTAAGATATTGTCACTTCGACTTTTTTTTTATTTGAATACAATTACCACACACACACACACACACACACACACACACACACACACACACACACATGCATGCACGCAGGCATGTACGTACACACACGCACGCACGCACGCACGCATGCACGCATGCACTCACGTACGCGCGCTGAGAGAGAGAGAGAGAGACAGAGAGAGAGAGAGAGAGAGAGAGACAGAGAGAGAGAGAGAGAGAGTTAATTGCTTGATGAGGAAAAGACTTGTTTACATCCTGTCCTCAAAGAAAAAAGAACGAAACAAAACAAACAATACCCACAACAAATATTCGTATAACAGGCACTATCCATCTAGATTGACCACCTCCACCACCACCACAACCAACAACAACAGCAGCAACACACACGCACACACACACACATACATACATACGCGCGCGTGCTAACGCTCACGCTCACGCTCGCGCACTTTAGCATCCACACACACACACACACACACACACACACACACACACACACACACACACACACACACACACACTATCTTGGTAAACAGTTATCGATATTCAGTGCCGAATTACTTGCTATACTTAAATCGTTAGATTTTATTCTAAATTTTCCAATAAAAAGTTCACAAATCTTAATAGGTGTTGATTCTAAAGCAGCAATCTACTCGATCCAGTCTGCATGTCCTTCAATCCGACTTGATATGATATTTGAAATTCATCACATTATTCACCTTTTATCCATGCAAGGCATTACTGTCACTTTTTGTTGGATCCCCTCTCATTGTGGTATAGTACCCAACGAGCGTGTAGATCAACTTGCACGAAAAGCAGCTCAAAATGTCAGTGACGCAATACCACTCAAAGTTCCCTTAGATTTGAATGAATGTTTTTCAATTATAAATTCAACGTTCAGAGAAAAAGTTAAAACCTCATTGATGAACTCAGACATTCAATATTATCACAATTGTATAAAATTTAGTGATGGGTACAATGGGAAAACGTTCAAACAAGTCTCCTCCTCGTCTAGGGAGATTGAAAGTTTAATCCATAGATTCCGTTTGAACGCATTGAAAACAAAACATTGTCATAATGTTAAATGTATGTGTGGGAAATCCTTAAATGTCAGTCATTTGCTGATTCAATGCCCAAGAGCAAGAGAGCTCCTAAGACATTCGGGTATTGATGGTTACACTGATGGATCGACTTCATTGCCTTTACCATATGTTTTAAACAATTACTCTGTTCTTGACTCAGTTTGTAAGTGTTTGTTAAAATAGTTCAATTGGTCCTTATCTGTAGATTTTATCACTTCTCACTTAAAACTGTTAAGGTGGAAGAGGGATGGGAGATGAGGGGGGGGGGGGGGGGGGGGAGGAGGGGATGTCATATTCTATTGTTTGTTTTTTTTTTTGTTTTGTTTAAAAACATTTTTAATCACTTTGAATGAGATTACATAACAATTTACATGCTTACATATAAACGTACACGAATACATATATACGCACAATGAGTAATTATATCAATACATCATTAAAACACATCACATTACGTCAAAATGTATGTATCCATACGCATGTACACATACACTTATATTTACCCACACATATACAAAAACAAACATAACGGCACAGACATTAGGAAAGATCAAACCTTAAAGGGAGAGAGAGAGAGAGAGAGAGAGGAGAGAGAGAGAGAGAGAGAGAGAGAGGAGAGAGAGAGAGGTGGATATCGGTTCGTTTTGCAGTTATTTTTACATTTGATTCACGATTTTACTTTTTTGTTTTTCCCCTTCCTTCCCTTTTTCCCCTTTTTCTCTCCATATTTTCCTTCTTTTTTTATACTTTTTTTTAGACCTACTGTTTACTGTTTCAGTGCGTATTTCTGAATAGCAATTCATATGGCATCAATATTTTATTAAAATCATCCGTTTTCCATGATAATCTGGCATTGTGTTGTTCTATTCTATGTCTTGAAGAAAAGTATCTTTCAAAGGTTACTATGTCAGGTATGGACTTTTCAAATTTACATTTATAAATATACATTTTACCCAGAAGTATCAATAAATCAAAAACATAGTCCGTAACTATATTATTTTCTATGCCAAATAATACTATGTTTTGAGTTATACTGATGTTTGTACATGTTGTACATTTTGTTTTCAATAATTGTTCAAGGTTTTTCCAGAAACGATTTGAGATGTTGCATGTCCAGAATATATGTTCAATACTGTCTTTGAATTCTCTACAGAAATCACAATTATAACTATTTGTAATATTCATTTCTTTCAATACAACATTTGTCCCGAGAATTCTATGTGCAATACGCATCTGCAGCCGTTTCAATTTGACATCTTGTATTTTATGCACTTTTTTAAATACCTCTTTCCATTGAATATCTATTCCTAACTTCTCAGTCCATTTTTGACAGGAATTGGGAGGTTTGTTGTCATTGATTAAGATGTCATAAAACAACCTCGTACCTTTAGATATAGAATATATTAGTTTCAATGCCCCAGGGATATCATGTGCGCAATTGTTTATTTCATTTATCTTTGTTTGTTTTATGTATTTCTTAATGGACATTTTACAGCCATTAAAAGCCAGAAAATGTATATTCATTCCAAATTTTCTATTAAATTCAGTATGTGTAAGGAAATTTCCGTTGTTGTCAAGAAAATGTGCAACACAGTTGACACCTCTTTGGATCCAATTTTTATGCTTAATCATATTGTCTCCAATTTTAAATTTCTCATTATAAAACACTGGTTCTGAAAGTAATTCTGTTTGTGTTTTTGGTTTTACTAGATTGCAAAAATGACTGTATGCCACATAAATATGTTTCCAAAAGATGTTGTTATGATTTTTATGTAAACCATAGCTTGGGCCATATTTTTCGATTTCAGTAAGAAATGGATATAATTCCAATGCAACATTTTTCCATTTATGTTTCGTAGTTTTCAACCTTCTGATCCAACTGAGTTTCAGTGCAGCAATGTATGCTCTGATCTCCGGTACATTTAGACCACCATATCTTACACCTTTCGTTACCGTATTTCTGCTAATTTTATCTCGTTTACCGTTCCAAATAAAACGAAGACACATTTTCTGGAGATTATTCACAAAATCATCTGGTGGGTTTGGAAGCAGGATCCAGAGGTGTATTAGTTTTGATAGTATTAAGGATTTTAATACAGCAACTCTTCCAAGAGGAGTTATATTTCTTTTTATCCAAATATTGAAAAGAGCTTTTATTTCTGACATTTTTTCGGCATAATTAGCCTGATCACAATCTTTCATGTCATTTGTAAACCATATACCGAGTATTCTAAATTTTTCTGGATTCCAAATTATATTTAGATGTTGCATGTATTTTGTTTTTGAGTTCTTTTTACTTCCAAGCCAGATTGCTTGTGTTTTATTTTCATTCATAAACAGCCCTGAGAAATTTCCAAATTTTAAAATCAACTGAATAGACTTTTCAAAGGATAATCTATCACCATTATTCATTAGCTGCGCATCATCAGCAGATTGAGATATTTTGTGTTCTTCATGGTTGATGTCAATGCCTTTTATATCTTTGTCTTCTCTGATCATAATGGCTAAAATCTCTACGCAGAGTATAAATAGATAAGGGGAAAGTGGGTCTCCTTGCCTACATCCTCGTTCTATTGGAAACCAATCAGCTACTTGGCCATTGACTATAACTGTTGATTTGATATCTGTGTAAAATGTTCGTATCCATTTACAAATACCCTCTCCAAAACCAAAGGATTCCAGAACTGTAAACAAAAATTGCCAATCCAAAGAATCAAAAGCTTTTTCAAAGTCTAAACAGAGCAAGAGACCAGGCCTATGTGTTGTGTCAAGATAACAGATTAAGTCATAAATCAGTCTAATATTGTCTCCAAGATATCGGTTGGCTACAAATCCAGTCTGATCCTCATTGATTAATTTTTCAAGAGTTTTCTTAATCCTGTTTGCAGTACACGATGCTCCGATCTTGTATAAGACATTTAATAATGAAATTGGTCTCCAGTTCTTTATGTGTTCTTTAGATTTTTCTGGTTTGGGAATGCAAGTAATAAGCCCCTGTTTTTGTGTTGCTGAAAGTTCTCCATCTTTGAACGATTGGTTTAGAGCACGCACAAGGAATGGTCCCATTTTTTTCCAAAAGAATTTATAAAATTCAGCTCCAAATCCATCCGTACCTGGATTCTTTCCATTTTTCATATGTTGTAATGCATAACCTGCTTCTTCTAAACTTATGTCCCCTTCTGTAGAGTCCCTCTCTTTCTGTGATAATGTAGGATGCTTATTAACTAAATCACTTATTTCACAAACATTTAAGCTTTGTGTTTTGTATAATTTACAGTAAAACTCATTTACTTCGGTTTTTATTCGCTCTGGTTCATCAAACAAATCTCCGTTTTGATTTACTAGCTTTGTCATACTTTTGTTTACGAAGTGCCTTTTTTCCAAGTTACAAAAATATTTTGTTACCTTTTCCCCTTCTGCTATCCATTTTGCCCTAGACCTTAGTATCACTCCTTGTATTTTTTTTTCTCTGAGTGAAACTAGCTCTTGGTTCGTTTCCTTTAACAATTTCATGTCTTCTTCTGTTTTGTTTTCCTTTTTTTCTAATTCTTCAATATTTTTAGCTAGGTTTTCTTCTTTTTCAGTAGCTTTCTTTTTCCGCATAGTAGCATAAGCAATAGTTTTCGATCGAATTTTCATTAATAAAAAATCTATAAATAATTTATCAGACACGGTTAATTCAATTTCTGTCAAAGATGTATCGTTAATTGTAGTAGTATCATACTGGTCGGATGAATACTCACATATGACCTCGTCTATCAGTTTGTTTATTTCATCTACATATTGTTTGTCTCTCAATAGATCATAGTTAAATTTCCAAAAAGTATTTCGTTGCACAGTTTTCCCACTCTTTAATGTAAGTAAAATCATAGAATGATCGGATCGATATCCTGGAATGATATCCGAGTCTTCATAGTTCCATATAAGACTCTCTGAAATTAGAAAATAATCTAAACGGCTTTGTTTTAACGGAGAATTTCTTCGCCAAGTAAATCGTTTGACTTGCGGATAACTCTCCCTCCACACATCTGCGAGACTTAATTCTAATATCATATTTTCCACAGCATCTTTAGCCCTAGGGTTATTTATATTGTTGTAATTGTTGTAATCTAAATATGGATCAAGAACTAAATTCCAGTCACCAACTATTATGAAATCGTGACCGTGGTACTTTATTATTTTTTCTTTTAAATTAATATAAAAATCGGGATTGTCTACGTTCGGTCCATATAAATTTACTAACAGTATGTCTTTATCCATAGTTTTTAAAGATAATATAATGTAGTTACCATAAACATCCCTATCAATATTGCTGATGTTAAATTCAAAATTATTATTAAACAACACAGCTACACCTCTTGCGTTAGAAGCAGTGGGGGAGGAGGGTGGGGAAGGGAAGAGTCATCGGGGAAAAGAAACTACGTTTTCCTCTTATTTTTTCTGTTTGTCATCCCCCCCCCCTCCCCCCCTGAATATGTGGTGATGTATATGTGTATGTGGACGGGGAAAGGAGGGGATGGAGACGTTGGGGAAATGGGGGGGGGGGGGAGACAGGGGGGGGACAGGCAGGACAAACGGAGACAGGCCGGGTATGCCAATCAGGAGGTGGATGCACCGATCTCATCCATCACATGTAAATAAACAATTCAATCATGAACAGGTACATACAATATCAATCCGATAATCAAGTAAACAGCCAGATAATATCCATTAACCACAAGGAGAACACAATGTATAACTTCCACCGAACAACTCAACAATGATTGATTGGCCAGCAAACTGCATCTTTTCATATTGACAACATGATGGGGCGAGTACAAGTGGAGGCGGAAGGAGGGAGGGGGGAGGGGGGGAGAACGGGCAGACTCCGGGGAAGCAAAAATGGGCAGAGGGCGGGGAAACTGTTAATGGAATAATACACTTCATACACTTGCATACTTCATTCACCCACATATAAACTGTCTGAATCACTATAGTGGAAGGACATTAAACCGACGACCACACACACACACACACACACACACACACAAACACACACACACACACACACACACACACACACACACACACACACACACACACACACACACACACACAAGTACCCACTCAAACACATATACAATGTTTAATCGCAACCATATCATATAATATACATATCAGAGAGAAAATTAGAAAGGAGCAAACGGTGCTCCCCACACAACAACAACAACAACAACAACAACAACAACAACAAACCAAAAAAAACGAACATGTCGGACAATTTGTTGACACTGCCGTCAATACCACTTCCACTACCGCCACCACACCACCACTACCACTAACTACTATTACTGAGGTTTTACACACACACACACACACACACACACACACCACACACACACACACACACACACACACACACACACACACCACGCACGCACGCACGCACACACA
>CM065741.1:42734337-42746837 GCA_033310375.1 Conus canariensis | reverse complement strand
CGAGGTGCTTCGACTCAGTCAAACTTGAAGCAAAAACGTGTGTGGAGACAGGAGGCACTGGTTGGTAGTCGCTTTACTGGTTGATTTTACTCTCTCTCTCTCTCTCTCTTCTCTTCTCTCTCTCTCTCTCTCTCTTCTCTTCTTCCTCTCTTCTCTCTCTCTCTCTCTCTCTGGGCCAAGGCCTATAAGAATTAAAACATCCAAATCTGAATTCAGAATTGAATCTGAAAGCCCCTCTCATCTCGTCACTCTCTCTCTTCTCTCTCTCTCTTGCACGCTTCTTTTGTGTGCCTTATTTATTTTGCATTGTTGGCCCTACTCAGGGCAAGGACTGGATGTAATTATTTTGCATTGTTGACCCTACTCAGGGCGAGGACTGGATGTAATTATTTTGCATTGTTGACCCTACTCAGGGCGAGGACTGGATGTAATTATTTTGCATTGTTGACCCTACTCAGGCGAGGACTGGATGTAATTATTTTGCATTGTTGACCCTACTCAGGGCGAGGACTGGATGTGATTATTTTGCATTGTTGACCCTACTCAGGGCGAGGACTGGATGTGATTATTTTGCATTGTTGACCCTACTCAGGCGAGGACTGGATGTAATTATTTTGCATTGTTGACCCTACTCAGGGCGAGGACTGGATGTGATTATTTTGCATTGTTGACCCTACTCAGGGCGAGGACTGGATGTCATTATTTTGCATTGTTGACCCTACTCAGGGCGAGGATGATAATTATTGATGTTGACCTACTCGGGGGGACTGGATGTAATTATTTTGCATTGTTGACCCTACTCAGGGCGAGGACTGGATGTAATTATTTTACATTGTTGACCCTACTCAGGGCGAGGACTGGATGTAATTATTTTACATTGTTGACCCTACTCAGGGCGAGGACTGGATGTAATTATTTTCATTGTTGACCCTACTCAGGGCGAGGACTGGATGTAATTATTTTGCATTGTTGACCCTACTCAGGGCGAGGACTGGATGTAATTATTTTGCATTGTTGACCCTACTCAGGGCGAGGACTGGATGTAATTATTTTGCATTGTTGACCCTACTCAGGGCGAGGACTGGATGTAATTATTTTGCATTGTTGACCCTACTCAGGGCGAGGACTGGATGTAATTATTTTGCATTGTTGACCCTACTCAGGGCGAGGACTGGATGTAATTATTTTGCATTGTTGACCCTACTCAGGGCGAGGACTGGATGTAATTATTTTGCATTGTTGGCCCTACTCAGGGCGAGGACTGGATGTAATTATTTTGCATTGTTGACCCTACTCAGGGCGAGGACTGGATGTAATTATTTTGCATTGTTGACCCTACTCAGGGCGAGGACTGGATGTAATTATTTTGCATTGTTGACCCTACTCAGGGCGAGGACTGGATGTAATTATTTTGCATTGTTGACCCTACTCAGGGCGAGGACTGGATGTAATTATTTTACATTGTTGACCCTGCTCAGGGCGAGGACTGGATGTAATTATTTTACATTGTTGACCCTGCTCAGGGCGAGGACTGGATGTAAGAAAGCACATCAGTGCTTATCTATTATCCTCGTAAATAAAGAATTTTGTCTTGTCTTCTCTCTCTATATATACTATATATATACTAAAGCGGGGGCTCTTCCGTTAAAAGAAATGTTTGCTGTCAACAAATGTCTGCTAATGCAAAAAAAACTGCATCGGGTTTAGCACCACAAACTCTTCAGTCTAAATTTAGCATAAACCCAAGGGATTCAACAAAATTCCAGGTTCCCACACCTAGAATAGATCTATTTAAATCAAGCTTATCTTACTCAGGTAGTGTGGTTTGGAATTCACTTCCACTACATTTCCGATGTACTCAGATTACAGAATCCTTCAGGGAAAAACTAATTACACATTTCACAGCAGACCATTGCTATCAGGGACAAAATACATATACCAGGGCACACCCTCTGTTTTGCTGTATATTAAACTGATACGCCGTTTCCTTTCCACTGGTGTTTTTAAAACCAGAAAATGATAAATGAGAGATAAGGTTACTATCGGTTTTATTAATGATTATAATTATATCATGATTAATGACTGTTGTGGTCGCTGGTTTTATTGGTGCATTGTCACTAATTGATTGATGTCTTAATACTTCGATTTCTTGGAGCACTGTAACTACAAGGTGAAGAATGTGTGTCCACATTACTGTTGATCATATTGATGTATTGCTCTTTATTTAAAATTATAGTAATGTTTAGCATGTGATATTTTGGATAGAAAAGTGGAATTATAATCTCTCTCTCTCTCTCTCTCTCTCTCTCTCTCTCTCTCTCTCTCTCTCTCTCTCTCTCTCTCTCTCTCTCTGTCTCTCTCTCTCTTCGTTAATTACGGCTGCGTTTCGATGGATTGTCACTTAATTAATAATTATAGTTTTGGGTAGTGTATGAATGGTCAAGAAAAAAACAAAAAAGGTGGAGGGGGAAGGTAAATTGTAATGGCATCTCTCTCTCTCTCTCTCTCTCTCTCTCTCTCTCTCTCACTCACCACCACACACACACACACACACACACACACACACACATACACACACACACACACACACACACACACACACACACACACACACACACACACACACACATACACACACGCGCGCACATGCACACGCACATGTACATGCACACGCACACTCACACACACTCATCATGAAAAATAAGTGTTATGATTATTGATGCCAGGAATTCATTGCTGCTTACTGATAACTGATTGTAGTACCGATCGTTCTCATTTTGCCTTGTAACCACATCATGTAAATGTAAAAGAAAGTAAACATGTTGATAGTATTGATGCATTGTAGTTGTCTAATTATCATCCTTAGCAGTTTGTTGTATGTTAATTTTTTACAAAAGGAATGTAACTCTCTCTCTCTCTCTCTCTCTCTCTCTCTCTCTCTCTCTCTCTCTCTCTCTCTCTCTCTCTCTTCTTTCTCCCCTTCGATAGGAGGATCGCTTATTCCATATCTGTATGTGCTGATTCTTTTCTTCTTTGTAATCAATTTCTTTATTCTTGTTTGTTGTTTCAATCGTTTCTCTTTTTTTTTCTCCCCTTTAAAGTCATCTACGCCTTAAAAGTTAATGGATGAACTTTTTAATGTTGTGAAGATACGTGTGTTTGTTAAAAGTTTTGTAAGTCTTAGTCGCTAGTCATACTTAGTCCCTTAACGGGGCAAGGGCCGGATGAAAAAAAAAGCATGTGTTTGCTTATCTGTTACCCTTGGAAATAAAGATTATCATCATTCATCATCATCATCATCTCTCTCTCTCTCTCTCTCTCTCTCTCTCTCTCTCTCTCTCTCTCGCCAGCCGCCGACCTGTTCGGACGTGTTCACTTCGCTCTACCAAGAATCAGTTTCTGTACGTGTGATTCATGTGCTACATGTGTGTAATCTTGCAAGGAGGTGTGTGATTGCTTACACGATGTGCATATAGAAAGGATTCCTATGTTAGATGGTGGTGTTGGTTGTTTTTAGGGGTTTTATGTGTCAAATCATATATCAGAACCCCTCTCCAGTGCTGTGTTAGGCCACCGACCAAGCTGGCCCAGTGTCAATCACGTGCCATGGGCTCCAGATGCTGAGACGCTAATCCTCCGATTTCCTCTTCCCCATGGTGTGGCCAGATAAGTGGCCCCATTTGTGGCGCCATTTGGTTTCCACGGCGGAAACGATCCTCTGGCTGTTAGGACAGAGTGAAGTGAAGTGTGTGTGGTGCTAATCCTGTTACGCTGCAGTGTCCGGAAAGGGCGCTCCTCCCAAGACAAGATGTGGCGGGTGTGCCGTGACGGCTAACCACCATGGCACACACTGCAGCGGTCAGCATATGTGTGTAGTCTACGTATATTTGGAAATGTAAGTTTCTGCTTTTTTGTTTTTCTTTCTTCTTTGGGCAAACACCACAAATAATGCTCATAATACAAATCAAAAATGCCTCTCACCACGCGCTCTATGAGCGCCAAATATTTCACCAACGAGACAATTAATCTCACCAAAGACCCCTGCCAAGTGACGTTTGATTCTCCCCAAACCAACCTGCCTGTATGGAGATTTGTATTATGTGAAAGGTACTGTGGTAAACACAGGCCATCATCTACCTCTAGTGTATTGAAAGAATACAACAAAAATAACAAGACTCTTTTGGATTTGGCGCCGAGCTTTGTGACCCCACTGCCCAGCGAGTTATGGCACTCATCCTTTCAAATTGTTCTGAACGGTGAACACAAACTTTTGACAATTCACGTCTATTATACAACAGGAAAAATCTTAGTGCAAGGACATGTCTGCCAAGAGTGGGTTCAGCAGGAGTTTGGTAGACTAAAAGAAATTGTGGCCCATTTGTCTGCACCAGATATTTCCACATTGTCAATTGCAGATGCCCTTGACAATGTCACAGACTCGTTTCCTCCAACTCCACTGGCCATCTGTGATGCACAGACAAATGTTGTGGAAACATTGCTGAAGTCAGGTGATTCCATCCCTCCACCATCACTGCCTCACCCCTCACTAACTCAGGAAACCCAATTGCCTGTCAGCTCCAACACGTCCCATGCCACACTTCCTCCCTCATCCGCCCCAGACAGCATGGAATCGCCACCTGCATCCCTCCAGTCTCCAGCCATCGCCAGTCCTTCATCCCTGTTGACATTTCTCACTCCTCAGTCCCTTCCTCCACCAGCAAAATACCCGACCCCCCCCCCCCCCCCCCCCCCATCTGATCCTCCCACGCCCACCCCGTGTGTTTTAGAACAGCGTGTATCGTCACCCACCCCCACCAGTACTAACCCTCTGTCTGCTACTCATTCTGTCAACACACTGAACCCCCAGAGTACCAGCTCTCGGCAGCGGATTTCCCCCACACTCTCTCAACTAGCAAGCATGGCCGTTATCACACACCTCCAAAAACAGCTTTCTCAGCCACACGCACTATCTCCGACATGCAGCAAGACATACAAACACTGAAAAATCAGCTTGAACACACATCCCAGCAAGTTGAACGGAACACTCAGAACACGGGTGACATGGAGATTAGGGTGAAAAATTCCATAAAGTCATTAAATCAAGATCTTTCACAACAAATCAAACAAGTACAGGATGAACACACACATCTACAACGTCAGATGAAAGATACCACAAGCAGACTGCAATCATTCAAAGACAGTCAAAACAACATCAATACTGACATTACGAAACAAGTGCATGCCCTCGAACCAATTAATCAAACACAACAATCAGACAACCAAGCAGTCCAGATACACAGTGACACTTCATCTACATCATCAACACAGACTGAATATGCTGTGGAAACATCAAATACATACAGTGTGCTGTCAGACAGTTCTACAGAGCAAAACACAGGCTCGTCTGTTCCGTCAACAAAATCTCTACACAACAAGAACAAACCAGACACAAACACAATGACAGAAATCCCCACTGCCATCAACAAACAGAATCCAAATCCCCCATCTGCTTTAGCTATCTTACGACGAAAGACAATCCCAGAAACTTGTAACATGCTGCTATTAGGAGACTCTGTGTTACACGGGTAGATGAGAAGGAAATGTCAACAGAGCGCTACAAGGTGAAAAATCTGTCTGTGCCTGGCCTGACAGTCCATCACCTGTGTCAATGGCTGAAATCACTGCCCCCATCACCCACATCCAACAGGTCACTTTCCATGTGGGGATCAACAGCTGTGACGAAAGGCCAGTGCCTGTAGCAGACTGGGTCAAATTAATCCACCTACTCAGGCAAGCGTTCCCAGTGCTTCACTGAAGGCCTCCTTTCCATTCTTCCTCCCCTTGGTCAACCCCCCCTTAAGGACATGGCGTCACGATTCACGGTCAATCTTCGCCTCTCCTGCCGTCAAGAGGGGATCAGTTACCTAGATAACACTCCTTCCTTCCTCGCCAGATCTGGGGCGCCAAAGAAAGCCATGTACAGAGACAGACTACATCCCAGTTCATATGGCTGCAAAGTCCTTGCCTCCAACATCTGTCCCACTAATAACCACAAGACCCAACCCTCCAACTACATCAGGCCCACCTCACAAAGAGCAAGAAGGGACCGTCTTGCAACACAAGACGCCCCAGTGACCACCAACAGTCCGCCTAGTTATAACTATGAAATGATTTCCCAGCGAACACTCCCCAAAATCCCAACTCTCGCAGTGTGTATAATATACTAGGTCGGCATCAACGCCCTACAAAGCAACCCCTTCTACAATCCCCCACACACATATATTCCTTTTCTTCCCCAGCGATTAGAAATGACAAACAGCAATGTAAAGAGTACAGAAACGTGACCACACCCTCCACCCACATAGCACATCACCCCCTTCCATGTCCAAACCACAATTAGCAGCAACCAACACACCCCACCTCCAAACACATCTCAGCTGCAACCTCACAACACATCTTGGCTACAATTTCCCAGCACAGCACAACTACCACCCTCTCATACCCCATACAATCCACCAACTCCAGACAACGCCCACCTTACACTTCACAATACAACACTCCTGCCACACCTAACACATTACACTTCCAATCCCCCACCATCACACACATCCCACAGCAGTCAGTACACCCCCCTAGCCCACTACATCCATTTGCTGTTCAGTTGCTGAACACAATGACTGCTCAGTTCCTGTCACAGCAACACCAACCAGCTCCTCTCCCCATGTCCTCATTGAATTGAATTAACACGTCGCCTGTATGCATCCTTATATTCATATAGCATTGCTTCATCACCGTCTCTGCATTTGTTATATCCACTTCATATCACATAGGTATGTAGTGCGATATGTTATTTCATCATCCATGTGCTATGTATATCTGCGCATATCTAATGGTTGTGAGCGTGCATATGTT
This sequence comes from Conus canariensis, assembly GCA_033310375.1. Classification (NCBI taxonomy): domain Eukaryota; kingdom Metazoa; phylum Mollusca; class Gastropoda; order Neogastropoda; family Conidae; genus Conus; species Conus canariensis. The sequence continues at coordinate 42,739,925 of CM065741.1, read as the reverse complement.
TGTATCCACTTCATATCACATAGGTATGTAGTGTGATATTAATTTTCTTCATCCAAGTGCTATGTATGTATGCGCATATCTAATTTTTATGAGCGCATATCTAATAGTTTTCTACATGCGTGTGTGTGGGCGCACACACGTGTGTTGTGTGTGTGTGTGTGTGTGTGTGTGTGTGTGTGTGTGTGTGTGTGTGTGTGTGTTACGTGCGTGCGCGTGCGTGCATGCGTGCGTGCGTGTGTGCGTGCGTGCGTATGTGTGTGTGAGTGTATGTATAAATCTATGTGTATTTGTTGTTTGTTTGTTCGTTTCCTTGTCTGCCTGCTGCAGTCTGTCGGGTGCCTGTCAGATGTATTGCACGAGTTATTACTCTTATCTCAAGAAGTGCGTTTTGTGGTGTTGTGGACAAACAAAAACTGGTGCGTCAACATCGAAGTGCTGCCACTCAGTGGTTAAAAAGACAGGGCAAAATGTGCTGACATTGGGACTGTTGTAGACAAACAAAAACTGGTGCGTCGACATCGAAGTGCTGCCACTCATGGTTTAAAAAGACAGGGCAAAATGCGCTGACATTGGGAATGTGACGCGTGCCCGTATTGAGAGACTACACGAGTCATTATCATAGACCAATGCTCATTGCAATTTAATCTGATTATCAGCATATATATGTGTGTTCAGATACATATGAGTTGGTGATTTTGTGCGTGCAACATACAGGAATTGTGCTTTTAAGTCTTGCAGTACTTCGTCCTGTACAACCTGACAGCAATTAGTTGTGTGCACATTAAATTGTAAGTGCATTCTCAGTCACCTATTTCCGAACCACTGCTGTGGTATCTAATCTACCAGTTTGTTTGATTGGTTTTTCTTGGGTTTTTGTTGTTGTTGTTGTTGTTGTTGTTGTTGTTATTATTGTTTTTTTTTTTTTTTTTCATCATTTGTTTTACTTTTTTTGTACGTGTCCTTTCTTCCTCTTTCTTTTTGTTTTTCCTTTTACTTGTGCACTCAGGACATAACATGACCACAAACCAGAACTCATGGCCATCGAGAGATGGACTGAGAATTTGCCATTTAAATATCAATAGTGCAGTCAGTAAGATCTCTGATATCTCGACCCTGATATCGAACCACCAAAAGCCTTTCCATGTTCTGGGTCTCTCCGAATCAAGACTAAATACCTACATTAGTGATAAAGATGTATCAGTCCCAGGTTATAATATCGTTCGAAAAGACCCTACTAAAGACAAAGAGACAGGTCTTCTAGTGTATATCAGTGAATCTCTCAACTTCAAGAGATTTTCCCACCTAGAACAGCATGACGTAGAAGCAGTGTGGATACAAATCACACTGAACAAATCACGATCCATTTTAATCGGGTTTTGCTATCGGAACCCAGCAGAAAGAGTCAGCTGGACTGATAAATTTGTTACTATGATGGACGCAGTTTCATTAGAATGTAGAGATCGTTTTACTCGGTGACTTCAATGTAGATCTTTTGAAACCAAACAGCCAATGGAGCCAAACGATAAGTGTGTTGAATTTACATCAGATTATCAAAACACCCACCAGAGTCACACCAACTTCAAAGACAATCATTGACCATATCTATGTCTCAAATGAAAATAACATACTAGAAGCTTGTGTACCAGTCTTCTCTTCTAGTGATCATTACCCAGTGTGTGTTACATGGTCTAAACATGGAGTGAAAATTCCAAAACCAGGCCACAAAACCATAACCTATCGTTGCTTCTCAAAATTTAACGAACAAAATTTTTTGCTTGATTTAATGAACTCAGAACCTAATACAGTATACAATATTACTGATCCAGATTCAGCGATTGACTTTTGGATCGAAATTTTTACAGAAGTCTATAACAGACATGCTCCGTTAAAAACAATCAGAGTAAAGCATATTCCCAAACCACCATGGTGCACGAAAGAACTACAGGAGGCATGCTACCTTAGAGACCTTTTGAAAGAACATGGCTATGAAGAAGAATCAAGATCACTAAGAAATGCAATAAACTCTCAGAAGCGCAGGGGAAAAAAACAAAATACTAACGCGAGTTATTAACTTCCAAATCAAAATCACAAAACTGGTTTGGCAAGCAATAAACCAGCTTAACAATAACAGTTCTTCTTCAAAATCAACTGTTATAAAAGGTATTTCTGCTGAACAACTTAACACTCACTTCTCTACCATTCCAGATACAGTTGTTACTACTGATCATTCAAGCTCTAATGAACTTAAAGAACTCCATCAATTTTGTCACGACAAAAAAATCACGTCTGAACTACACATTCCCCTCATAACTGTGCACGAGGTGTATCAATGCCTACTTCATCTCAAACAGTCAGGAACACGTGGACTAGATGGCATAGATGGCAAAATTCTGAAACTCTCGGCGCCAGTTATAACTGACACGTTAACGTATATTCTTTAATTTGTGCATAGATAAAAGCTATTTTCCTAATGCGTTCAAAAAAGCAAAAGTTATACCCATTCATAAATCTGGTGATAATACTGATCCTTCAAACTACAGACCAATATCAATCTTATCTATCCTTTCCAAACCTCTAGAAAAGCATTTAAATAAACACATCCTTCATCACTTCAACAAGTACGATTTGCTCCATCCCGGACAGTCTGGTTTCAGACAGAAACATTCCTGCCATTCCGCATTAATCAATCTTGTAGATGTGTGGCTTAATAAAATTAATAACGACAGATATTGTGGTATCTTATTCGTTGATTTTAAAAAAGCATTCGATGTCATTGACCACAATCTCCTTATTCGAAAACTGGAGGTATACGGTCTTTCAAAATCCGCCCTTATCCTTCTAAAATCATACATCACAAAAAGACAACAATGCGTCTTATCGGGGACGACTGTCTCTTCTATAACAACTCTTAAGTATGGCGTTCCACAAGGCTCCATTTTAGGCCCGCTACTCTTCTCAATCTAGATTAATGACCTACCCCTACATGTGAGATCTACATGCGACCTCTTTGCAGATGACACCACAATTCACACCAGCCATAATGATCCTTCCAGTCTTTCAAAACATTTGCAAGAGAGTACCAACGACCTTGTAAAATGGACCGAACTAAATCACATGTCACTTAACCCTCAAAAAACAAAACTGATGTACATTACAACTAGGCAAAAAAAGACAAAATCTCACCAATGATTTCCCTCCTATACACCTCAATAATGTACTTGTGGAATAAGTCACTCATCATAAAGTATTAGGACTAATAATTGACAATAGTCTCAGCTGGAATCCCCACATAACTTTACTCTCCAAAAGGCTTTCCCAGAAAGTCTATCAGCTCACCAAAATCAAACACTTTCTTGACCTTCATTCACGAAAACTTTTTTTCCATGCTCATATTCAGTCTTATGTTGATTATGCATCGACTATATGGATTCTGCAAGTGCAAACACACTAAAACCATTATTCAGCCTACATAAACGAGCGCTCAAATTAATCCTTCTGAAGAAAACAAGCCTCGAAAGCTCTGATTATAAACATCTTCACATTCTTCCATTCAGCCAGAGACTCAAATACAACAAAGGGCTAATGATGCACAAGATTCTGACCGGGAATGCTCCAACAACTTTAATGAGACGATTCTCAAAAGTCTTGTCGAGAAACTCCCACAAACTCCATATCCCAATCCCCAGAATTGACCTATTTAAATCAAGTCTAACGTACTCGGGAACCTCTTTGTGGAACTCCCTTCCAGAATCCATCAAACAAATCCATTGTACCACAACTTTCAAAAACACTTACCTTACCCATCTTCTGCGGTAAAAAAACAAAACAAAACAAAACAAAAACCAAAAATACAACAACCCATAAGTAATACCAACAAGTAATCTCAAAAGCATAAATCATCCCATTTTCATGTACTTCACCAATTTGTTTTTTCTTTTTTTTTTTTCTTCTTTTTTTTCATGTATCAAATATTTTGATATATGTATATATATATATATATATATATATATATATATATATTATATATATCACCAATGTGTGTGTGTATGTATGTAGTATGTTTGTATGTATGTTTGTATGTGTGTGTATGTGTGCATATGTATGTGTATGTGTGCATATATATATATATATGTGTGTGTGTGTGTGTTGTGTGTGTTGTGTGTGTGTGTGTGTGTGTGTCCACACGCGCGCGCACGTGTATCTGTATATATGTGTGTGTGTGTATTGTGTATATATATATATATATTATATATGTGTGTGTATATTTATATATATATATATATATATATATATCCACACACACACACACCACACACACACACACACACACACACACACACACACACTGGATAGTCCGAAGAGCCAGGTCGTACTCCTCCTCCAGCAAAAGATGCAACTTGTGCATAACAGAGAAGTACTACATACTCTGCAAACCAGGCATGGCAACTTTGAACTCAAGAGTGGAGATGATCAGCGCATGCCCACATAGACGAAAGTTCCTCCTAGCAAACGTAACATAAATGACACACAGAAAGACCCTATCAGAACGTCACACATATAAAACGTAGCCAATATATCACGTCATCTGATAAAATATGTCATCTGATAAATTACGCCATCTAATAACTTCTAGAACCTCATGAGAGCGAAAGCTTGAAACAACGTTGTAGTTCGGAGACTCAAGAAATCTTATAACATACTCCTATCCGGAATAGGTGAACACTCTTCAATTCTATGAAAATGAATTAATGTTCATGTTAATGTTCATGTTCATGTCCATGTTTATATATTATATATATATATATATAGTTTGCATATGGATATAATCTTGTGAAAAATGATATGTTGTGCCCTTTTTTCACTCTCTCTCTCTCTCTCTCTCTGTCTCTGTCTGTCTCTCTCTCTCTCTCTGCCTTCTCTCTCTGCTCTCTCTCTCTCTCTCTCTCTCTCTCTCTCTCTCTCTCTCTCTTCTGTCTGTGTGTGCGTGCGTGTGTATGTTCCGAATTCCGTACATATTTTGTCATATTCATTTTACTGCCTGATTTTATACATGCTAATTATTGTACGTTTTAGTACATTTCCATTTCAAATCATTGCATTTCATGCTGTTCCCCATCCCCCCTCTCTCTCTCTTTTTTTTTTTTGCTCCCCCCCCCCCACCCCCCCACCCCCCACCCCCCCTTCCCAATTTCATCTCACTTTGCTTAATACCTTCTACGTATTTTCATGCCTTACGAAAAATGATTACATGTTGTGCTTCTCTCTCTCTCTCTCTCTCTCTCTCTCTCTCTCTCTCTCTCTCTCTCTCTCTCTCTCTCTCTCTCTCTCTCTATGCGTGCGAGCGTGCGTGTATGTGTGTGTTCAAAAATATGTACGTATTTTGTCATATTCACTTCACTGTCTGTTTTCATACAAGCCAATCTTGTACGTTGTAGTACATAATTTACATATGTTCCCCCAGCCCACCTCACTCCCTACCCCCACTCTCTCCTTCCTCTTCATTGTTGTTATTCTCATTTTTATTTTTATTTTATTTTATTATTATTATTATTATTTCTTTTCTGTTTATTATTATTCTTATTTTTTTG
>CM065741.1:42726837-42729337 GCA_033310375.1 Conus canariensis | reverse complement strand
AAAAAAAACAGCAGTTTTCCTTGTCAAAATGTCAAAAGATCGGATTCGTTTAAAACAGTAAACGTGCCAACCTGTATGTGTATCAGTCATTTATATGGAATGTTCAGAAGTTTTCTAAAGAAGTACACTTTCTGTCTTTGATGAAAAGACGCCCAAGGAAAATCCTAGTTGAAAACGAGTGAGTGATGATGGCTCACCCTGCGTAGAGTGTGACTGCGGCAAATTCACAGCGGCACAGCTCAGCTCAGAGGGGGTTGTCAGGTCACCTCAACCTCTTCCCTCCCGCCACCACGAAGTCCCTAGCATGGAGATAAAAGCCCATTATCGCGGGGAGGAGGCTCATACATCGGACGGTGGCATGAGTCATAAGAGCTGGTCTACCAGTACTACGGCAATCGAGTGAGACCAGGAGAAGATAACCCACCCTTCCATACTAAAGTGTTGTTGAGAAAGATTGCGATCAGTTGAGGGAGAAATTATGGCTAGCTTTCATGGCTAGCTTTCATGGCAAGCTTTCATGAAACCGGTGTGTTCATGGACGGAAGTTCTGTAGTAGGTGGAAGGGGACTTGGGTGATATCTTACCGTCTTGAAATGACTTGTGTGTTTACCCAAGCAGTGGAGTGAGGCCAGACGTGACAAAAACGAAGCATTTTGATGTATATTTGTCTTCGGGGGGAAAAAACCATTCCACTTCTCTCTTCTCTCTCTCTCTCTCTCTCTCTCTCTCTCTCCTCTGACTGTTTGTCAGGCGTGGTGTGTGTGTGTGTGTGTGTGTGTGTGTGTGTGTGTGTGTGTGTGTGTGTGTGTGTGTGTGTGTTGATGATGATGATGATGATGATAGAGGTGTTGTTTATTAAACGCTCTTAGAATTTTAAAAGTGTGGGTATAAAAATGAGAGAGAGAGAGAGAGAGAGAGAGGAGAGAGAGAGAGAGAGAGAGAGAGAAGGGGGGAGACATTGCGGGAAAGAGTGGACGACGTGACTTATCATTCCCCCACCCATCTCCGTCCTCTCCCGCCCCATGTCAAAGGTTCCGAAGACAGTAACCCTAAACCGGCAACCACAACCATCTCAGTTCCAGACCCTTGGCTCATGCCTTGAACTATTCACTTGTTGTGATCACTACTGTAAAAGAGAAGACTTCAACAAGCGTCTTTCATGTTTGTCTATTTGGTTCCGCTCCCCTTCCTCCATCGGACCTAATACAGCAATAGCGAACATTCCGTGAAGAGTGTCAACCAAACGGACGATTTGCGTTTCTAGTTATTGAGCAATGGTTGCGAAAATTTAAAAAAAAGAAAAAGAAAAGAAAAAACGAAGAAGGTTAGGTGCTCTTTACACGGACATTTCTCTCTCTCTCTCTCTCTCTCTCTCTCTCTCTCTCTCTCTCTCTCTCTCTCTCTCTCTCTCTCTCTGACTTCAAACTCCTGAGGGCAGCATTCGTCTTGTTTGCTCTGAAGGTGACGGGGACTGTAGACGAAAAGAACAACAGTTTGTCGTTGCTGTTGTTGTTGTTGTTGTTTTGACGATTTAGGCAGCTGCGTAGCAAAGTTCACGTGTCACACGAAATTTTGCATAGTACACGGAATTGCTCTGGGACATGGATTACAGGGAATAATTATGCACATATTTTCGAGAAACAGAAATGGAAAGCAAAGATGAAGTGTAAAACAGTCCGTTCATACCCTACATCGACTTCAAAACAAACAAGATAAATGTTTGTCTTTAAACGATCGAGATCCAAAAGGAAATCCATTCTAATTATGTTCAGCCGTTATTGTTATCCCCACCTCCACCCCCACCCACCCCTGCACCAGAATAATGAGTCTCATTTGTAGACGAAGCGGTGTGCATTCTTGTTCTATCAGAACTTGACGATCTGCGTTAGGCGCATGCTTTTGTCAGAGAGCTTTTACAGCGGATACCCTGAGTGGTCAGGGTGTGAGGGTAGATGGAGGGGTGACTGAAAAAGCTTGGGGGTGAGGGTGGGGGTTGGGGAGAGGTAGGAGAAGGAGGAAAGGGGGGGGGGGAGGCTGTGTTTGAGAAACGACCAAGAACTGTTGATTGTGAATAACTCATGCTTAACGGACATGGTTTGAGAGAGAGAGAGAGAGAGAGGAGAGAGAGAGAGAGAGAGAGAGGAGAGAGAGAGAGAGAGACTCTTCCACTTGACATATTTTGCGTTCAGTTTGAGGGCTTTTCTCTTCCACGCCAGTTGTTTTACGTTCAGTTTGAGGAAGGTAAATCAACGGTAAAGCCAAAGGTCAACGACTGATCGTCATTATAGATTTTTTCATTCTAGACAGGGTCTGCTATGACAAGGAGTGACTGCAAAATCTGTGAGGTGTGAACGGCCTTTAAAATACAGTTGAATTTAGTTTAGTTAGTTAGTGTTTATAGGGTCCAGCGGACTACTAGGAGCCAAATCAGGACCTCAGCTATCATATCTGCTGAGTCTCTAGATACAAATACCCACACTAGTATTAACACATCGCTTAA
>CM065741.1:42713567-42726737 GCA_033310375.1 Conus canariensis | reverse complement strand
CATGCTCACATAAGACATGCTTATTAAACAGAATAGCATGTGCATTTCAAGTACAAAACACTTTCTTAATAGTCAGGTTCATACACAAGGCAAAGAGGGTGGTAGCGGTTGGTGGTGGATTTATGGCAGAGTATGCAAGTACTGGCACATAACATGGTTGAAATAATGGTGTTTGAAGGCTGATGTGCATTGGTGTTGTTTGGTTGACTTAGGGAGCGAGTTCCATTGATAGGAACCCGAACATGTTAAACTGGATTTGAATAAGGAACAGGGACATGAAGTCTGGGTAGAGTCCTTGAGGAATTAATTGAGAATCTGTGAACTAATGTTGGGGATGCCTTCCCAGACATAATTCTGTGCATTATGATCCCTTTGTTGTATTCTAATCTCAGACTTAAGGAGAGAACTTGAACCTTTTTATAGGCTGAGTCTAGGAGACTACTGCTTTTTAGGACTAATTTGAGTGCTCGCTTGTGTAGGCTTAGTAATAGTTTGATGGTATTAGCGCCAGCAGAGTCCCATAGAGAAGACCCATAGTCTATGTATGATTGAATATGAGACTGGAAAAAGAGCTTGCGTGAATGCAGGTCGAGGAAGCGTTTGATTTTGAAGAGTTGATAGACTTTCTGTGAGATTTTTTTGCACAGTGAGGTTATGTGAGCTTGCCAACTCATATTGTTATCAATTGTTATTCCTAGCACTTTGAGGTATGTAACCTGTTCAGTGGGTTTATCTTTAAGATGCATGGGGGGAAACTTAATAGTGAGATTTTGTCTTTTTTGTCTGGTTGTGATAAGCATGGATTTAGTTTTTTTGAGGATGAAGCGACATGTGATTTAGTTCAGTCCATTTCACGAGATCATTCGCACTTTCTTGTAAAGTGTGAGCAAGAACAGTAACATCGGAATGATTTGTGTGTATTGTATCATCAGCAAAGAGTTCACAGGTGGATGTGATATGGAGAGGTAGATCATTGATGTAAATTGTGAACAGTAAGGGACCTAGGATAGAGCCCTGTGGGACGCCATAGGAAAGCGTTTGAATGAAGAGAAAGTTGTATTAATTTACACACAACGTTAATGGCTCATACAGCACAAGCTAACGGTTCATTCGCATACATACACATACATACAGACGTGAGCTCTTTCGCACGCATGATCGCATGCGCACTCACACACACACACACACGCACACACACGCACACACACACACACACACACACACACACGCACACACACACACTCACATACACACACTAAAACACACACACACACACACACACACACACACACACACACACACACACACACACACACACTTAACCCCCCTACAAACACACACTCAAACAGAAACTGCTACCATTCGTAAGAACTTAACCTGTGGCCATACAAATGCATATACAATTAAAAACATTTATGCACGCTCGCACACACACAAACTGGAACCTGAAATCAGGTGTGGGGGGGGGGAGCATGGGGTGCTGGGGGGGGGGGGGGGTACGGAGAGTGGCCATGGATGATGTGAAGGAGACATGGTCCGTGGAAAGTAACTGAAGGGTGGAGGTATAGCAGGCGGTAACTTCGGTTGTCTGGGAGACTGGTGACTGGACCAGGGCTGCTGTCACTGCTCGTACTCACATCTGGCCAGCGTGGTCTTGGAGGGGCTTGCTGGAGGGGGGGGGGGGGGGTGCGGTGGGGAAGGATGTGTCAGTAGGCCTAGTGTTGGTGTTATTTGGGGCAGTAGAGCTAGAGACTGGCTGAACGTTGCTGAGGCCACTTTGCGTACGAACAAGCGAGCTGGATGGACTTGGGGGGGGGGGGGGGGGGGGGGGAGGGCTTCCTGGAGGGGAGAGGAGGAAGACGAATGAGAAGTGCGTAGACCTGACGGGAGGTTTGTGAATTCTGAGAGGGTGAATGGGGGAGGGAGGAGAGGGGATCTGGGACGTCGTGTGCTGTTGGTAACATGAGACGTGTGGCGTGTAGGGGTGGGTAGGAGGGCCTGTCGTCTAGGGGGGAAGAGGTTTTGTGTCACACGTTCCATTCCCTTCCTGCTGGGTTGTGTAGAGTTGTAGTACAACGCCAGTCTCGGGGCACCGCGCTGAGTGGTGAAGGTGGCACAATGGCTGATGAATTTAATCCCTATCGCTGAACGGGCCTCCTGAAGGGGGTCGTTGCTGGGGCGGATAATGGTGTTCAGAGGGTGCCGCCCTCTTGCCGGGATAATTGCAGAGGCCTGAAGTTGGGCTTTAGGGAAGACTCAGTGGCACTGCACAATGAGCTCTCGCCACTGCTGCGTTGAAATTGCACCAGCTGGCTGTGATGCTAAGAGCTCATTGCAGTCAGAAGCCCCCAATGGAAGGTAGCCTGCATCACCGTGTGGGTGGGCGTCTGCTTTGCAAGCCACTGAGTCAGGCTGGGGACCGTCAGATTGTCGGCACACTCCAACTGAGCGCTGGCCCTAGGGATATCAATACCTCTCAGGGTGCAGTCACTCAGCAGTATTGTAGAGGTCTGTCTATCAATATAAACCTTTTGAAGAGGGTGGGGAGGGACACGTTGAGGAGATAATTTTTCAGGGAGAGGTGTCTTCTCACAAAGGGGAGATGGTTGGATATGTGAGTCAGAGGATTTGTCACATTGGGGGGATGGGTTGTCCTGTATTTTGTCACTGTGAGTTGTGTTAGTAGGGCTGAAGGGGGGTGGTGCATCCTGTATGTAGTGTGCAGTGAGAGAAGGTGGGGTGTTTTGTGTCTGGGGTGGATGAGAGGTTGCTTTTGTTGGGTGGCGGAGGAGTTTGAATATGATTTGCATTTAGATTTTTTATTGGTTGTTATGTTTTTGCGAGAGGATGATTTGTCGTTGGCAGATGAAGACATGTGTCTGAGTTGTGTAGATAGAGCGTCGATTTCTATTTTGAAGGTCTGTCTGGTTTCTTGTAGTGTTGATCTGAGGGCAGAGATTTCATCATGGAGGGACTGAGTGATCCTAAGGAATTCTTCCTTAGGCACACAGTCGCCATGACTACAGCTACCATTTGTGGGAGTGTTGTCAGTGTTGGTGTCAGTCCCTTTCACTGAGCTGTCACAATCGTCTGTGTCGTTTGACGTTGTCACCATGATTTTGTTGTCGTTTGTCACACAGGTTTTGCTCAAGGGGCCACTAGCCTCTAGTGTCTTGCCTGAGCCAGTTGCTGGGTGGTTGTCATCATCTGTCATTGATTTGTAGTCGTCTTCCCAAGTGTCAGTCTCTGGTGTTGATGTGATATCTTCAGAATGATTGTCAATGTTATCTGTAAGGGTTACGCTGTCTGTTGTGTGTGTGTGTGTGTGTGTGTGTGTGTGAGAGAGAGAGAGAGAGAGAGAGAGAGAGAGGAGAGAGAGAGAGAGAGAGAGAGAGATGATACGGGTGTGGTGCTGTAAGTACACAAAGGACGGACAGTGAACTCACCAAGCTATTCCACATCCATCTTCCTTTTCGAACGAACACAACCCACGAATGGAGCTCGTTCCCAAAAACGACCGACTGACGTTTTATGACAAATAACGGAGAAAAATAAAAAGAAACAAAGCAGTATGCGATGATGCTTTCGCAATTGACTGCCAATGTGCGCCCATCTTTTCTCTCTAGCTTGTGATCTGGCTCTTAGCTCGCTTCAGCCCCCGTCGAAAGCAGCTGGGTTCTATAGGATCGTCGTCTGTAACAGGTACAAGCGTAGGCTATTTCCTACGCGGTATATGTATCACAGGAAAGACGAAATCAAGATCGAAACGCCTGCATCACACAGAAACCATTGGCAAATTTGGAGACTACATCGATGGAGCAGGTGTAACTCCCTCTGGATCGCCAATGAAGCTAATTTTCGGAGTAACGCGTTATAAACACTGCCGTACCAAAACATTAGGGACGTTATCTAACAAGAGTTTTTATAACCCGCAGAAGATAATTTTCCTTTGAAAGACATCGTTTTTTGTTTGTTTTTTTTTCCTTTTCTTTTAAAAAAGACCGGGTTCGTTTAAATAACAACTGCGCCAGCTTGTGTCTTTATTTGGCATAGATCATAAAAGTCTACATATTTTGATTACGTTTACTTTGATCTTTAACGGAGAGAAAACACAAGGGAGAGAAATCATGTGGGGAGTATAGTGAGCGGTAGTGCTTCCTGCGTCCTGCACAAGCTTGATTTGTGATATCAAGTCACAGTAGACCCTGTGTCTCTCAAAGCCTTCGTCAACTGACAATTCACACGCACACACGCACACACACACACACACACACACACACACACACACACGCACACACACACACACACACACACCCTAGCTGACAACACTATTTCACACATGGAACATAAAGAACGGGAGTCGTTAGATAGTTAGTATCAGGAAAAACTACTATATGGTATCCCAGCTGTTATTTACTGCTTCACTTTCTTCTTGGGTCACTTCCCCCGCGAAATAGGGATTTCACGTTTCCTACCAGAATTCAGTGTGCCACTGTAGATATGTAGACATGTTCCACTGTAGACATGTGTCACTGTAGACATGTGCCACTGTACACATGTGCCACTGTACACATGTGCCACTGTAGATGTGTAGACATGTTCCACTGTAGACATGTGTCACTGTAGACATGTTCCACTGTACATATGTGCCACTGTACACATGTGCCACTGTAGATGTGTAGACCTGTTCCACTGTAGAGCTGTTCCACTGTAGACATGTTCCACTGTAGACATGTTCCACTGTAGACCTGTTCCACATGTAGACCTGCTCCACTCTAGATCTGTTCCACTGTAGACATGTTCCACTGTAGACCTGTTCCACTGTAGACATGCTACACTGTAGACCTGTTCCACTGTACACATGCTCCACTGTAGACATGTTCCACTGTAGACCTGTTCCACTGTAGACATGCTACACTGTAGACCTGTTCCACTGTAGACCTGTTTCACTGTAGACATGCTCCACTGTACACCTGCTCCACTGTAGACCTGTTCCACTGTAGACCTGTTCCACTGTAGACTTACTCCACTGTAGACATGCTCCACTGTAGACCTGTTCCACTGTAGACATGTTCCACTGTAGACATGTTCCACTCTAGACAAGTACTGTAGCAGTAGTTGTTTTTTTTCATTTTATGATCATTATTCTTATTATTTTGATACGAATTGTCTCCCCTTCAACCTCGGTTCCATTCCGTAGTTTTAGTCGTTCATCCAAGACCTAATTTTGCACGCAGATCGGACGGATAAGTGACCGTTTGCTCGTCCATCGTTTTCATGGTCATGAATGTTATTTGTCATGCCTGAAGAAGACCAAATAGGTCGAAACGCGTCTTGTTTGTTTTCTCATTTGTTTGTTCTTTCGTTTGGCGGTGAAGTTTTTCTGCTTTTGCTCTTCCTGTGAAGATCAACAGACACTTCTCCCCTAAAGAAGATGTGGATTTTTCCTAATACCTGTCAACCCCAACCTTCCTCTGAAGATCAAAACTCACTTCTCCCTTCGAGAAGAAATAGGTATTTCATAATACCTGTCAACCCCGACCTTCCTATGAAGATCAAAACTCACTTCTCCCTTCAAGAACAAATAGATATTTCATAATACCTGTCAACCCCGACCTTCCTATGAAGATCAAAACACATTTCTTCCTTCAAGACGAAATCTATATTTCATAATACCTGTCAACCCCTACCTTCCTCTGATGATCAAAACACACTTCACCCTCCGAGAAGAAATAGGTATTTCATAATACCTGTCAACCCCTACCTTTCCTCTGAAGATCAAAACACACTTCTTCCTTTGAGAAAAAAGAGGTATTTCATAATACCTGTCAACCCCTACCTTTCCTGTGAAGATCAAAACACACTTCTCCCTTCGAGAAAAAAAAGAGGTATTTCATAATACCTGTCAACCCTACCTTTCCTCTGAAGATCAAAACATACTTCTCCCTTCGAGAAAAAAGAGGTATTTCATAATACCTGTCAACCCCTACCTTTCCTCTGAAGATCAAAACACACTTCTCCCTTCGAGAAAAAGAGGTATTTCATAATACCTGTCAACCCCTACCTTTCCTCTGAAGATCAAAACACACTTCCCCCTCCGAGAAGAAATAGGTATTTCATAATACCTGTCAACCCGACCTTCCTCTGAAGATCAAAATATACTTCACACATGAAGCCAAAAGGTGTTGCCTATCACCTGTCAACCATGATTCTTCTCTAATGATTGTGACGAGATGAGTAAGTGTTAGGTAGGTCCTCTAGGGGAAGGACTAGGGATAATTTCTCAATGGGAATTATCTTAACATTTCACCTACACCCTCTCTCTTACTAGTGGTGGAAGGAGCAACTTTCCCGTACTAGTCATCGAAGAAATTTTTATTTTATACCGGGACTGGGTAAAATACTGAACAGTGGCTCTGAGATAGTTTTCCTTAGGCCTGTACTCTTATAAGTACTTGTAGTTCCGAGAGACAGAATTGAAGAGAGAAGTTCAAACATTCAACATTTGATTGAACAACAGAGAACTGACACAAGTTAAGTGCACTTTCACACATCAACTTTTATTGTTTACACATAGGTAAGTATTGGCGGGTCAGTTCTATAGGCTAGGGTTTAATTCTTATTGGACTACCACAATGAGGGGCCCTCCCTCACTCCTACTTTACTCGCTTGCACTCAGTGCAGTAAGCTTAAGCTGGCATACAGGGGGTCTCCCTGTTTTTCTTCATCAAGTGAGGGCAAGGGTCTGATGGTTTTGAGTCCAGGTGGTAAGCTAACTTAGCTTTGCTTCGGAGAGGGTAGTTGATCTCTCCTGTGGTTGGTGACTGCCCCACTGGTGTAGATTGGTTGTCTGGTGTCCCCTGGTGTTGGACGAAGTCCCAGCTTCTGGTCCAGCCGCAATATGTAGCGTGGCCAGGATAGCATGGCCAGGATCGCGTGTCCAGGATCCCAGTTCTGCGATAAAGAGAACTTGGTCTGTAGGTGAGAATCTGATGGCTGGTTTGTCGAGTGCACACATTTACCCTGGTTTACTTTCAGCACAGGTGTGAGACTCCGCCAGCAAAGTATTCTCTATGGTAGAGTTTCTGTTATAACTATTAATCTCCACTTTTGTTTAAAGACTAAGTTAAGCTTACAAAAGGGTAGGAGACAGTAATACTATGTTACATAGTTTCAGTCAAACAACTCTTCCATGTTTCTTATGAATTAAATCACACTGACTTGGGCTACACTTAGTCCAAGTACACATGTGGTGTAGACTTAAAGTCATACACTACAAATCATTCCAACAATCACCAGTATTTATAAATCAGAGTAGCAGTTCTTCACCTAGCACAGGCATACTGTTTTCCTGATAAAAATTAATCAATGAATTATTTTCTTAATAGACAGAATTGCGTACTGGCAAAAGTCAGGGTGAACACAAAGAGCAGTGATCAGATAGTTAACAAAGAATCATAACCACTGGGAGAGAGCTTTTGCCATATGATGGCAAGCCAACTCCTACACAGAATAATCATTCATCAGTTTGATACATGTTGCTAAGCATTTGTACAAAGTTACAACGTTAACGCACACAACATACATAAAATCACTATATATAGATTCAAAAAGGTAAAACAGAGTTCCAACTCACTTTTCCTGGGAATGAACAGTGAATGACTGGAGATCAACGAGGTTACCGAGATTTTCTCACACCTTCTCTAGTTGTCTCTTTGTCTTCCTCTGGTCTGGTCTGCGGCAGTCTTGAGGGGTCAGTGAAGGTGCACCCTGTGCGGCTAGTATATATGTATTCTAACTGCGGAATTCGATTTTGACAACCTGTCACTCACACCTCAGGGGTGAGAGGGGGAGGGATCTAGTCTTATCACTAGTCGCCTCGGGAACCGTTTGATCCTAATCGGCATAGCTCACGGACATCCGCGGCCAGTTTAATTTATGCGTCCGTATAGATGCATACTATCGTGGAACGATCTGCCAGTGACATAAGTCACCAGTGCACGGACTGTAGATATGAAGGGGGAGGGGGTTGGATTGGGAGAGGGAGGGAGGTTTGGCGATTGCCTCTGTCGGAAATGAAATGAGGCAAGGAACAGTAAACGATAAACAGTAAACAAGTGTGGTATTTTTTGCTCCCATAAGAAAACCTAACACAGAGTAACTTTTATTCAAGACTGGCACAGCCTTTTAAACTTGAATAAAGTCAGACAAATACATAGACGAACAATCTAATAGTGGGGGAAAAAACAAACGCAGGCCAACAACTGAACCATCTTCATAGTAATGACTTGGCAAAGATTTGGACTTAAGGAGTGGGGGGAGGGGGGGGGGATTTGAAGATGGAGAAACTGGGAACATGAAATTAAGAAAATATGTTACAGATATGAAAACTCTTCACTAGCTGCATAAGGGAACCATCGCAATCCCTTTTGAAGGCAGATATATTTGTATTGCCTGCTCCGAGGCCTTTCGTCCGCTGGGTCGGACTCATCAGGGAGACACGGCTGGTTGTGTCTGCGCTCCTGGCGTCAAATAGAGACACACCACAGTCCATAATACTGTGGTGTTCTCACCACCAAGGGTGCAAAAAAGAATCCAATAGCACCCCCCCACCCCCCACTCCTTAAGTCCAAATCTTTGCCAAGTCATTACTATGAAGATGGTTCAGTTGTTGGCCTGCGTCTTGTTTTTTCCCCCACTATTAGATTGTTCGTCTATGTATTTGTCTGACTTTATTCAAGATTAAAAGGCTGTGCCAGTCTTGAATAAAAGTTACTCTGTGTTAGGTTTTCTTATGGGAGCATAAAATACCCAACTTGTTTACTGTTTATCGTTTACTGTTCCTTGCCTCATTTCATTTCCGATTTTGTTTTGATTAAATTTAGGTTATTTGTATTTGTTTCTGTCCGTCTGTGTGTTTGTCTTTTGATCTCCCTTGCATCTTTGGGTGGATCCTCAAGCGTAGGCTCAAAGATTGTCCCCTACATTTTATACTATTTGCATAATGTCTTTAGTTTTTCAGCAACTTTTTTCCTCCCCACACTTTCGTTTGGTTTCATTTACTACTCTTCGCTGGCTGCTTTGGGGGTGCTATTGGATTCTTTTTTGCACCCTTGGTGGTGAGAACACCACAGTATTATGGACTGTGGTGTGTCTCTATTTGACGCCAGGAGCGCAAACACAACCAGCCGTGTCTCCCTGATGAGTCCGACCCAGCGGATGAAAGGCCTCGGAGCAGGCAATACAAATATATCTGCCTTCTAAAGGGATTGCGATGGTTCCCTTATGCAGCTAGTGAAGAGTTTTCATATCTGTAACATATTTTCTTAATTTCATGTTCCCAGTTTCTCCATCTTCAATCCCCCCCCCCCCCCCCCACTCCTTAAGTCCAAATCTTTGCCAAGTCATTACTATGAAGATGCTCACATTTGCCTCTCCTCCACTCTCTTCACTGGCTATCTGTCTCAAACCGTATCTCGTACAAAATCTCAACTCTCACTTTCTCTGCTCTCTTTGAAAATGGACCTTCTTATCTCTCAGATCTCCTTAAAATCTACACCCCCTCTCGACAACTACGCTCCTGTGCTGACGACCGCCTTCTGCGAATGACTCGCTTCAGGACTACTACTGGTGAAAGATCTTTCTCTTTTCAAGCTCCAGCGACGTGGAACAGACTGTCCAGACATTCAGATTCTATCTCTTCTTTCAAGTCTAAACTTAAAACCCATCTATTTTCTCATAATTAGTCAATGCTGTGGGGAGGGGGGGGGGGGTACAACCTAACTCATAGCCGTCTGGGCCTTTTCAAATGTAGCGTATGTGTATGTTCTCTATTATATGTATTTGTTGTATGATTGAACGTTATAGGATTAAGTTTTTGTAGTGATATTTGAAGAATAAGTGAATGTCACACTGGTAGGATTAGGATTTGTTAGTTATTGTAGTAATAGTATTTGTAGTTGGGTGTAATGTGTATTATTGTATATGAGAAGGGTGAATGTAGTATGACTTTGTAAAGCGCTTAGAGAAATTTGTTTGATTAAGCGCTATATAAGAAATCATTATTATTATTATGAAGATGGTTCAGTTGTTGGCCTGCGCTTGTTTTTTCCCCCACTATTAGATTGTTCGTCTATGTATTTGTCTGACTTTATTCAAGTTTAAAAGGCTGTGCCAGTCTTGAATAAAAGTTACTCTGTGTTAGGTTTTCTTATGGGAGCATAAAATACCCAACTTGTTTACTGTTGATTGCCTCTGTGTCAATTGCGCTGCAGGCAGAAGGGGGGGGGGGGGGGGGGGGGGAGGGCACGGCAGTGGCGTCGCGCCTTTGTTTCACGGGATAGAGGGGGGAGGGGGGGGAGGATAGAGTGGGGGGTGGGGGAAGAGGGGGGGGGGGGTGTGCGAGACGGGCCATTGCCACAATGCAAATGAAATCTCGTAGCTGCTCAGAGTGGGGAAGGAGAGTAGAGAGAGAGAGAGAGAGAGAGGGGGGGGGGGGTCAACAAGAGGGAAAGGCGTCAGGCGTTTATCGTGACGCAATTTTTTCCTCTGTCATAGTTCGTGTCAGCCGTGCGATTTGCACTAGGGGGGGGGGGGAGGGGGGGGTTGAGAGGGGGGGTATAGATTTGAATTTTTTTGGTTTTTTTTTGTTTGGGATTTTAGTGGGAACGATCAGATGGTTTTGTCAAGCGTTTCGTCACAATGATCAATACATACTTTTCCCCACGAAAAGTAATCAGTATCTCTGTGTATATGTACTCGTTTCGGACTTCACTGCCACAACGAACTCAACCCTTTAGCGTGGACTGTCTGAAAGAAATCGCAAAAAAAAAAAAAAAAAAAAAAAAAAAAAAAATTAGTGCACAAAGTAAAAATAATGATTTGAAAGTTATCAGTGCCGAGACCATGCACAATCGACGTTTTTAAGGAAGTTATAGAAAGGAAATGAGCACGAAAACCTGGTCTGTACTGAAAATAACTGGACTTGCCAACGGATTTAGACTGCACTCTCTATTCTGCAGTGAATTCATGAGTATTGCCGGTGCAACGGTCATGTTTTTAGGAGTTATCTCGTAGGCCTCCAGAACAGAGAAAACCTGACACTCCTGTGAAGATCAAAACACACTTCTTCCCACGGGAAGTGATCGATGACCGTTAAACCCTGTCGGCCACCACCTTCTCTGAAAGATCAAAGCACTCTTCTCCTCTTGAAAACCGAGAGGGGTCCACCAACACCTCTTGACCTTCACTGGGCATTTTCGTGACGTCCAGAAGTGATTGAAGGTATGTCAACCAACCAAGACACAATCTCTTCCGCACTGATATTTGTCCAAAGTCAAGTGATAATACTCTTACGTGGTTTATAAGCACACCTTACTGCTGAGTTTCTTTTAGAGAAGTAGTCAAACAGATGAGATGGCTAAGCAGCTCTTAAATCTCTCCCAAACTGAGAACTGTGATAAAACAAACAAACAAACAAAGCTATCTATTACGTAACAATTCGCAAAATTACAGTGAAAATGGTGAGCTGGAGGGAAGACAGTGCTAGTGATCTTGCGATTCATCTTGCAGACTGCCACCAAGGTATTCGCCAAGTGCCTTCGGTGGTTCGAATCCAATTTAAGGCCACACAGAGGCAGTAGTAAGCCAAACTGCCCAGTTTAGGTCAGTCACAGTTCTGGGTTTAAACTGGTTCGTCCGTTACCATTTTACACAGTTAGAATCCTATGGAGAGCCCCCCACCCTCCCTCTCCCCAATTATGTGGAGATGTATGTTACGAGTCCACAAAAGATAGATAGTAAATTCTCTTAACTATTCCATACCCATCTTTCTTTTCAACCAAAGGAACTCAAGAAGGAAGTTCCGTTCCAAAACAATTTACTGATGATTACTGACAGATAACAGATGCGGAAAGTAAATGTTTTAACACAGAACGCTTGTGTAATGGGTTTGTCTGATTAACTGCATATACGCGTGCTTGTATGCACAGATTGTGATCTGGATCTTAGCTCGCTTCAGTCCCTGTCAAAAGAAATTTGGTCCCATAAAGTCGTCGTCTGTAGCTTGTAGGTTAGCACTCAGGATGTTTAACACGAAAAACCAAATGGAGATCGAACCGTCTGCAACATACAGATAGATACTTCCCCTTTTGAGTGCTTTTAAATACTAAACAGGTCTTGCACGGTTCCATTTAAAAGTGAATTAGTAATTGTACTTGAATGCAAAGACTAAGTTTATTGTCTACTGTTCTTCGATACTCAGAGACAACGGTTCTTCCGCTGCAACAGGAAACAAAAAACGATTATAATACATTTACTAGATGCTGAATCTTGCAGTCCATCTGAACATTCAAATGAAGTTCTTCGTCCGTCAAAGTACACATTTAATAGGTGGATCAAAGGAATTGTTTCTTCACAATGATTGTCAAGTTTCTCAGTCTATCGAGGCAGACACACAAAGTTACATAAGGTCTTTATCTAATGTGACGCTTAAATCTTTCTCCTTTGTGCATTTCGTAACCGCATTATTGAAGCCTCCAGTAATCATGGCATTGTCTTTGCAGAATTTATTCTTTCTTAGGTGCATTGCTTTACACTCAGCAGCACTAAAATTCAGGATCCAGATTTCTCACTATTTGAACAGATCGTTTACATCTTGTCGCAAACTTTTATAATTACATGATGAATGGCATATTTCTGCATCATCTGAAATGTTTGACAGACACAATTCATTATTCAAGGCAGATCCTTTATAAAAATTGTGAACAGAATAGGACCGAGTGTGGTCCCCTGAGGTATTCCACTCGTAACATCAGCACTGATATAGTAGGTATCTGCAACCGGACTTACAACGTTTTCTGATGATTCTCTTATCCCAGCTAATAATTTATCTGTGACTATATGGCAGTGTAGTTGAATCAGCAAACGTTCGCTAGGAACATGTCAAGAGCTTGCCTAAAATCAACAGAGATAACATAGATATATTTACTCAGAATTTAGCTGTTACTCCATAGCGCTTACGCACACTGATTTTCTAATGATTAATCTGTTATTCCATAGCGCTGTAGCTTGATAAGCAAATCACAGGGAACAGAGTCAAACGTTTTCTAAAATCAAGATAGATAACATCAATATTTTTGCCTCTATCTTAGGGTCTTTTTTTTTTTTTTT
>CM065741.1:42708567-42711067 GCA_033310375.1 Conus canariensis | reverse complement strand
ATACGTTTGTCTTTAAACCATAGGAAGGGTCTCAAGGAAGGGCTTCTGTTTAGACGTCTGTTTGTCTCTGTTTTCTTTCGCTTTTTGTACTCCCAGTTCTTATAGAACAGGGGTACTTTACAATGGGAACAACGAAATGCTGTCTGTGTGTCTGTCTGTCCGTGGTCAAATGTATTCCACTCGCTCCAGACAAAACTTCTGGGCCGATCTCTCTGAAAGTTTGTAGGTATGTTCATTATGGGTCACGGATGATGCCCGATGTTTTATCCCGTCAAATATACTGTAATTTCACTTTGTGTGTGTGTTTTTTTTTTTTATTGCATTTAAGAAAAAAGAGAGAGAAAAGGGTGTAGTCGTTTCAATAGATAGAAGAGGAGTAGAGCTGGGTGGATAAGTATGAGGAAAAAGCGACGGAATGAAGGAGGGATCACAGATGAAGATTTGAACTAACTGAAGTACAATTAAAGAAAATTGTTCAGTCCTCAAATCAAAGGAAAATAATCCATTTGCTTTGTAAGAGTTCAGCCGGTGATTTAATAAGAAGAGACACAACTGAGGACGAATTCAAAAGGTCAAGAACATCAATATTCTCAGTGTTGGTGAATGACGTTACTTTCAAGTAAGAAAGGCTTCATTACCTCACAGTCCAGAGTGATACTCTTGGCAAGAACATCAGTAAAACAGATGCGTCTGACATTTGGGCAAAATTTAGTCCGTAAGTGGTTGTCGTCGATGTTGCTGCTGTTGTTGTTGTTGTTGTTTGTTTGTTTTTTGTTTTGTTTTAAGGTGAAAGTTCCCATAGCCTATTGACCGTAGAAAGAGTGCATTGTCAGAGAGTCTCTGTGCGTAGGGCACACAGCATGATGGAAAGAGGAGCCTACCCCTCTCCTTCCGTCGTCTTTTACCTCTCCTGACCTGATTCAAGAACCCGTTTACTGCTGGGTGGGCAAAGAAGGTTTTCAAGCCGAAAAAAATCCAACACACCTCTAGTTCGACCTCACGACCTTCAGCTCTGCAGGCAAACGCTCTGACCATTTGGCCAGAGGCCCCTCTGTAGATAGCAACATCTGTTCAAATGCAAATGAATGGCTCTCATAAAGGCGTTGCTGTCTGCTTCTTTCTTTATTCCTATTTTTTGTACTCCCAGTTCTTATAGAACAGGGAGTACTTTACAATGGGAACGAAGAAATGCTGTCTGTGTGTCTGTCTGTCTGTGGGTCTGTGTTCTGTCTGTGTGTCTGTCCGTAGTCAGAATGTGTTTCACTCGCTCCAGACAAAACTTCTGGGTCAGGTCTTTCTGAAAATTTGTAGGTGTGTTCATTATGGGTCACGGATGATGCCCGACGTTTTATTTTACCAGAATAGCCGTTACTAACGGCTATAACGGCCCAAAACGATTTTTTCTTCTTTATGGAATACCTCAGAAAGTACTTGGCCGATTTATATATAAACTGGGAGTACGTTTATATGCTTTGCATCTTGTTTTTCTGTTTGTTCTCTCTTTCTTTTCTATCTTTTCCTTTTTCTCTCTTTATTCCTTTTTCTTTCAATCTTTCTTTCTTTCTTCTCTCATGCTTTCATTCTGTTTCTTTCCCCTTTTTGGTGTGCTTGTTCTTTGTTTCTTTCTCTTTTCTGTTCTTTCCTTTCTTTTATTATTCCTTCCTGTCTTTCGTTGCTATCTTTTCTGTCTGTTTTCCCTGATCTTTTCTTCCATTCTTTCTTTCCTGTCTTGTCTTTCTTTCTTTTCTATTTCTTTTCCTTGCCTATCTTTTCTTTCTTTTTTTCTCCCCTCTCTTTCCTATCTTTTCTTTCTTTCTTTTCTTGTTTCTTACTTCTTCCGCTGTCTTATTTTTTGTGCCCCCCCCCCTCCCAACCCCCCAACCCCCACCCCACCCCCTCAGTGCTGTTACTCCCCTGTCGCTCAACCATGTTTCCTCCCCACACATCCACACCCAAGCTGTCCTGACGTAGCTTCACCACCGGCATCCCACAGGGATGCAGCTTGCCAGAGGACACACTGCACTGACCGCCCAGTCGTTTCAAGGGCTGTTCAGTAGAGGCTGTTTTTTTTTGTTTGTCTTGTTTTTTGTTTGTTTGTTTTTTTGCTGTCCCATCTTCTGTGCCACCTCAGTGGCATTGCATCCACGCCGCTCATTCCGACACCCCGTCCACAGCCACAGCCCGGTCAGTCCCACCGCAGCCCTGGCACCGGCAATCCACAGGGAGCAGTCAATGTCAAGTCGTCAAGAGGCAACCCACCGGAGGAGACACTGCGCTGCTGCCGAGTCACTATGGTGGTGTTCAGTGGCGCCTGTTCTGATCCATCATACGCAGGACACCACCTACTAAGCCCCCTACTAACGACAATAATTGCTTAGTCGCGAAGCCGGCGTGAGTGAGCTCTCCCTCCGGAGGGCGCCACCACGTCCGTCCAAAGACAGCCCCTATGGACTCGCCGATAACGGTGACCCCGACGGAACCAAACCAAGGCCACAGACGT
>CM065741.1:42701067-42703567 GCA_033310375.1 Conus canariensis | reverse complement strand
ACCATATAACTCCGCTTTTAAGGAAACTCCACTGGATCCCTGTAAAGTGTAGATGCCAGCTCAAAATTGCAATCCACGCGTTTCGCCATTTCGATGGGTCACTTCCGCCGTATCTGTCTGCCTCGCTCAGCACCTATGGCTGCACACCAAAAATTAATGCGCCAAGGCGAGACCAGTCTTCACAGACTGGCGTTATTAGATCGTTTTGAAAAACTCTGTTGTATCTGAAAGTTGATTCTCCTCGTTTTCTTTCATATTGACTTCAAGGTACAAGCCAGGTGGTTCCAAACAGACAGATTCAAACCAGAGGAATGGGGACTATTTTGGGGGAGACCGTCTGGTGCAAAGATAGGGTCACGGGTGAGTGCCAAGGCCTGGAATGGAACCTCAGCTCAGGGGAAGATCATGTATTTGAAGATGGCGAATGATGTCATCGGTGGAATTTAATGAAAAACAAAAGTGGAAGGATTGGTTGGGGGGGGGGGGGGGGGTAGTTCTTCTGATCAGTTCTCAGTTCAATATCAAATGCTGGCCCAAACTTATGCTAGGCCTCAAAACGTTGACATGGATTATAATAGAGTGATTTAGTGCCAAATCCCAATTGCGGCGTGTGGCCTATCATTCGTCCTGTTCACTTTGTTCTTCCAACGAAAATTTCTTGAAACCCCCCATGACGTAAAGTGAAGACCCTGGGAGAACGCAGTGTTTAGATTTTCTGCACCGCTTGTCTGGAACTCCTAACCATCTAGTCTGCGCAACATCTCAGTCTCTGCCCAAATGTTCACACAGCCTTGAGGCATGTCCATTGTGACAAGCGTTCCCCCTGACTTGGTGTAAGCTGTGTGTTTGATAGAAGAAGGGAAGAAGGTGTTTGGGGGGGGCGGGGGGGGGGGGGGGCGCTTGTACGATGCTGTGGCATCGGAGGTGGGTTTAGGGGTGAGTAAGTGGGTTTTGGAGAGGGTTTTTTTTTTCCATTTCTGTGAATGGTGAATGGGCAATGCATTGAATTGCTGATACGTGGTTGAAACTGATGTGCATGCAGAAATGTACAAAGCAAACAAGATACCTGTTTAAAACCGGTGTGCGCACAGAAATGTACAAAGCAAACAAGATACCTGTTTAAAACCGGTGTGCACGCAGAAATGTACAAAGCAAACAAGATACCTGTTTAAAACCGGTGTGCACAGAGAAATCTGCAAAGCAAACAAGATACCGTTTAAAACTGGTGTGCGCGCAGAAGTGTACAAAGCAAACAAGATATCTGTTTCAAACCGGTGTACTCACTGAAAGTTGCAAAGCAAACACGACATCTGTTTAAAAACTGGTGTGCGCACAGACATCTGCAATGCAAACAACACACCTGTTTAAAATCGGTATACACACAGAAATCTGCAAAGCAAACACAATACCTGTTTAAAACTGGTGTGCTCACAGACATCCGCAAAACAAATAAGATACCTGTTTAAAACTGATGTGCACGCATATATGTACAAAGCAAACAAGATACCTGTTTAAAACCGGTGTGCACGCAGAAATGTACAAAGCAAACAATATACTTATTTAAAACGGATGTGCACGCAGATATGTACAAAGCAAACAAGATGCCTGTTTAAAACCGGTGTGCACGCAGAAATGTACAAAGCAAACAAGATACCTGTTTAAAACCGGTGTGCACGCAGAAATGTACAAAGCAAACGAGATACCTGTTTCAAACCGGCATGCGAAGTAGACCACATTCCGTTCTGAAGACCAATGTACGCACAGAAATGTGCCAGGTGTATCAGATTCCTCATGAACCCACCCAGTAGTAGTGATGCAGGAAACTTAAGAAGCCGGGTTATCTGGGCTCCTGAACACAGACAATCTAATTGGGGTCAGCCTGCACATAAAAACACAGAAATCGGTTAATTTTACCAACTTAATCCGCTGCGGTATCGGACAGGGGCAGGCTTGGAATAGGATATGTGTGTGTGTGTGTGTGTGTGTGTGTGTGTGTGTGTGTGTGTGTGTGTGTGTGTGTGTGTCGTGTGTTCGTGTGTTGTGTGTGTGTGTGTGTGTGTGTGTGTGTGTGTGTGTGTGTGTGTGTATGATAGAGAGAGAGGTGGAGGGTGGAAGGAAGGAGGGATGCTGGGAGCTGGGATGGGGGCGGGAAGAATAGGGTGGTAAGGGGGAGGGAGGAGGGGGGTGCTGGGGGTTAAGCTAGGGGCTAAGGAGAAGTAGGTCACTGACATACATATAAATAGAGCACCGTGGGGTGGACAGGTATCATCTGTCTGTCTGTCTGTCTGTCTGTCTCTCTGTCTCTCTCTCTCTCTCTCTCTCTCTCTCTCTCTCTCTCTCTTTTCTCTGTACGTAAACAAACACAAACACACGACACACACACACACACACACACACACACACACACACACACACACACACACACACACACACACGCACACCGACTCTTTTTCTCTCTTTCACACACACACACACACACACACACACACACACACACACA
>CM065741.1:42683567-42693567 GCA_033310375.1 Conus canariensis | reverse complement strand
CGGACAGACAGACACACAGACAGCATTTCTTCGTTCCCATTGTAAAGTACTCCCTGTTCTAAAAGAACTGGGAGCACAAAAAATGGCGAGGTGCCGTATACCTGAACAGGGGCAGTGATTGATCGTGCTGATGACGATGACGCAGCAGACGGTACTCATAACATTATATTAGATGATGTAATGGAAACTGATGAGAATCAGAAAAAAAATTAATACTGAAAGTTTATGGAATGAAATACAACAAATACTATTAATATAATCTGATACATTTTTGCATCAGCCAAAATATTTTGTTGATGACAGGTAGGTCAGGAACTGGCAAATTTATTGGGGGGGGGGGGGGGGGGGGGGAGTTACATAAAGGTGGAAACTTGATTGGTTCGGGGCTGGCTACTCTTAGTATTATAAGTTGGTGCAGGTGATCTTTGATCCATGACATGGGTTACCCTTGAAGACCGGGCTTAGCTTAAGGTGAGAATGAAGGGCAGGGCGACCTCCTCCACATTGTCAATGGGTGTGTTTGGAACACCAGGCGAGAGCTAATATGCGTAACCCATAGAAGTCAGGGGGCAGAGTTGAGGTGATGACCACTGTCCACTCATTGCAAACAGTGTGCGATGGAGACCAGGAAACTGTCAAAGCTCTGCCAGGATTAGAGGGAGGATTAAGGACAGAGTTGCAATTTGGATATTGTTGATAGGTGTGCGAGTGAGATGTTTAAGGACAGAGCTGCATTCCGGACATTGTCAAACAGGTGTGTGAGGGAGACGATTAAGGACAGAGCTGCATTCTGGACATTGTCAAACAGGTGTGTGAGGGAGACGATTAAGGACAAAGTTACATTCTGGAAATTGTCAAACAGGTGTGTGAAAGAGACGATTAAGGACAGAGCTGCATTCTGGACATTGTCAAACAGGTGCATGAGGGAGAAGATTAAGGACAAAATTGCATTCTGGACATTGTCAAACAGGTGTGTGAGGGAGACGATTAAGGATAAAATTGCATTCTGGACATTGTCAAACAGGTGTGTGAGGGAGGCGATTAAGGACAAAGTTGCATTCTGGACATTGTCAAACAGGTGTGTGAGGGAGACGAGGTGGTGGTAAACGTGGTCAACGCCATGGAGAGTGCAACTGGAGTGACCATTCACTGGCACGGGCACCGGCAGCGGGGGTCACAGCTGATGGACGGGGTCAACCTCATCACCCAGTGCCCCATCACCCAGATGGCCTCCTTCCAGTACAGGTGTGTGTGTGTGAGTGTGTGTATGTATGTATGTGTGTGTGTGTGTGCGCTCGCGCGCACGTGTGTGATGCGTGTGTATGTGTGAGAGAGAGAGTGTGTGTGTGTGTGTGTATGCATATAGGTATGTGTGTGTGTGTCTGTGTGTGTGCACGCGCGCGCATGTGTGTTACAGAGAGCGTGATAGAGAAGAAGAATAGAGAAGAGATATTGACAGCGTTGTGCGTGTTCTATTTTCCCCTGTCTCGTTCGCCCTCTTCCTCACCACCCTCACATTCTGCAAACATGTAGTTTTTAGTGGGCACCCCAGAAAGGACATTTATTTAGTCAATATTATCTTGCTATTTCCTCCCAAGCAAGAGAGCTCACTACCAAGCTACATACTCGTAATGTTACACGGACCCAGTACAACCCCCCCCCCCCCCCCCCCCCCCCCCCCACAGTTTCTGGGTTTCACTGTACAATGCTTCACACACTGTACTACTACTACTCGGGTGAAAATATGACCCTCTCAATTAAACAAATAACCGCAGCGACCTTCAGCTTTCTCCAGGTTCAAGGCCGATGACCCGGGCACTCACTGGTGGCACTCACACGCGGGCTTCCAGCGCTCCAACGGCCTGTACGGCCCCCTGGTGATTCGTCAAACTCCGTCACGTGACCCGCACAGCGCCCTCTACGACTACGACCTTCCGGAACACGTGCTGAGCGTGGCGGACTGGTTGGTGGAGCTGACGGAGAATCGCTTCGCCGCGCATCACCATGACGACGGGGACAACAAACCAGCCTCCATGCTGATCAATGGTAGGAGTAGAAAAAAAAGGAAAGGGGTGGGAGGGGGGAGGGGGGGTGGAGAGAGAGGGGTGGGGAGGTTATGAAGAAGAATGAGTGGGAAATCTGGAAAGATGTTTTTTAGAAGAGGCGGAGGGGGGGGGGGGGGGGGGGGGGGGGGGGGGGGGGGGGGGGGGGGGGGGGGGGGGGTACGGAGTTGGCAGAGAAGGAAGAAAAAGGCGTGAAGGGAAATTAGTGATAAATCTGGACTTCGGAAGAAACAGCAGAAAGGGAAGACGAAGAAGAGGAGGAAGGGGGCGGGGGAGGGGGGGGGGGGGGGGGGGGGGGGGGGGAGAAGGGAGTGGAGAATTGAAAGAAAAATGGACGGTAAATCTGGACGGAGGGGAGGGGGGGGAGGGGGGGGAAGGGAGGGAAAAGACGGGAAAGGCGTGAAGAAGAATGAATGGTAAATCTGGACTGAAGTTAAGAGGAAGGGGGGGGGGGGGGGGGGAGAGAGAGAGGGGGGAGGAGGTGTGAAGGACTGTTGGTAAAACTGAGCTGAAGGTGAGCAAGGGGAAGAGGGAAGAGATGGGGGCAGGAGAGAAGAAGAATGAATGGTAAATCTTTTTTTTTTTTTTTTTTTTTTTTTTTTTTTTTTTTTACCTTCAAAGAGAAGATGTTTAAACAACCTGTCCTCACGAAATCGGTTTCTTTCCGTTTGAAATCCACTAAATCTTGGATTTTAAAGCAAGATTGTTGTTGCCATGAGGCGCTAGCGGTTAGAAAGAAATCTCCGATCACGTACCAACACTATCCCCCTCTGCCCCCCCCCCCATCCCCCCCCCCCCACCCCCCCACCCCCCATGTATTATAAATATCAGAGTGTTGTGATTTGTGCCCGGGATGCTGGGCATTCTCTGTCTTTGCTGTCGACGAGCGGGACTGTGTGGGTTGCTGCATGTTGATTCAGGTGTCTGACGTCTTCGCTTTTGTCTCGTGTGTACTATTCGAAGCTGTAGTGGCGGCGGAAGAGGACTGATAGCACAAGTGCTGCGGAACTGTCCCGCCCAAAGAAGCAAAGTATTTGAACTCTTGTCTTGAAGGTAAATCTATATACTGAGGAATGCAAGAGTGGGGGGGAGGGGAAAGTGTGAGAATGGAGCTACGTGGGAAATCTGGACTGCGGAAACAAGTGGGATGGAGGGGAGGGGAGGAGGGGGGGGGGGGTGGAGGGGGGAGGCGAGGAAGAAAGACCAAAAACTTTTCTTTTTTAAATGGAGAGGTGGTGGAGAAGTGAGGCAACATTAACTGTAAATCTGCACTGAGTAAAACGGAGAGAAAGGAGAAAGAGGAGGAGGAGGAGGTGCGAAGACAGATAGTAAAACGAAACAAACGAACAAAAAGACGAGGAGTGAAAGAAATCCACGAGGAAGGAAAAACAAGTGAGGGAAGTGAGCGGATGAAATAAAACAAAACTGAAAAGCGAAAAAGCTGAAGGTTTGTAGGGGGGGGGGGGGGGGGGGGGGAGGAGGGGGGGTTAAAAGGAAAGGGGACTTGGAAGTTAAGGCGGTGTACATGTCCTATTTCTACTGTCCTAAATCTAAGCACCTATTCCTACCAAAACGAACGATTTTTGTCAGATCATTCACATACATATACGAATGCCTAGTCAGAGACTGATCTATTGTTGGTAAGACAGCTGGTATCGAAAGAGGACCTAATCAACAAAGGTAAGACAATGGTCAGTTTGTAACTGCACGGACAAAAACACCACTAGGGATAGAGTCATTGACAGCATGGAGTTCACACAGCAAAAGTGAATCAAGATATGTGAATAGAAGACGAAATGGGACTGTGTCATCTGCACAAGACGTTTAGGAGAGAATCAAGCATTTTTCTTTTCTGCATTGCCCCGACAGTTACACATCAAAATGGATGTAATGCTTCGCCAGGGAAAGGCTTTCATTTGCGCAAATGAAGCCAAAGCTCTAGAACTGTCCATGTGTCCACAAATTGTATGCATCTTTAAAACATAAAAGTCAGAAAAACGGACTAGCCTAGTGACAGAACAGTCGACAAAGACGTCGTAGGTCAATGAGTCTGACAAAGCGTAGGCCTAAAGATTAAACATTGAACGCATTTTTACGTAGTCCTATTGTTCTGGAGCAAATTGACGTCATAAGGCTTCATCTGATGTGGTCCATGAAGCACAGAACAGAGATCATCATCGACTTTATTCATGTTACTCTCCCTACACAATTCCTCCTCCTTTCTTTAAACCATCACAGTCAGTTTGTTTGTTGTTGTTGTTTTTTCATGGCAATACTGTGCATATAACCACACAATTTTCATTTCCAACACAGGCAAAGGCGCTTTTGCCCCCCTTCGCCACCAGAAAACCAACGCCACCGTCTACACCCCTACGCCGAGTTCAAGGTCGAACCTGGCATGCGCTACCGCTTCCGGGTCATCAGCGCCGCCTTCATGAACTGTCGATCCAAGTTTTCCATCGACAATCAACACCCTCATGGTGATCGCTTCCGACGGAGCTGGGTTTGATCCTATTGTGTGTGGACTCGTTCAATATGTTCGCCGGAGAACGGTACGACTTCGTGCTGATCACTTACAAACAGCACAACCTCGGAGGGCTCCAGAAACTACTGGATCAGAGTGAGGGTCTTGGGTGACTGCGGGGTCAAGGACGCCCACCAGGTGGCGGTGCTGCGCTACGAAGGGGTGCCAGGGGACCTCCCGGAGGGGGACACGAGTTATGCCGCTTCGGAACGGGCTGGATTTGGTATGTCGGTTTGGTGATTATAATGGAGGAATGACAGTGAACAGATGGTGGGCCAGGGGCGGAAGGGAAAGGGGGGGGGAGAAAGAGAGAAGAGAGAATGTGTGGAGCAGGTTTGTGACGTCCGCATGTTTGTGAGTGCTTGACCTACTTTCGCGGCTGTTTGTGCCAAATCTCTGTTACATGTTTGCCTTTTACCGATCCCTTTCCATGATTTATCCCGAGAAAAAAAAAACATATATATGTATATAATACATATACATAGATATAGATATATTTATGTATGTATAATGTGTGTGTGTGGTGTGGTGGGGTGGTGTGTGTGTGTGTGTGTGTGTGTGTATGACAATCCTTTTCTTTTCTCCGTTCCCCCCACCCCCCACCCCACCCCCCACCCTTTCCACGCAAGTTATGTTTTAACACTGAGGCTGAATTTAGAGTAGCCGTGGGTAAATGGACACGACGATGACAGAGCAAGATACAATTTAACACTGAGTAAGGTGCAAAGTGAAACTGGTCTCATACACAACACAAAACGGACAAAGAATTTCCCACAAATTTTGTTTTTTCAAACATCACAGCCAGCAGACATGGAAAAAAAAAAACAAAAAAACAACGCACAAACCAGTACACCCCACATATACTAGGCAGAATGTGACGGGGTGACAGCTCACAGCAACACGCAGACTTGATTTGATAGGAACGCAGTCTGACTCTTGGATTCTCTCATCATTGTGTGCGGTTCCTTCATCCAATATGCCTTGGAGAGCTGACCAGGCTTCGTCTTCTGTCCTGATCTACTTCCAGAAACTGAATCCCTGGAACAAGGTAGGCACGGACATGCTGATTCCCGTAGATCGCCTCAACAACACAGCTCCCGACGCCAGAGACGACGACCGACGACACTCTGAAGGAGGGGCCGGACAAAAAGTTCTACGTGGCCATGGAGTTCAACAAGGTCGACAACTTCCACTACGACAGACCAGGGTTTACCCCTTGTCGGCCTTGCCGAGGAAAAAGCACCTATACTCGCCACAGTTGAACGACATTGCCTTCAAGATTCCCCCGGTGCCCCCATTGACACAGTTCTGGGATCTTGATGAGGAGGTAGGTTCAGTGTGCTGTGACAATGTGTTATCGCACCCCCCCCCCCCCCCCCCCATGGTATCATCAAATCATGTCATATCATCCCCAAACAATTCTCTAACCACAGTGGGACCGTGACGTCATATATCCCATCACATCATGACATCACATATCCGGTCGCATTGCACCATCGCATCATATTATCCAGTCACATTGCATCATCACACACAGCATATTGTCTAGTCACAGTGCATCGTTGCATCGTATCAACCAGTGACAGTCTACCATAATCAAATCATATTATCCCACCACAAATCTCAATTACATCATATTAACCATTCACAAAAAAATAATTAATTACATCATGCTATCCAATTATAGTGTAATCAGTGTGCCATCATTTTATCGTATCATTCAAGCGCATGGTACCGTTACATCATGCAATCACAATGTATCCTCACATTATATCAACCAATCGCAGTTGATCGTCACGTTTTGTGATCCAATCGTAGTGTCCTATTATCATATCCTATTATCCGATGACAGTATAATGATTATCACTCATGATTACCCAAATCACTGTTTTATAATTAAATCACATTTCCAGTCAACGTATCATCACATCAATTATTCAATCACAGTGCGGCACTACGTTATACTATTCAATTAATTATCGATTTTGAGATACTGTGATAGTCACTCATCAGTGCTGTTTTTGTGGTGTTGTCGTCTCGGTGTTTTGTTGTTGTTATCGTAGTTGTTGTGGGTTGTCGTTGTCGTTGTTGCTGTTGTTTTGTCGTGTCGTCGTCGTCGTCATTGTTGTTTTGTGTTGTGTTGTGTGTGTGTGTGGGGGTGTGTGTGTGTGTGGTGTGTGGTTTTGTGTGTGTGTGTGTGTGTGTGTGTGTGGGTTTTTGTGGTTTTTTCGTCGCGGCTTTTCCCAGGAAAAATGCTTTACGATGTCTGTCTTTCCGAAGACATGGATAGGGTTTTCGTATTTCCACCGCCCCTCCAAGCCCTGCAATTAATTTAAAGTATTAAACGTTTTGCACACCTGATAACTACTCTCTCTCTCTCTCTCTCTCTCTCTCTCTTTTTCTCTCTCTTTTCTTGGGATGTATGTATGTAGTATGTATGTGTGCCTCTCCCCTCCTTCTCCCCTGCATGTGGGTGTGTTTTTGGCGTGCGCGCGCGCGTGTGTTGTGTGTGTGTGTGTGTGTGTGTGTGTTGTGTGTGTGTGTGTGTGTGTGTGAATGCGTGTGTGCGTGCGTGGTGCATGCATTTGCACGTGCGTGCGTGCGTACGGGGGTGTGTGTGTGTGGTGTGTGTGTGTGTGTGCGTGCGTGCGTAAGCGTGCGCAGGTTTGTGTACACCATGCAGTCCGCTTTTAATGATCTGGTATGTGTATATAATCTGTTGTTACTTTACACTGTGTTTATGATTGTGTATGACTTGGCGGATGCAATCTACAGTGACACTATGTACAATGCAATCTCAGTTATACTATGCATGTCCTCGACAAGGAATGGAGCAATCAACCACTCATCATTTTAAAGAATAAAAGAAGGAATGCATCCTAACTTATGCTAAACAGAAACATCCGGGCCATCGGAATCGCTCCAAGCGTAAGCGGAGTAAATATATGCCAGTACAGGTAAACTGCTGAATGCTTTAGTGCCTAAATAGGTGCACTGTTAAATAATCTGCGCCGATGTCTCTTTCAATTGACCTTATAGTACTTACTTATTTTCATTAAGCAACATTGATTACTACACCCCTTTAGGTACTTTAAAAATGTAACAGATGTATTGTTGAGTACGTGTGCATCAAAGGGAGTGCAATTTGAGTGCATAGTACCTATCCATGGGTCCCCCAACAGAACAGTTTGCAGTGGGGAGACGCTCCAGGTGCATTGTGACCGCCAGTACTGTGAGTGCACTCACCGCCTGAAGGGGGCGGTGGGCGACGTGGGAGATCGTCTTTTTTGACGGGGCGTGACCTTCAACACCAACCACCCTAGCATTTGCATGGCTACAAGTACCGGGTCATCGGCATTGACAAGGTCAGGGTTATCCTATCTCTCCTCCCCCCCCCCCCCTCCTTTTTTTGGGTGTGTGTGTGTGTGTGTTGTGTGGGTGTGTGTGTGTTTTTGAAAAAAGTCTACAAATGCAATACTTTTAAAACTTTTCAAGAAACGTTTACGTAAAAATTTTATGTCTCAGTAATTTGATTATTCGATTAAATGATGCGTCCATTCGCAAAGTCTTCTGTAAACCATAATTTGAATACACCGCTAAACATAAAACCTACTCCCTTTTAAAAACGCTGATCCCACTCCCACTCTGTCTACCATCGCTTTCTCCCCCCCCCCCCCCCCACCTACCATTCCCCCCCCCCCCCCTCCTCCGACCCTCTCTATGTAGTTTTGTTTGTTTGTTTGTAAGTTTCCTTCTGTAGAATTAGATTACAGTTTTTCCATGTTAAATTGTCAGTAAGAATGATATGTGCTGAAAAAAATGTATGTATGACAAGGACAAATAGTAAGACATGGCTTTGGCCCTGAAATCTTCATTTTGTGTATTAAAGATAAATCAATCAATCAGTCAATAATCAATCGTCAATCTCTCTCTCGCTTATTCTGTTTTGAATGTCTTTGTCGGGGGTCAGCCTATCTCGCTTTTCTTTTTTTGTGTGTTGTTTTTCATACATTTGTCTGTTATCTTTCCCTCTGTCAGTCTATCTGCCTGTCTGTCTATTTATTTATCTAGCTGCTAGTATACCATCAATCAATAAATCAATTAAACTTACTGTTTCTCCTTCTTCTATCAATCTATCTATCTTTGTCTGTCCCCGTCCCTCTGTCTGTTTGACTGTCTGTCTGCATATGTGTCGGCTGTATTGTCTGTATTTGTTTGTCTGCCTCTATAACGGCTATCTATGTATTTAATGTAAAAATCAACAATCAACACATTCTTCACAAATACACTGAAAACAACCAGTCAACACGCCCGTGACAAAACTTATTTTAGTCCTCACAAATGGAACAACGCAGCACACACAATCCACAAACAACCTTTTCCATTTGTTCTATAAGATCTGGGTGTGTTTTTTTTAATCGTATGTCCGACAGGCACTTTAAAAAATAATTTTCAATCACTAAAAAATAGCCAGTAACAATGAGCAATTCACGCTCGGATGAACGGAAATGCAGACAGGGCCAACGCCAAAACATGCGATTGCAAGAATTTGCTGCATGTCGTCGTGTTAGAATCGTTTGGAAGGAAGTTACGTTCAAAGCAATCACACAACTGAACAAATAATCCTGCCAATTACTATCTTGGGTCTACCCCCCGTCACTTTCCTCCCTCCCTTTGGGCACAGCGGAACGAATCCCGTCATGGGAAATAAAAGCCTTGGACCGGAAAGGGGGTGCTAAAGCGGAAGTTGAGCAAGGCTGTAGAAAAAGACACGGTCACCGTGCCGGATGGAGGCTACACAATCATCCGTTTCAAGGCAGGCAACCCAGGTAACAGAGAGAAAACAGGCGTATGACTTAATTTAATTGATGGATTATTTCAGGTGTAAAGACTTAATTTGAAGTGATAGACGATTGCAGGCGTATAACTTAATTTGAATGATGGACGATTGCAGGTGTTGACTTAATTTGAAGTGAGGACTGTTGCAAGTGTTGACTTAATTTGATGATGACGGACTGTGCCGGTGTATGCTTAATTAATGATGACGGGCTGCTGCCGGTGTATGACCTAATTTGATGATGACGGACTGTGCCGGTGTATGACCTAATTTGTGATGACGGACTGCTGCCGGTGTATGACCTAATTTGTTTATGACGGACTGTGCCGGTGTATGATAATTTGATGATGACGGACTTTTCGGTGTATGGTTAATTTGATGATGACGGACTGTTGGGTGTAAAGGTTTAATTTTTGATGACGGACTGTTGCCGGTGTATGACCTAATTTATGATGACGGGCTGTTCCGGTGTATGGTTAATTTGATGATGACGGACTGTTGCCGGGTATGGTTTTAAATTTTATATGCGGACTGTTGCCGGGGGATGAAAAATTTGATGACGGACTTTGCCGGGGT